>CM065722.1:18626746-18631746 GCA_033310375.1 Conus canariensis
ATAATGCTGCTGTTTTCGAGGCGGCTGGGCCTGACGTTATTGCTGTCAGTTTTTGGTGGAGAAAGCGGGTTTTGGTTCAGATTGTGACGCCAAAGAAAGACTGAAAGTTCCAAGGCTTTCTGTCAAAGGGTGAGAGCCTTTTCTTTCTTCGTGTTTGTAAAGCTGGAATTTACGGAAGAATTTACAACAGAGAGCGGTGAAGACTAGAAGAAAGCGGCAGAGGTGAGGAGGTGGTTGTTTTCTGTCATTGTCGATGCAGATGATTCTCTATAGTTCCTTTTTGGTCCATGACTGCATTTCATGGCTGTACTCTACGCTTCCGTTCATTACATATTCCGGCGTCGACCAGGCCCGAGCGATATAGATACCTGCAGTGTTGATCGGGAAATGTAAGCAACACTCTCACTGGGAAAGACCTTAAGGAGCAACACTCTCACTGGGAAAGACCTAAAGGAGCAAGCAGATAAACATGGAAAAGAGAAAGAGCGGAGAGCGACAGATAGTTCTTATCTAATTCATTGTTCTACATCCGTGCAGAGGCTATCCTGTAAAAGAAGAAAGATGTAAAAGACACCTAAAGATACATTTTCCACACGCCATTGCTCGGATTTCAGTCGTCTGTATGACTCGCAGGGTGCCGCGTTCATATACAACACACATTAAACCGTGAGAAAAGACATTGAGAAGCAGGACTTCAACGTACACAGTAGATGAACTTCTCGTCGATGATGTGAGAGTATTCATAGAATGACACTAGTAAGAGAAAAGAGAAGAGTACATGACCAGGATTTGGCTTTCTCTGGAAGGAAGGCGGGAATTCTGATCAATGTCCTGTCACCACACAGAGGTGACTGCGAACATCTAATGAAGATGGTGATTTTAAATATAAAATCATTATCATTAAAAAAAATAAGAAGAAGAAATACAAAAAAAAGAAATGGGGGGAGAAGGGGCAAGCGTTGTACGGTGAGCAGAGAGACGTATGATAGATGGAGCGAGGGATCAAAAATGAACTCTTGAAATGATGATCCAAAGTACAATTACAGAACATTCCTGAACTGATTCTCTTCTCTCTCTCTCTCTCTCCTCTCCACAACACCAAACACACACACACACACACACTCTCTCTCTCCTCTCTCTCTTTCTCTCCTCTCTCTCTCTCTCTCTCTCTCTCTTCTCTCTCTCTCTCTCTGTGCATGCGTGTGAGGGTGCATGCGTGTACGTGTCAGCAAGCGTGCATGCGTGCGTGCGATGTGTTTGTGTGGTTTTGTGTGTCCGTGCACGCGGACATGTGTATGTGTGTTTGTGTGTGCGTGCGTGCACGCGTACGTGTATATGTGTGTGTGTTTGTGTGACTGTGTGCGTGCGCGCGGATGTGTGTGGTGGTGGGGGGGTCTGTCTGTCTGTCTGTTGACTGTGTGTGTTCTAGAACTACAACTAAAAAGATGAAGAGTGTGAATGGAGGAGACATGCGAATGACTGGAGGAGATGAGACTCTTCTTATCTGCAGTCGCTGCCACGAGCGATCTCCTCTCCCAACCACGAAACCTACACAGCCTGGCTTGCATGTTCACTGGGGATAGTCGTCATCAGATCAACACACACTGGTCAACACACCAACAAAACGTGTCCTCAGACCGTCTAGACACGAACAACTGACTGCCAAAACATGATCGGCTCGCAAGTGCAGGATATATCAGAACCGGGTGTTATTACGTCGGTGTCAAAAGAGTTCGAAACTTGTTAAGATAGTCTGTGGACCCTGTCTTCTGAAGATGTGCCCATTGTCAGATCCTCTCTCTGTGTGTTGTGGACTTTGACATCTCCACGAATCCTTCATTCGGAGAGTGCTCACTTCAGTGGGCCTGCCATTCGTGTGGAGTACTTTAATTCATTTAGAGAGTGGGCCCGTGATTTCTCTCACTTACTTTCGTTCATTACTTTAATGGTGCATGTCTGGACTTGAGTTGTTACGCATCTTGTGAACGCATCTTTTCAGAGTTATCTACTCTTTCTGCTGATCTAAATGCGGTCTGACCCCTTGTGGCTGTGCGTGACAGTTTGGTGTCGGTGGATATAGTCACGGGTATAATGCGTTCGTCTGCACGCGCACATCCTGAGGTTTAAATCAGAGAGATGCCTTCATGTTTGTGACTGGCTGGAAGGTCGGGTTGATGTTGCGACAGTCTCTCTATTCCCAGTCTTCCCGCCTGTCTGCCTGAGTTCCACCCGTCTCTGTCTGCCTCCCTGAATACCTGTCTGTGTGCTTTCATCATCTGTCTGCCCGTTTGTCAGTCCACCTTTTTGAATGCCCTCGCCCCTCTCCCCTCCCCCTCCCCCAGCCTCCTCCATACTTCATCGTCCACGACAACTCCATCCTCTCGCCTCTCGATTCCTTCCCTCCATCCTCTCGCCTCTTCGATTCCTTTTCCCTCCATCCTGTTTGATTTTTTCTTAATAGAATTCGTTTTTATTTTGCAAAAAAATTAAAAGTTCTCGCAGCCTATTGGCCTTCGGGACATTCAGAGGTTCACTGTTTCTGAAGGCACGGCATGATAAATGACGGAGCCCATTGCTGTCAATCCGCCGCCTTTAACCTTCCTTGAATTGAATCAGACGCCCATTTACTGCTGGGTGGACAGACAGTGTTTTCAAGCCGAAAACAATCCAACCCCACAAGAGGTGCAAACTCGAGACTTTCGGCTCTGCAGAGAAAGGCTGTAACCATTTGACTATGGGTCCCTGTATATATCGGTAGGTAAGCTTAAATTACATTTATGCAAAAGGTGCTAAGAAAATGAAATTCTTCATATTTTTCCTCTGTGAGAACGTGATGTACGGCTAATGACATACCGTAAGAATGATTTGCCTTTTCCGCTTGAAACAGACAAGCATAGAGCTCGCTGACTGCTTCAAAACGTCACCAAATTTAAAGTTCATGCCTCTGTCTTCTCGCACGTCAACGTGAAAGGGAGGCACGTTCTGCTTTGAGGCATGTTTTGAGCCTGCTGTTTTTCGTTCATCTGACTTCAGAGATTTATCAGGGCTGATAACAGAAGGAAGACACTCTCCGGACAGCGAGACAGCAGAGGACCTACATAGATGAACATCTCCCCCCACTCCCCAGACAAGCGTTTCGGCTTTGAACTACTTACTCTCGAAGAACGCCGAACCGCATCCAGATCATTATTAGATGCCTTTCTGCTTCTAGATTTTTTTTCTGGCTCTTCCGAGATTCGAACTAGCAACTTCTGGGTGGGTGGACGTCTTTTAGACGGAGGTCCGACCCACACTGCAGCCAGACACTTGTTCTAAGTCGGGAAATGTCAGCTCTGTCAAGTTCACTTTTGCTTCTTCTCGACAAGATCCAGCTAGAACTCTTTTCAGTTGCCTCTGCCATTGACTTTAGGGTTCTAGCAGGGTTTTTAGCAGAACGCCTGTCCTTTGTCATGAGATGAAAGGCTGCTGTGCCTACAAGCTGCAACTTCTGTGACGGAGACTTTGACTTGGGAGCCAGTTTCCCTCGAACTGCTGGCTAGACTGGCGTACTTTTCGGTCTTGTAGATGTGAGCTCGCTCCATTCTGTTTACATGTAACACGGTGACTTCAATCAGTATCCATTGTTTTGATCGTGATGGTGGAGTACAATATCCCTTCTCATGCCATTCCTTCTGATGATCTGTGGATGGTTTTTCCATTCTAGGTCTGCTGCGCCACTCATAATCGTCCGGTCCACTCGGTGAATTCCATTCCCAGTCGCCTGATGTCACAGCTGTCCCAGACCATAAACTGTGGCCTCCTGCCGTGCAGAATGTTGTTGATTGTGCTTCTGGTGGTGGCGTTCCTTTGGCAAGGCGTCCTGCGTGTGTGATCTCCTTTAGCACTTGGCTGTGTCTGCATGTGTACCCAGATGTGTAGACCTTCTGGTTGTATGGTGTTTTCTTTGGCGATGTTTACCGCGTGTGCAAGCTCCTTAAGCACTTGGTTGTGCCTCCACGTGTACCCTCCCTGAGTTAGACCTTCTGGTGGCGAGGTGTTTCCTTTGGCAGTGCTTAACCGCATGTTTCTTTCTTTCTTTCTTTCTGCGTACGCAGACTGATACTCCTGCGGACACTGCCTGTATAGACAGGCAGTGGAGTTTTGTGTGCATGACCGTTTTTTATCCCGCCATTTTAAGGCAACCATACTCCATCTTCGGGAAAGGTGCATGCTATGCGTAACGTGTCATCCATACCAACGGCTAAACTGGCCTTCTCTTTCGAAAGTTGTTGATGGGATTTTACGTGTGTGCAAGATGTGCGTGCGTTCACACACGGAACCTCGGTTTATTGTCTCATACGAAGGACTGTATGGGGAATGGAGTCCGAACCAATGTTAACTCCGAGGGAAATATCCCCCTGTACCGAAATTCGAACCCGCAACCCCAGGAACACGAGTCCGGCGCTCTACCAACTGAGCTATTCCGGCCCCCAACCGCATGTGCGATCTTCTTAAGCACTTGGTTGTGCCTCCACGTGTACCTTCCCTGGGTTAGAGCTTCTGGAGATGTGATGTTTACGTTGGCAGTGTTCGACCACGTGTGCAGTCTCCTTAAGCACTTGGTTGTGCCTCCATGTGTAGCTTAGCTTCCCCAGGTTATCGCTCTTTGCATGGACTCCTCAGGACATGTCCCACTGTTTCAGAGGTCGTCTTTAGGCCGGGACAAAAACCAGCCTTGTCGTCTGTCGACGGGGATTCTCCGGCAATGACGGAGGAATCTTGATCAATCGCTGGTCTCGGGAGAACGGAGCAGTGGCGCGGCGACTTCCTGTGTTTTGGGGACTTCCGGCTGTCTCTTCCCTCTTCCCGATTTTTAACTCCCCTGTCGATTTGAGCTGTTTTGTTAAAGAATCTGAAGCGGAGAGGCGCTGTGCGTGTGTGAGTTGTGTGTGTGCGCGCGCGCGCGCGCGCGTGTGTGTGTGTGTGTGTACGTGTCTGTCTGTCTGTATGTATGTATGTAT
>CM065722.1:18636746-18679246 GCA_033310375.1 Conus canariensis
TAAGTGTTGTTTGTTTTGTCACGATATAAGTGTTGTGTTTGTTTTGTCACGATATAAGTGTTGTTTGTTTTGTCACGATATAAGTGTTGTTTTGTTTTGTCACGATATAAGTGTTGTTTGTTTTGTCATGATATAAGTGTTGTTTGTTTTGTCACGATATAAGTGTTGTTGTTTTGTTTTATCATGATATAAGTGTTGTTGTTTGTTTTGTCACGATATAAGTGTTGTTCGTTTGTTTTGTCACAATATAAGTGTTGTTGTTTGTTTTGTCATGATATAAGTGTTGTCGTTTGTTTTGTCACGATATAAGTGTTGTTGTTTGTTTTGTCATGATATAAGTGTTGTTGTTTGTTTTGTCATGATATAAGTGTTGTTGTTTGTTTTATCATGATATAAGTGTTGTTGTTTGTTTTGTCATGATATAAGTGTTGTTGTTTGTTTTGTCACGATATAAGTGTTGTTGTTTGTTTTGTTTTCACGATATAAGTGTTGTTGTTTGTTTTGTCATGATATAAGTGTTGTTTGTTTTGTCATATATAAGTTGTTTGTTTGTTTGGTTTTGTCACGATATAAGTGTTGTTGTTTGTTTTGTCATGATATAAGTGTTGTTGTTTGTTTTATCATATATAAGTGTTGTTGTTTGTTTTATCATATATAAGTGGTGTTGTTTGTTTTATCATATATAAGTGTTGTTGTTTGTTTTATCATATATAAGTGTTGTCGTTTGTTTTATCATGATATAAGTGTTGTTTGTTTTATCATATATAAGTGGTGTTGTTTGTTTTATCATGATATAAGTGTTGTCGTTTGTTTTGTCATGATATAAATGGTGTTGTTTGTTTTGTCACGATATAAGTGTTGTTGTTTGTTTTATCATATATAAGTGTTGTTGTTTGTTGAAAACTAAGTTCTGCGTTGTGAATTATCTCAGCGAAAGTGTTATTGTTTTAAAAAGTTCTGAGTATTAACTCAGTAAAGATGGTGTTGTTAGAAACGTTCTTAGCTGCATTCATTCGCAGTAAAGTTCTTCTTGTTCAGAAAGTCCTGAGTTCAGTTGCATCTCAGTAAAGTGCTGTTCGTTGAAGACAGTTCGCAGTTGAGTGTTATATCTGTAAAGGTATAGTTAAAAAGTTTGATCCTTTTTTTTTGTCTCGGAAGAGACTGTGTTGTTCAAAGAGTTTTCTTCTCAGTAGTGTTTTATCTCAATAAATTGAGATCAGAGATTAAATTTGTTCAGCGGTATCTCAATAAATGTGTTGTTGTTTTTTTTTTCCAAAACGTCTTGGTTGAGTTTTACCTCGATTGAGGTGTAGACCTTACCTTTTGTCGCGACTGTCTCTACGTTTTATGGATGTTGTTTATTGTCGTGTGTGGGGTTTTTTTGTTGGGGTTTTTTTTTTCGGGGGGGGGGGGGGTTGTTTTTTGTTTTTGTTTTGTTTGCTGGTTTCAACATCTCTGTGGCCACAGGGATGATGGCCGTTAATTCACAGAGTGCCGTGGATGCAGCAGAGTGGTGCCATGCTGTGCTCATCTTTTCTGTTCCCCACGATCTTCCTGCCCAATGTCAGAAGGAGCCATGTCTTTGGAATGTCGGTTTCTGCTCTTTGGGCACGTAGCGTGCGTGACGGGCGGGGGAGAAAGAGAGAGAGAGAGAGAGAGAGAGAGAGAGAGAGAGAGAGAGAGAGAGAGAGAGAGAGAGAGAGAGAGAGGAAATACGAAAACAGATGGAAAGACAGACGGGGGGGGGTGAGAAAAGAAAAAGATAAAAAGATAAAGGATTTGCTGTGAAAAAGAAAATGGCAACAGACAGAAATCTGTTCAGGCAACAACAAAAAATGGCGTGTTTGTTAATGTGTGTATGCGTGTACGTGCATATGTGAACAGTGTGTATGCACGTTTGTGTGTTTGTGTGTGAGCCTGGGCGTGGCGTGTGTTTGTCAATTTTGTGTATGAGCGTGCATGCTGGCATGTGCTTGTGTGTGTGTGTGTGTGTGTGTGTGTGTGTGTGTGTGTGTGTGTGTGTGTGTGTGTGTGTGTGTGCATATTCATTATTATATGTATGTGCCAATGTGTAAGGATGTCTGCCTTTCGGCGTTTATTTGTGTATATGTATCTCTTTGGGAGAGACCACACAGTATGCGTGTGTACGTGTGTGTGTGTGTGTGTGTGCGTGTGTGTGTGTGTGTGTGTGTGTGTGCACGCGCGCGCGCGCGTACGTGTGCGTATGTATGTATGTGTGTATGGTGTGTGTGAGTCAGTTTGTGTGTGTATGTGCGTGTGTGTGTGTGTGTGTTCCGCGTGTGTGTGTGCGTGCGCGCGCGCGCGCGGGGCGTGGTGTGTGTGTGTGTTGTGTGTGTGTGAAAGAAATTTTCCAATTCATTTTTATCACGGCAAAGACGTTTATTTTTCAAAACGTTTTGAGTTCTGTTGTATATAGGTAATGTGCTATTTCGCAAGGAAAAAAAAAAAAGAAAAAAACTTGTTGAGATTAACTCGGTGAAGGTGTTCAAGAAATTCTGAGTTGAGTTTGGTCTCGGTAAAGGTGATGCTTTTTGAAGAACTTTTTTGTTGTTGTTTTTTTTTGTTGTTGTTGTTGTTGTTTTTTGTTGTTGTTGTTTTTTGGGGGGTAACAGTTGAGTTATACCTCAGTAAATGTGTTGTTTGTTACAGGTATTGTATGCTCACGCAAACTTCTCATTTGAATTTTACCTTGAAGGACGTGTTGACTTTCAGCTCTTTCAGGGTAAAAAAAATTAAGTAATCTGTTAGGACAATTCTTTCCATCAGTTTGCATGTATTCCGCGTTAGGGCAATTAGGCGGTAGCTGTTGATGTTACTTCGAGGTTTTCCTTGTTTGTGTATAGGAACTATGATAGAATGCTTCCATAATGAAGGCAAATTGCCATCTTCCCAGCATTTTTGAATGAATACAGAGATAAAGCGTTTTACATTAGGTGAGACATGACGTAACATTTCATAAGAGATACCATCTAAACCCACTGATGTTTTTCTGGTGTTCAGATTAGCAAGACATTCTTCTACTTCTTGAACTGTTATGGGAGCATTTAGGTAGTGATTTAGTACAGGGTCTGGATCGTTGTAGGTGGACTTTCCTTCTTCTTGCTCTCTATGCAGTCTATTTTCTGTGATAAACTAGTGTGTGTGTTGTGTGCGTAGTGTGTGTGTGTGTGTGTGTGTGTGTGTGTGTGTGTGCGTGTGTGTTGTGTGTGTGTGTGTGCGTGTGTGGTGTGTGTGTGTGTGTGTGTGTGTGTGTGTGTGTGAGGGAGGGGATGAGACAGATAGACAGACTGAGAGACAAACAGAGAGAGAAAGAAAGAGAGAAGAGAGCGAGAAAGTATAGGCACGGTTAACTTCACCTTCATTGCAAGAGAGGGAGATCAGTTGTTTTACACAAGCATCATTATCTGTCTAAATACAAACCCTGTGAAGACCAGAAGCCGACTGACATAAAAAGAAAAAAAAATCAACACCACTCGATGCTCCGCTGCTGAAATACAGAACCACAAATAGAACAGATGTAAAAACACCTGGAGTAAGGCCTCAGTGTCTCCACCCCCAAGAACATACCTTAACTTCAAAGATGTTGGCCTGTGTGTACGTCAATAGCTCTTGTTTGCCGAGGACACTTCTAGTTCGGGTCAGTGGGGGAGGGGGGAGAGGGGGGGGGCTAAATTGAGTTGCGTTTTCAAATTTGAACCTCCATGCTTTGTTGCACGTTTCGACCAATTTGAATATCCCTGGGGGGGGGGGGGGGGAGTAAGGGATGAGGGGATGGGGTGGGGCGGGACAGGAGGAGGTGGCGGAGTAGCGACTATTGATTTTCAAACCCCCCATTTCGCAGCACCGATTTGGCTGCCAGCGTTTATGCCTTTTATTCCTCGTGTTAAGATTTCTTTCCTAAAGACCTGAATGGTACATGTTCTTTTAGCGTTTATGCCTTTTATTCCTCGTGTTAAGATTTCTTTCCTAAAGACCTGAATGGTACATGTTCTTTTGAGTTTGTATCTGTTATTTCATCCAGCGCGAGGTCCAGGTTCTTTTCCGGTCTCACAGTATGTGTGTGTGTGTGTGTGGTGTGTGTGTCATGGAGATTGAGGAAGAGGACAGTGGTGAAATGGGGGGGTGGGGTATGTGTGTGTAATGGAGATTGAGGACAGTGGTGAAATGGGGGGGTGGGGTATGTGTGTGTAATGGAGATTGAGGACAGTGGTGAAATGGGGGTGGGGTATGTGTGTGTGTAATGTAGATTGAGGACAGTGGTGAAATGGGGGGTGGGATATGTGTGTATAATGGAGATTGAGGAAGTGGTGAAATGGGGGGTGGGGTATGTGTGTGTAATGGAGATATGAGGACAGTGGTGAAATGGGGTGGGGTGGGGTATGTGGGTGTGTAATGGTAGATTAGGAGAGAGACAGTGGTGAAATGGGGGGTGGGGTATGTGTGTGTAATGGTAGATTGAGGACAGTGGATTGAAATGGGGGTGGGGTATGTTGTGTAATGGAGATTGAGGACAGTGGTGAAATGGGGGTGGGGTATGTGTGTGTGTAATGTAGATTGAGGACAGTGGTGAATGGGGTGGTAGTGTGTAATGGAGATTGAGGAAGAGGTAGTGGTGAATGGGGGGGGGGTATGTGTGTGTAATGGAGATTGAGGAAGAGGAGTGGTGAAATGAGGGTGGGGTATGTGTGTGTAATGGAGATTGAGGACTGAGGGTAGTGGTGAAATGGGAGATTGAGGAGAGGGTAGTGGTGAAATGGGGGGGGGTATGTGTGGTGTAATGGAGATTGAGGAGAGGGTAGTGGTGAAATGGGTGGGTGGGGTATGTGTGTGTAATGGAGATTGAGGACGAGGGTAGTGGTGAAATGGGGTGGGGTAGTGGTGAATGGAGATTGAGGAGAGGGTAGTGGTGAAATGGGGTGGGGTATGTGTGAATGGAGATGAGGGAGGGATGAAAGGGTGGGAGGTGTGTAGGAGATTGAGGACGAGGGTAGTGGTGAAATGGGGTGGGGTATGTGTGTGTAATGGAGATTGAGGACGAGGGTAGTGGTGAAATGGGAGATTGAGGACAGAGGGTAGTGGTGAAATGGGAGATTGAGGACTGAGGGTAGTGGTGAAATGGGAGATTGAGGACAGAGGGTAGTGGTGAAATGGAGATTGAGGACAGAGGGTAGTGGTGAAATGGGGATGAGGTATGAAAGGAACAAAAGTTGTTGAACTCGGCGTTAACTTCATTCAGAGAAGACCTTTGGAAGGAGCTTGTTTCAGGAAAAACACTACAAATGTGTGTGTGTGTGTGTGTGTGTGTGTGTGTGTGTGTGTGTGTGTGTGTGTGTGTGTGTGTGTGTGCGTGTGTGTGTGTATGCGCGCGCGTGCGCATATGTGTGTGGTGTGTATGTGTTGTGTGTGTGTGTGTGTTGCGGTGACATGTGTATGTGTGTGTGTGCATATGCGCGCGCATATGTGCGCGTATGTGTGTCTGTCTGTCTGTCTGCCCACGCATTTCTTTCTTTGAGACATTTTTGTGTCACTGGATATGTCAGAGTATGAACGTCAAGAAAACTGTTCTCCATACACCAAAGAAAAATAGCATGCAGATACAGGTATACTAGCCTGGCACGTGAGCACCAGCGATGGAAGTGGCTAAACATCACTGCAGTGTTTGGGTGGAGCTGTACACCAGTACAAAATACAACACACACAAAAAGACAAAAGTCATGCCTTACTGTTCTGGTATGATAAGCCTGTACCAGTGAAAAACACCCGGTCTTGTACCGGTACCATACAAAATCAAGAACTTGTACGGGGATACCGATTGTGAGAGACCATCATAGTCAGAGACTGGGGATGTTGTGTGCTTTAATCTTATCGACACCCTGAATTTAGTCAGGGCTGGAGGGGGTTTTTTTTGTTTGTTTGTTTCTCTGTGTTCTTTACCCTTCCCCCCATTCCCTCCCCCCCCCCCACCCCCACCCCCTCATTATTTTTAGCACTCTGGAAGGAAACATTCAAAAGTCATCCGCTTCCTCTTTGAGGCTGAATGTTGATTGACGTTACTCTTCTTCTTCTTTCTTCTTCTTCTTTCTTCTTATTATTATATTATTATTATCGTCATCATCATCATTATCATTATTATGAATACTCATCCCATGCTCAGATCTGAAACCAAAAATTAATGATTATGTCAGAGACCTCTGGCAGGAGGATTGGAATACACAGACGGATAACAAACTCTTTCAGATCCGTCCAAACCTAAAGGAGTTCCTCTCATCTACGTCTGGTGGTCGTAAAGAAGAAACAGTTCTATGCCGGCTGCACACCGGCCATTCGTATTTTACCCATTCATAACTTTTAAAGAGTGAAGAAGCTCAATGGTGCATTCCATGTCATGTGCCACTCACAATGAAACATGTTCTTTCAGAGTGTTGGGACTTGCATGATGTGAGACACAAACATTTTACAGCAGATTCCATGAAAACCTTGTTCAGAGATGTTCCGCCTGACGCGATCTTTGAGTTCTTGAAAGAGATTAACATTTTTCATCGGATCTGAGGTTTTACAGTGGAAAGTTTTTTTTAACGAACTTTCGGATGGGTTTTTAGAAGATGTACTTTAAAGAATTGTGTGAATGAAAGACTTGTGAGTTGATTTTAACGTGGTGACAGCCCTGATGTGGCCCTTTGCGGTCGGCTGGGCTATAAGCAACATTATCTTATCTTATCTCGGCTAGAGACCAAGCTCTAAGCGCTTTACAATCCACACTCGTTTGCACCTTCCTGAGCAATAAGGCAGGAGTCTATTTGTCTGTTGAATTCCCATCCAACCATTGAAGGCCTTCTGTCAGGGCTGATTGTTATGGGAGCATGCTAGCGTCAGGACTCGATAGTAGCTGGGGGGTTTTTTCTCAGAAGATGGCTATTATTCTTCAGAAAACAGGGTTAAGCTGTAATGCCTGCCCGAGACTCACAATTGTTTTCCAAGAGATAAAAGTTGTTTTCCATGTTTTTTCTTCTTAAGTTTCACAACTGTTTTCTTAAGGATAATAGTTGTTTTTCCATTTTTCCTCGAAAATCACATATGTTTCCCCTAATTTCCAAAGGAAAACAGCTATTGTGAGTGCTGTCCATAAGAATCAGAACTGTCTTCCCAATTTTCGTGGAGAGAAAACAGTGATTGTCCATAAGAAAAACAGAGAAATTAAGAAAACACTTAAGATACTCATAGTAACTTTCTCTATTTTGCCGACCCCTTTTACACTTATCATGATAAAGAGAGACCATAGCTATTCTCCCCGGTCACGACGTCCTTCTCGCGGTGATGCCTGTTTTTCCCCAGGAAAACGAGAATAACAGGTGATATCCCAAAGAAAATAGGGCAAACAATTGTGATCCTCGAGGGGGGGGGGGGGGGGGGGGGGGGGGGAACAGGGAAAAATATTGTTATCCTCAGGAAAAGTGGAAACCAGTTGTGATTCTTGAGAAATTAGCAATGATACTAAGATAACATCTATATTCCTATGTTTCGCCAATTTCCTCAAGAATCGTAGTGGTTTCCACGGGGAAAACAGCTGTCGTCGCCTTCAGACGCTAATATGCTCCGTAAGACGGTATTTGTCGTAAACTCCGGGTCGAGTTGTCATGTAGTTCTGTATCTGCGCGTCTGTCTGTCTGTCTGTCTGTCTATCATGTAGCTAGAAGGGCGTCAAGGGCAACGCAGACCTCCACGACAGTCAAACGGACTATGAATCCGGATCTGCACCAAAATGTAAGGAATGTGTTTCCTAGTCAAGTTCCGTCTTTCCATCAGGTTTCGTTGAAATTGGTATAGTAAAGGGGGGGGGGGGGGCGTAATCTTACTGAATGGATACTAGATCTGTCTTTTTCGGATCTGCGCCACGGGTCTCTGGCACGGATCCACACCCTATTGCATGGAGTCTTCCTCAGGGTCACACTACTCTTTTCACCGAGTTTCGTAAAAAATCCGTTGGGCCGGTCCTGAGGAATCTTGCTGACAGGCAGACAAACAAACAAACAAACAAACAGAATCAGGTGAAAAGAGAACCTCTTTGCCGGGAGGTAACAAAACGGCATAGACGGAACCCATAAACGTCAAACGTCGCCGATCTGTTCCGGAGCCTCAGGCGATAATGGGCATCGTTAGCGTCATCGCTAAGATTGTCCATGCCACTGATATCTGGCGCCAGTGTATGTGTTTGTTTGTTTGCTTGCTTTCTGATCGAGCACGGATACACTTTTTAAGCCGAATCACTCTTAAGACAAATACCATACTGGTCTAAACGTCGTGGGGGAGGGGGGGGGGGGGGGCTTCTGGTGTTTTTGTCGCGGACCCTCGCTGTCTGTAAGATTTATTGCCTTTACTCTCTCTCTCTCTCTCTCTCTCTCTCTCTGTCTCTCTCTCTCTCTTCTCTCTCTCTCTCTCTCTCTCTTTCTCCCCCCCCCCCCCCCCCCCCCCGAGAACGGGCCGGATGAAAAAAGTGTATATTTGCTTATCTGTTATCCTTGGAAATAAAGACTCTCTCTCTCTCTCTCTCTCTCTCTCTCTCTCTCTCTCTCTCTCTCTCTCTCTCTCCCCCCCCCCCTTACCGATGAGACAGGCAGATATCCACTGTGTATTAACACTACTTTAAAATTCAAAACTGGCTAAAACTGGTTCCATTTTACACAGACAAGAATTTGCAAACAAGCGTAGAATAACGCTTCTTTTCCAGCACGAATCAGGTCATCACTACAGCTGGCCATCCAAGATTAGTAAAGTAGTGGTGGAAAACGGTGTAGGTATAGTGTGGGTATTTCAAGGCGGCAGGGTTCCAGCTTAGTTTCCTGGCTGAACCTGAACGTCTTTTGATCTGGAACTATAAACAGAACTGGCATTACCTATGGAGAATACTGATAAATTTTGATGTTTTTTTTTTGTCCATTAAAGTGCTCGTTTGCAGCTTAAAGAAATGCTTGTCAAGCGTTACAATAAACTGCACTCGCAAAATTTAGATTTCGGTAGTTTGGGCTAAAAAACGCACACAAAAAAACTGGTTCACATCTGATGACGAAAATTCTGTGTGTCCAGCATATGGGAAGGGTAAAGAAAGTAAAATTCACTTTCTTTTCAAACGTCCAGTGTACTCACATTTACGTAGAAATAGCACAATTTCTGTTGCGTTTCCATCCCAAAAGCATCATTTTTATGGCATTTCCATCCAAATAGCATCATTTTTATGGCATTTCTATCCAATATCATTTATGTTTTCATCATTTTTATGCAATTTCTGTCCAAATAGCATCATTTTTTATGGCATTTCTAATCGACCAGAGGAAGACGTAATGATCAGTGTGTTAAGAGTACAAAATGAACAACAACAAAGAAAACTTTGAACTAGCCAAATTTATGGCAAATACGTTCAACCAAAGAAATCAAGATTTTAAACAAAACAAACAAAGAGGCAATCTGACAGGGTTAACTCATTTCTCTGTTGGTTTGTGAAGTGTGAATTATCTTTAAACATTATGAATATGTTTTTATTTAGCCATGTCATACCACAGAAAACTGAGACACGTATGTAACCTCCTCGTCAGAAAGCTTTTTAAAGCTGTAGACAGTTCTTTAATTCTTCGCTGTCTAGACAATTCTCTATCCTCTCTCTCTCTCTCTCTCTCTCTCTCTCTCTCTCTCTCTCTCTCTCTCTCTCTCTCTCTCTCTCTCTCTCTCGCTTCAGTAAAAAAACTCGTGGAGAGCGTGGCAGCAGAGAGTCCTCAGAAGAGAAGCCCCCTTCAAGCAAGTGTTTCGGCCCTTATCTCCTGACACTCTAGGGGGGTTGGGCCACACCCGGTTCATGACTCCGGATGTCCCTCTGCTGCCCCTTTTTTTTTTTTTTTTTTTTCCCCATCTTGGGACGAGCCATGGCTGGGATTCGAACCCATGACCCTCTGGACATGCTCATTTTCCACTTAATGACTCGCGCTTTAGCCACAGGGACACCTGATATTTGTAGGGAAATTAAGCCTTATGGAGTTCACTTTTGTTCCTCCTTGACCAGATCCAGCTTGAACACCCCTCTGCCGCTTCTGCCATTGCTTTCAGGGCTCTGGTTTTTTCCTTCCCTGCAACTGAGAGCTGTTTCATGAGGCTGTATGCAGACGTTCCTACAAACCCCCAAGCTCCAATTTCTGCAGTGAGGACTTTGACCTGATAGCCTTCTCTCCTCAGGCTGTTTGCCAGATCAGCATACTTTTCAGTCTTGTAGATTTGAGCTGCCTCCATTCTGTTCTCATATGGCACCGTGAGCTCGATCATGATCAGCTGCTTGGTTGACTTAGAGTGGACTACTATGTCTGGTCTCATGCCACTCTTGCTGATGATCTCTGGGTGACTCTTCCATTCTGGGAGGTCTGCAGTGCACTCCCAGTCATCTGCCCCATCCAGCAGACTCTGCCTGCATGTTTCGAGTGGCACTGTTGTTCTTGGCCATGATTTGCTGCCTCCTGCCGTGAAGAATGTTGCGGGTGCTTTTGGAGTCCTGATTTTCCCTTTTGTGGTGTTGGTACTAGCCCAGACTACTTGTTACAATCTCTTTGAGCACTTGGTTGTGCCTGTCTAGACAATTCTCTAATTCCTCTCTCTCTCTCTCTCTCTCTCTCTCTCTCTCTCTCTCTCTCTCTCTCTCTCTCTCTCTCTCTTCTCGTTTCAACACCTATTATTCATTTAAGTCTCTTTTACAACCAGAACCTTATCTAACCTATTTAACGGTTAACAAATTTAAAATGTATTTCACGAGATTTCGTCTTGGCTTAAACGACCTGAAGATAGATAGCAGATACAAAGAAAATATCTAAAGCATGTCCTTTTTGTAACCAACTTGAGAACGAACTCCACTTTCAATTGAGATGCAATGCTTATAAGCCTTTCAGAGAAAAATGCTATGAAGCACAGACATTTCAGAACGTGAACTCTATTGAACAAAACACAGACAATTTCAGAACGTGAACTCTATTGAACTAAAACTAAACCAAAACGAAAATGTGCATATTACAAGGATGTTGCTATGTATATTTATTATGCATTGAAAAAAAAAAGAAGAACTCGTATCCCACACACTATGAAAATTAGTTACCCTCATAAACTTAGCATTATTAGTACATCGAAAAATTTACTTTTGTTGTCATTTCTCTTTTTTCTCTTTATGCGTGCACTGCACCTCACATTGTTATAGGCCGGAGGCCTGAAACATTAAAATTGTGTTCAATTGTGTTTTCTCTCTCTCTCTCTTCTCTCTCTCTCTCTCTCTCTCTCTCTCTCTCTCTCTCTCTCTCTCTGTGTGGATGGTTGTCGAAACGCGTTGGGTATTCATGCAAGGAAGCATGCATGCGCAGTCTAAACTGATTTACGTTCTACACACCTTTTTTGATTCCCTCCATCTCGTGGTAATCTCTTCGACCAGGTCTGTTTGTTCGTTTATTTTGTCAGCGAGATTACTAAAAAAAAAACTACCGACCTGATTTCCACAGAACTGGTGGACAAATGGCATGTGGCAGGGAAAACTGGCACCTCCTGCCTGCCCCTGTCTTCCCCTGAGGGTTCCAGCATTCGTTTCCAGAGCTTAGGGGAATGATGTCACGAGGCCCTCTGAGTTGTCACTTCCGCCTGTCTTTGTATGGACAGATTATGTGTGCGTGCGTGCGTGCGTTGTTGTGTGTGTGTGTGTGGTTGTGTGCGTGCGTGCGTGTGTGTTGTGTGTGTTGTGTTGTGTGTGTGTGTGTGCGTGGCGCGTGCGGATTGTGTGAGTGTGGCTGTAAATGGTTGCAGTTCCTGTGTGTGAATGGGGTGCTGTGCTTGTGTGGGAAGGTCAGTGGAGAATGAGGGTGACATATTGCGTGTTGAAAGGATAGAAAGAGGTGACAAGAGAGAGAAGGAGAGAGAGAGGAGCGTGCGTGCGTGTGTGTGTGTTTACGTGTTATGTGTGTATACGTCTGGTTACATTAATCATCATTGTCAATATTGTTGAAACGAAGTTTCCATCAAAAGCAGTAGTGAAAAGTCAGCAGAGGAGAAAGACAGCCTGGGAGATTCAGTGCCACTGGAAGCCATGCTGCTGCTTCTAGTTTAGAATTTGTTGGGGGGGGGGGTTATTATTATTGCAGTCCAGCTAATCGCACAGGCTCTTTTAGGGAACAGAGAAAAGAGGTACATCATGTAAAATAAGAAGAAAACAAGATCTACATATATGCAGCAGTCTAGTTGCAAAGCGAGGAGGCAACAGCAGGCGGAAATCTAAAACAAATTTCACAAATTGTTTTAAGGCTCCGCCGAAAAAACGTAGACAAACGGATCACAAGACAAAACACGACGCGTTTCGATCTCTTAGATCTTCTTCAGGCAAGATGCACAACAACACTCAGGACAACGAAAATGAACGAACAGTCACTTAGCTTCATCCAATTCGGAGTTTAACGCCCATCTTGCCCCATTGGATGAGAAGGTAAGTGATCGCTCGTTCATTTTCGTTGTCCTGAGTGTTGTGTGTCTTGCCCGAAGAAGACCTAAGAGGTCGAAACGCCTTGTGTTTTGTCTTGTGATTCGTTTGTCTACGTTTTTCGGCGGAGCCATATAAGTAATTTTTTTTTATAATATGTATACAGCAGTTAGTAACATAACGGCTGAATCAGTGACAACCTCAAGGCGAATGAAACGAGCTGTGCTTAGAAGAACGCCAACCAGTCTGTGAAAGTTTTGACACCCAATTTGGTTTTGAAAAAAAAATATTTAGATGTGACGAAAACAAACAAAAGGACAGTAAGTAAACTGCGAGAATGGACAAGTGGTTTTCAATCTGTGTACAGTCTGGGCACCTATAGTTGCCAGGTTACAGTTGTTGTTTTTAATGCTAGCATGTTATTAATTGTGACTGCAAAAATGATTTTAGAGAAAAAAAAACGGTTCTGAGTGAAAGCAGGAGATTGGGCTACAGTGGCAGACAGACCTTCATCAGTAAATGTCTCCGGCAGATCCTCCACTTGCGATGGTTCGACAGAGTGCCAAACACCGACCTGTAGACGAGGGCAAACCAACAGCCAATGGACGTCCAGCTCAGGAAGAGAAAGTGGCGATGGGTCGGCCACACACTGCGGAAGGAGCCCTCTAACATCACCAGGCAGGCGCTCGAGTGGAACCCGCAGGGCAAGAGGAAGCGAGAGCGCCCAAAGCAGACCTGGCGGAGGAGTTTGCTAAACGAGCTGAGAGCCTCCAGCCTGACCTGGGGGGAGATCAAGACCTGTGCCAGGGACAGACGGAGGTGGAAGGTTGCTGTTGAGGCCCTATGCTTCTCAAGGAGCGAAGAGGACTAAGTCAAGTCAAGTCAAGACAGACAGCCGGTAGACGACAATCTGCAGAAAAGCAGAGTCAAAGAGATTGACTGGAAAGAGGAAGATGTTGACAGAGAATTTCCAGAAGGCAGGGAGGCAATTCGTACCGAAAGGGCCTCTGGTATCTCTCAGGGGGGTCTGCTGCCAGGACAAGATAGGAGAGAGAGAGAGAGAGAGTGAATACCTGTCCATGTATCGTGTTCGTGCGTGCGTGCGTGCATGTGTGTTGTGTGTGTGTGTTGTGTGTGTGTGTGTGTGTGTGTTGTGTGGTGTGTGCAGTGCGTGCGTGGTGTGTGTGTGTGTGTGTGTGTGTGTGTTTGTGGTTGGTGTGGTTGTGTGTGTGGTGTGTGTGTGTGTGTGTTTGAAGGGGATATGCAGAGTGGTTGTGTGTGTGTGTGTGAGTGCGAGTGTGCGCGCGCGCGTGCTTTGTGTTATGCCCCTCTGATCTCGCATACATTATAAGAGATCAATTTAGTTAGGCACGCGCATCTTCGTGTGTTTGAAACCCAAGCCTTTTGGAGGAAACAGTCAGCCTGAGAGATTCGCTGCCATCAAATGCTGCACTGCCTGACGTGCGAGGACTGGGACAGACGGAAAACAAATGCCCAGGAATAACGCCTCGATGTATAACCACCCAAGAACGAACATTAACTTAACATATGTTCACGTGTGTGTTGCGTAATTCATGCTTTTGCTGAGGACGTTCTCCGCGTGGCTTTATCCTGGCTAAATTAAGTCACGTTTTCAAGTTTGAACCTTCATGCTTCATTGCGCTTGTCTTGAAGGTGGAACTACCCCCGCTGGGTGGGAAGGCGTTATGTGTGTGTGGTGGGGTGGGGGGGGGGAGGGGGGGTAGGAGCAGGATGTGGAACGATGACCATTGATTTTCAGACCTTTTTGAAGCGCCGTTGTGACTGCCAGCTCTTTGTCGCTTTATTCTTTGTGATTTGTTTCCCAAAGCCTTGAATTTTCTCATTTTTTCGTTTGTTGTTGTGTTTGGTTGGTTTGTTTGTTTTTTGTTTGTTTGATTTTCTTAGGTGCCAGAACAGTTGTTGTTTTTTTTCTGTCTGACACGTGATATGTGTATAATGGAATTCGACAGACGGGGGAGGGAGTGAGGGTGAACGAAATCTAATGTCAAGCTTGTTCTGGACTTCATTGCGAAAAAAAAAAAACCATGGATTTTTTCAAGAAAACGCTATATGTTCTCGTGCGTATGTGTGTGTGTGTGTGTGTGTGTGTGTGTGTGTGTGTGGTGTGTGTGTGTGTGTGTGTGTGTGTGTGTGCGTGTTGTGTACATATATGTGTGTATGTTTATGCAAGGGTGCGTGTGCTGCAGCTTGTGCGTACTCGAGAGCGCGCACGCGCTCCTGTATACGTGCCTATGTGTGTGCATGTGTGTGTGTGTGTGTGTGTGTGTGTGTGTGTGTGTGTGTGTGTGTGAAAATCTTTCGATCTGTCCATCCATATTATTCCTCTTTTTTTTTTTCAAAGCCCGAAATTTTATCTTTTTTTCTGTATTTTGTTTTTAGTGTCAGGCCAAGTTTTGTTTGACACGTAGTAATGGAGACTGGGCGACAGGGGAGATGATAGGGGGATAGACAAAAGAAATATAATTTGTTGGGCTCGTTGTTGACTTCATTGAAAAAACGAGCAATAGAAGGAGTTGTTTCAGGGAAATACCACAAATTCTGGATGGAATGTGTATGTGCAGGCGTGCGCGCGCGCGCCTGTGTGTGTGCACTACAAATTCTGGATGGAGCGTGTGTGTGTGTGTGTGTGTGTGTGTGTGTGTGTGTGTTGTGTGTGTGTGTGTGTGTGCAAGGCGTACGTGCGTGTGTATATGCAGAGCCATGTATGTGTATCTGTGTGAAACTTTACGGCTGTCGGTGCGTTTCCTTCTCTTTCTGCGGGAAATTTTGTCTCACTTTGTGGGATTGCGTGTGAATGTCAAAATAAAAAAAAAGCTCAGCATTCTCGAAAGAAATTATTTCTGGGTGGCAAAGATGTGTTGTATTAACCCAGTCGTCAACACCAGCGCCAGAAATGACTAATCCTCACTGCATTGGATTATGAATCTCTATACCAAAACAACAAACACACACACACACACAACACACACACACACACACACACACACACACACACACACGCACATGTATGCACGCGCGCACGCCACGCGCGCACGTTCGCGCATGCAACACCACACCCACAACACACACACACACACACACACACACACACTCGTGTAGCATACCGTACCGGTGATCTGTGCTCGTATCGGTATAGAATACCAGTCTAGAACCGGTACAAAATACCGGTATTCCACCGACACAGGTCGTCTTTGCCAGGCAACGCTTAGTCAAATCTTGCCTTCAGATTTTCTCTTCGAAAGCTTGAAAATCGGAAGCAGATATTGAAGAGAAAAAAAAGATGAAACAAACACGGACTTGCTTAGTAGAAGGAAAAACTTACTAGATTGCTCAAGGTTGGTGACGAGAGAGACACGAGTAATTTCCCAGTTTGAAACCTCGCCACTTTCCTAAACGCTTCTGGAATCGGGTGTACCGGTATAGAGAGCCTAACCAGTACACCGTGTCGCCGATACTGGTATGAATCACCAACTTTGCTTCCTGGTGTTTGTGTTTACTGTTCTACTCAAAGATGGCACACACACACAGAAGATGATACAGTATTCAGCGGTATAAGCTGTGTGTGGAAGTAATATTTGTGTATGCTCTCGTTCCCTCCTTTCGGTATAATGAAACCAAAAACCGTATACAGTCTTTATTTTACTGAAAATGTTACATGTTCTCAGACAGTGCTGGATTTGCAGGTATTAGTGTAAGTCATGAGGGACCCATGGCCAAATGGTAAGAGCGTTTGCCTTCGGAGCCGACGGTCGTGAGTTCGAACCGCACGTGGGCTCCGACTCTTTTGGCTTGAAAAGCCTCTCTGTCCCCTTTCCAGTAAATGGGTAGTTGATTCGTTCAGGGAAGGTTAAAGGCGGAAGGAGAGAGGTGGACCTTGCTTTCCATCCCGCCGTGCTCTAGGCACGGTGACTCTCTGACAGCTGACTGCCCACGGCCGATAGGTTATTGGAACCTTAAACGGTTTTGTTTGTTTGTTTGTTTGTTTGTTTTTTTACTTTAACATACAAGCATTTTATAGCAGACTCTGTGGTATCTTGTTCAGAGGTGTTCCGCCAGAAGTGATGCTTAAAATTTCTAATCAGAGATCAATTTGTTTCATTTGGTGTGAGTAAATCGAAAGGTCAAAATCGATCAATTTCGTCCCTTTTCAGCATATTTTGAATGATTTTGTTTAGATATGCACCTATGGAATTGATTTTGACTTGAGATCATCTTTGACTTGAGATCATCCCTCATATGACCTGTTTCAGTTGGCAGAATATAACCGCTATGAATGGGTACGGAACTCAGAATGTTGCATGTCGCGCTTTGGAACCATAGTATACAACCAGATATTGCTGGTCAACTGATAATCTCCGATGTAACGATTTTCGTCGTTGTCCGTTGAGTTTGGATTTTTCTTTATATATATCACTTTGTTTAGGATGGGGGTTGATTCTGTGGAGGTGGGGTTCTTTGTATGTTATCCTTTCATGTTTTCATGCGTTTGTTTCTTCTTGTTACTTACGCTAGGTTTACATGGTGATTTACTTACTTACTTAGGCCCATAGCTCAAGGGTGAGCATAGGCCATCGACAACACTCCGCCATCGCACTCGGTTCTGGGCTGCTCGCTGAATGCCTGTCCAGTTGGTCCCCTGCCTCTTTATCTCTGCCTCAGTGTCTCGCCTCCAGCTGCTGCGAGGTCGGCCTCTCTTCCTTTTCCCTGCAGGTTCCACGTCAGGGCTTGGCGTGTGGTGCTGGATGCTGGCTTCCTGAGAGTGTGTCCAATCCAGCCCCACTTTTTCCGCAGAATCTGCTTGGCCACTGGTTCCTGTCCTGCTTGCTTCCATAGGTCTTCATTGTTGATCTTCTCTGGCCATCTGATTTTGAAGATGCGCCTCAGACAGGTGTTGATGAAGGTCTGAATAGTTTGCTGTATCAACACAACAGCTACATCCAGTTACCTTCTGTCGCTGTCCCAGTGCCAGCAGTGCACAAAGAGCTTTCGGTTTCTGATCATTATGAACCAAATCGGCGTGTGTCCTTTGCGAGCGAAGAGGACCACGACTTCTGCTATCACTGGGTGGTGGTGTGTATACGAAGATGGCTGATGAGGACGATCCTCGCATTGAACAGTCTGTTGCAGTGTGGACAGGGCAGACTTGGAGGTGAGCCAGGCTGAAAGGTGGTGCTTGCTCTGTTTTTCCGAAGCTGACGTTTTTGCTCCTGTGTCTGCCTCTCCACTCGCCTCGTTTTTCATGAACCAAATAGTCGTCAACAAAATGGTAGGACAGCGTGAAGGATAGAGTTGTCACGCTGCAGCAAAACGGTATAGCGTCATGCCCATCATCGCTGTTCTCACTGCTAGTCCATGAAATAGAATCAGAATTGTCAATTTACCGGAGAAGCTGTGAGTGAGATTTCGGTTTCAGTATCTCCTCAGGGGTGAGTAACTCCTTGGTATGATGCTTGACCCTGTGGGCACGGAGAGCTTGCCTCTAGGAACATGCAGTCAGGATCTCAAATGGACGATTGGTCAAAGGGTCGAGCAGTTCACCAGGAAGCAAGAAAGCTCGAGTCAGGGGTTCAAGTCTGGCGCGGGGCTGTGTTGTTGTTTGTTTGGTTGGTTGGTTGGTTTCGTCTCTCTGCTGAACCTGAAGTGGTGGCTCAGTGCCAGTCTTTCGGGGGGAGACAATCATTGGAGGTTTTCTGCGCAGCAGACACTTACCGCACATAAAAAGCCCTGGCGACAAGGGAGACAATCTCTTTTTCAAAAAGAAAACTCCAGTTTGATGGGCGGACAACGTCATAAACAACAGAAATTTTGGGTGGCGCAGTGCAAGACCAAGAGCTGTCTTTGAAGAGAACAGTATGAACGTCACACAAATAACCCTATCGAGGCAATAGTCTGCCAAACATTTCAAAGAGAGATCCTAGGTCAAGCTACTTACCTTAAGCTCTGGAATTGGTACATGCTGCGCATGGGCAAACTGTCTCAGCAGCAGTCTGTAATCCCTCTGGAAGCAACTTTCACATCTGAATTCCTGATGTAGGCACCACTGGACATCGCCAGACTGTCCCGGCAGCAATCTGCACCCCCCTCCTCCCCCCTCCCCCCTCCCCCCCCCCTCCCTTCCCCCCGGAGGCAGCTTGGTGGCTGCAGGACATTAACAAACTCCAGTAGATCTCTGACATTGTGGCAGTACCGGATGGGACATTGTATGCAAGAAAGAGAATGAAGTGAGGTGAAAATATGAATATATTGATGCCCCATGAAAGCCAAAAGGCAAATAATTCACACATGTTCAGCAGTCGTTTTTGTTTGCTTGTTGTTACATCCGTGATGCTCAAGGCAGAATCAAGCACACACGATTTTCCGATTTGAATTACGGTGAACCCGTAATACTTTGAAAGAACCTGAGGTCTCAGATTTGCATTGTCATCGTAAGACATCGTATTCCCTCTATTCCTGCGTCCTTTAAGCAAACGTGCTAAGCTTTCACTTACTTTCTTTCTTTTGCTCGCTTGTTCTTATTCTTAATGATTTGAGAGATATTTACCTGGGCCTGGCTCACTACTATGCTTTTCAATCTTACTGATGTCGTTTTGCAGTCAGCTGTATACACGAACCAGACTGGAATTCCCACCCCAACCCCCACCCCATCCTCTAAGGGTAGGAAGCTAAGTGTCCAGAACTTTCCGTGGAATTGGTGTTCTTTTCGCCTTTTTTTCCCCACAGGAACTTATATCTTACTGGCCGGTCGCCATGCCAGTTTATCTCTGTCATTTTGGGGCTGTGTGTTCTCAGACATTCCACTTATCCACCCAGTCGAGTTCTGGTATGGGGGGGTGGGGGGGGGGGGGGGGGGTCGTAAACTGGGCTATCATCTCCCGTCGCCATACTTGTCTTTCCTCTTAACGTTAACTGCCCATTGATGGTTTAACCGCCATCCCTGACACCTTCTACTCCCACCCTCCTTTCTCCGTTCCACTGCAAATGGGGGCTACTTAATACCAGGTGGTGGAATGAATTTCTCTCATCGGGGTTTCTTCTTCTGCAATAAACTACTGCGTTGTTCTTTCTGATTTCGTGAAGGACACATCGTCAGCGAAATGAAATGTGGATTGTTCAATTTTGCTGTGGCTGTTGTAGTTTGTTTGGGGGAGGGGGGGGGGAGTGTGTGTGTGTGTGTGTGTGTGTGTGTGTGTGTGTGTGTGTGTGTGTGTGTGTGTAAAATGGTTCTTTTTATATCTCTACATTCATCTGTTTGTACCCTACTAGACAGCCCTATGATTAAACCGTACTCTTACATCAGAATATACACGATTTGTAACCAGACTTGTTTAATAGATCGAGTATCATCAAATGTAATGTCCCTAGAATGTATATGCAAGAGTATGTGTACGTACATATACACACATTCACACGAACATGCGCACATGCATTATACACATACACATACACTAGCACACACCACGCGCACACACAACACAACACACACACACACACACACACACACACACAACACACACACACGCACACACACAGACACACACACACACACACACACAACACACACACACACACACACACACACTCACAGGTGCGCGCGCACATACCACCTTCCCACTATTGCCTCTGTATCAGAACATCCAAAGCAACTTACTGACAATAACAGAGCAGTGAACTTTAAGCCCATAGCATTGCAGCGTGTGCACGCCCTCAGCAAAGACGTTCCCCAGAGACCAGGAGTTGTCCTGTCAGAAAAAAAAGGTGACAGCTTCCCACGGTGTCTGTCCCTGTCCTGGGAATTCTGTGCCACAGTGAGCAGCGTTCTGCACGACGTGAACCAGCTTTGGACTGCATGCTCTCTTGTTCCTGAAAAGCTCTTTTATAGAATTTGCCTTAGTGGAGGAAAATTGACATCATCCAGTTTGGCTCCGAGAGAAACTCCTTTGCTTTCAGTATCGGCGTAATATTATCTTATTTCTTTCATTTTTCTAACCAGGTACAAGAAAACTACTGTGTTCCCATGCAACAATGGCATCTTGTTCTTTCATTCAGAGAAAGTCCTTTCAAAGTCACACATAGCTTAGAAATGGCACCATACTGTCTGATTCAAAGAAACTGCCCCCCCCCCCCCTTCCCCCCCCCCCCCCCCCCCCCCCCCCAACAAAAAAAAAATCCGACACAGCGTGAAAGTGAGCACATGCTCTCCGATTCCTCGAACCCCTTTCAGAATATGACATGGAGGAGAACTGACACCTTGTACCCTGATACAGAGAAAATTCCTCGCAGCATCTGACATGTCATAAACATGATCATATCATAGTGTTCTTTGATTCAAAGAAATCCTTTCAGGAAATGACATAGAGTAAGGCTGACAGCGTGTTTTGTGATTCAAGGGCGCTGCTTTCATAATATGACAAAGCGTATCACTGACATCCTGTTCCCTGATTCAGAGAAACACCTTCTTTCAGCATCTGACTCAGCTTAAAATTGACATTCCTAGTGTGTGACTAAGATGAACTCCTTTCATTATCTGACTAGGTGCCGCAAAAACACCGTGTTCCCTCCCAACAATGGCTACATATTCTCTTAATTTAGAGAAAACTCTTTCAACGTGTTAAAGACCGAAGAAATCACGCCATAACGTCTAATTCAGTAAAAAGGTTTTTTCAGCTTCAAGCATCTCTTAAAATTTAGATCATTTTCTCTGACTGAGAGAAACGTCTTCGAGCATTTGGCATTGCGTAAAACTGACACTATTTTCTTGATTCCGAGACGGTCTTTTCATCATCTGTCATGGCATCAAAGTGGCACCAGCTTCTCTCTCCTTCAGAGCAGCTCCTTTCAGAATCTGGCATGGCATAAAATTGGACACATGTTGTTTGATACAGACAAACTCCTTTCAAAGTTGGCATCGCATGAAACATTCTCTAACTCAGAGACATTCTGTGCATTCCAGCAGCAATCAGGCTTTCGCTTTTTCCAAGTAATAGTTGTTGTTGTTGTTTTTGTTGCTTGTTGTCTGTCGTTTGTGAAAACGGGGCCATTAATATCAGGCTGGTTATGATGGCTGACGATGGCCTTTTATAGCACGGAAGCGTTTGAAGTTCTCAGTGGAGCCTTGATCAATCTCGGGGAGGGGGAGGGGGTGGTGGTGTCTTTCTTTGTCGTGTTGTCAGCGTTTGATGATTAAATAGCAAGTCATGTGGGAGGCAGCGGGCGGGATAAATCAGAAGAGGACAGACAGCATGAATGCACGCATGAGAGAGAGAGAGAGAGAGAGAGAGAGAGAGAGAGAGAAATACGTATACGAATACGAATGATTGAATGTGTTGGGCTTTGTGCCCATTCACATGGGAATATGTTAAGTCATCATGGTATGGAAGCAACATGAAGGCATTACATTTAATCTCATGATCAGTTCTAAAGCACAATAACAATAGCTTTTCAGTCACTAGTCCACATGAGCTTTTGTACCATGAACATAACAAGTTCAAATAATGATAATAAACTTTACAATTTATACCACACGAAGACCAAGGTTTTCTTTATGACAAGAACTGTGATCACAAGTTTAAATGATAACTGTATGGTGATTAGGCCATATTTTAAGCAAGATTTCCTTTTCAACCTCACTGATGTCAGAACAGTTTAACAGGGAACTCCGTGATGGCTAGGTTGCCTCTAGACCAAGATTGTCTTCGTCGTAGCCAGCACCAGTGTCACACATGTGTCCTTTTTCTTTTGTCTGATAGTATTGATAAGGCTGTCCATTCTCTCTGAGGTCTCTCCAAAACACTTTGTTGTGGTGTTGTAAAGATCACATACATTCAGTTGTGCTGTGTCAGCTGATTCAGGGACATCCGTTGTGCTGTTACACGTGTCACATCCGTTTGTGCTGTTACACGTGTCACATCCGTTTGTGCTGTTACACGTGTCACATCCGTTGTGCTGTTACACGTGTCATATCCGTTGTGCTGTAACACGTGTCACATCCGTTGTGCTGTTACACGTGTCATATCCGTTGTGCTGTAACACGTGTCACATCCGTTGTGCTGTTACACGTGTCCTTGTTCTTGGCGTCAGTCTCCAATAGATGGAGGGTCAGGTTGTTGTCGTGCTTCTCCTGTGTAAGTGATTGTGGATCATTTTCTGATGTTAACGTATCAGTGGTGTTGTATGCCTCAGACTCGGTTCCTGCATTACCACAATCATCACTCATTTTCACTACCTGAAAGTTAATTAATGTCACTTGCAACGGCAGGCGGTGGACAGTACTGTTGACCTATATCTGTCTGATGCGCACAGCTCTCAACACACGCGGAAATGTCGTCGTGAATAATGCCCGACAGATTGTTGTTTCCCCGTGTCATGAAACAAACTAGGGGGAGTTGGAAGAAATAAGCGGGAGAAAAATGAGGAAGAACTTGCCTTCTGTTGTAATCTTTCTTTCTTTCTTTCTGCGTACGCAGGCTGATACTCTTGCGGACACTACCTGTACAGACAGGCAGTGGAGTTTTGTGTGTATGACTGTTTTTCACCCCGCCATTAAGGCAGCCATACTCCATCTTCGGGAAGGTGCATGCTATGTGTAACGTGTCATCCATACCAATCGGCCAAACTGGCCTACTCTTCCGAAAGTTGGTGATGGGATTTTAGGTGTGTGCAAGATGTGCGTGCGTTCACACACGGAACCGCGGTTTATAGTCTCATTCGAAGAACTGTATTGGGAATGGAGTCAGAACCAATGTTTACTTCGAGGGAAAAATCCCCCTGTACCGAAATTCGAACTCGCAACCCCAGGATCACGAGTCCGACGCTCTACCAACTGAGCTATTCCAGCCCCCCTGTTGTAATCTGTGTTTCTCGGCCCGTTTTCTGTTCCTGGAAATCTGTGACGGACATTTTCGACGAAAGACGACAGTGTTGTCTTGGCGGGAGAGCGCGGCGGCGGGTTGAGTTGCGGCTGTTTTAAACGCAGCACGACGACAGTCACGACAGTCTGTGTTCCCCTTCCCTCAATGTTGAACGACGACAACGACAGTTCTTGTAACAAAGTGTTTAGCAGACACTGGAGAGACGTTGGAAGTCCTATGACTGGTATAATCACTTATTTTCTTGCCAGAGGAAAACAAAATGGTCTGAGCTTCGTTGAAATGCCTCTGGGCGGTAGCAAAGGAAGCCACGAGAGAGAGAGAGAGAGAGAGAGAGAGAGAGAGAGAGAACGCAATAAAAGTATAAAAACTACGTAGAGAGAGAGAGGCAGAGAAGAGGACAAAGGATGGGATGGACAGACAGAGAGAAGGAGACAGAGACGGACGATAGACAGAGAGATACAGAAAGACGAACAGACCGTCTTCAGGTAGGAGATAAGTAGACAGACAGACAGGAAGTGTGTTGCTCTTCGCCGTTCTTCATCTAAGTGGACATTAGATATTCTTTAACATTTCTCAAAGAATGTTTTTTTTTTTTCAGAGACATGAATGAATAATTCCTAAGATTACCTCCGAGACAATAGAAGCTTGGAAAAGAGAGGTCACCACAGTCAGAGATTGGAACAGTTGTGTGCTCGATTCTCATTAACAGCCGGAATATCGTCAGGGTTGTTTTTTTTTTTTTACTGTTTTAAAGTAAGAGTAAAAGGCAGACTATACTGGGAACGCCTCATGTCTATGTCTTCAATACTCTTAAGACTCCTAGGTGATGCGATATCAGATGTGTGCACCTCTCTCTCTCTCTCTCTCTCTCTCTCTCACCTTTACTCTCTCGCACACACACACACACACACACACACAAAGGTGTCGATAACACATGCGCATTTCACACGCAAAGAGAAATCCCACCTTCTTCTGAATCAATTGACCTTTTAGACAAGGTAATTACATCAACAGAGATTGAAATAGGGAGTTTTAGACCCTCGTACGCTACCACCATCCCTCCCCCCAGTGTTCCTTAAAGAAGCAAAAAAAATACTTAATACAAAAAAAATTACAAACAGGCGAAGAACATCGGACTTGAACTCGCAGATCCAAACACACACACATATATATATACAGTTATAAACAAAGCTTGCTCTTATGTCTTAGATTGAAGAAATAGGGGGAGATAAGCATTCATATCTGCGGTGGTAGATAATTCTGCCTAACTAACAGTATGTGCTTCAGTGGGTGAATGGGGAATAATAAATGCTTCTCAAAATGAGCCTTCAGCAAGCTTATAGTCTCCAAGTGGGAGACAATCTCCAATGGGGAGGAAACTCATTAACATGTAACTCCTGGTCAGATACCGGTATTTCGAAACCTGATTGTTTCTCCTCAGTGACCGCGGAAAGTGGTAACTGGAGTCCTCTGCCTTTTCTGTTTTAAGCAGAATGCTATCCCAGAAAAAGGCTGGTGTGCAAATACTGTAGTATGGTTGTTGAGTTTTTAGAGAGAAAAAAACCAAAAGTGCCACCTAAGAAGCAAAAGAAAATCATGAAAGAGCAAAACAAGCTACATTTTCTTGTGAAAAGTAGAAAATATAAAAAGATAAGCTCTTAAGACACAAATGCTGAGGGCCAGTTCTTGGAATGAATCCACAAGGGACTGAATTACAGTAAACTAATAAATTCCAAGGATAAGTACCGAGCACCATTCCAGCAACTTACAGAGCAGCTTGGTGTTGCAATGACTGCAAGAGATATTCAATTATAAACAAAGCTTGCTCTTATGTCTTAGATTGAAGAAATAGGGGGAGATAAGCATTCATATTTGCAGTGGTAGATAATTCTGCCTAACTAATGGTATGTGCTTGAGTGGGTGAATGGGGAATAATAAATGCTTCTCAAAATGAGCCTGTAAGTTGCTGGAATGGTGCTCGGTTACTTATCCTTGGAATTTATTAGTTTACTGTAATTCAGTCCCTTGTGGGACATATATATTAATGTGTGTGTGTGTGTGTGTGTGTGTGTGTGTGTGTGTGTGTGTGTGTGTGTGTGTGTGTATACCCTGACAATAGGAAAAGGAAGATAGAAAGAAAGAATCAGAAAGCCACATGGAGTATCACACTGGCTGCACGGACACGGGCACAGAAGATTGGCACCTCCTGCCTTCTCCTGTCTTTCTCTGCGTGTTCCCAAATTCGCTTCCAGAGCTTGGAGGACTGGCGGAACCCGCTGAGGTGTCACCTCCGCTTCTTTGTGAATGGAACAGATTATGTGTGTGTGGAGGGGGTGCTCTGTGTGTGTGTGTGTGTGTGTGTGTGTGGTGTGTGTGTGTGTGTGTGTGTGTGTGTGTGTTTGTGTGTGTGTTTGAGCACATCTGATCATACATATAGTGCAGGACTCGGCGACAGACTCGTGCATCATTATCTCTGTGGGTAAAACATAAATCCTTTGAAAGGAAAAGACTGCTTGACAGAGAAAGTCAGCAACACTGGATGCCCCACTAGTGGCCTGAAATGCCAGATGACACATCAGAAAGATGCAAAACAGCTGTCCAGCAACAAAGCCTCAGTGTCTCCACCCCAAAACGAACATAAACTTACACACCTTCACAGTGCGTATACGTAATCTGCTAAGGACATTCTCAGCTCGGCTTTGTGCTGGCCAAATGGTGTTGTGCTTTCAAAGTTTAAGTTTCACGCTCTGTTACACTTTGCACCAGTCCTAACTACCCTGAGGTGATGAGACGGGGAGGGAAGGAAGAAGGAAGGAGGAAAGGGGTAGTAGCATGGACGAGGGTGTTGGGGAAGGGGTAGGAGGGGGGAGGCTGTGGAGGGATGGATATTGATTTTGAGGCCTCTTTTGACGCGCCGCTGTGGCTGCTAGCGTTTATCCGTTTTATTCCTTATGTTTTCTTTCTCAAAGTCTGGAACTGTTACACTTTTTTTTTCAAAACTGTTTATTTCCTGTGCCAGGCCACATTCTTCTGTCTGACATGATGTGTGTGTGTGTGTGTGTGTGTGTGTGTGTGTGTGTGTGTGTGTGTGTGTGTGTGTGTGTGTGTATGTGTGTGTGTGTGCATGCACGTGCCTGTGTGAGGGTGTATACATGTGTGTGTGTGTGTGTGCTTGAGTGTGCGTGTGAGCATGTGGTGTGTGTGTGTGTGGTGTGTGTGTGTGTGTGTGCATGCACGTGCCTGTGTGAGGGTGTGTGTGTGTGTGTGTGTGTGTGTGTGTGTGTGTGTGGTGTGCATGCACGTGCCTGTGTGAGAGTGTATACATGTGTGTGTATGTGCATACACATGCCTGTATGAGGGTGTATACATGTATCTGTATGCGTGCGTGTGTGTGCGTATATGTGTGTGTGCATGCATGTGCGCGTATGTATGTTTTAGCACCTTTGATCTCGAATATGATTTAAAAGATCAGTGACAGACACGTGCATCGTTATCTCTGTGTGTGTCAAATACCAATCCCGTGAAAAGAAGGGCCTGCTCCACAGAGTCACCCACATTGGATGTTCCACTGCCTTGCACGTCAGAACACAAATGGGAAAGATGTAAAACACCTGTCCAGGAACAAGGCTGCATTGTCTCCACCCAAAAAAAAAAAAACGAACATAAACTTGCACACGTTCGCGTGCGTGTACGTAATTTGTGTTTGCTAAGGACATTCTCAGCTCGGCTTTCTCTTGGCTAAACGGTGTTGTGCCTTCAAATTTAAACCTTCGTGCTCTGTTGCACTTTTGCACCGGTTCTAACATCCCTGAAGTGGTGAGGTGGGGATGGGAAGGAAGGGGAGGAGGGGTGGCAGAGTGAGGGAGATAGGGAGGGGAACAGGAGTGGTAGAGGTTGTTGAGGGATGGCTATTGATGTTGAGGCCTCTTTCGAAGCGCCGCTGTGGCTGTGAGCATTTGGTCCGTTTTATTCCTCCTGTTTTCTTTTCCAAAGTCTGAAATTACCTTCTTATTTAATTTATTTTTTTTGCGTCAGGCCAAGTTCTTCAGTCTAACACGTTGCGTGTGTTGTGTGTGTGTGTGTGTGTGTGTGTGTGTGTGAATCGGTCTGTCCGATCATTTTTCTCTGCTGGTGTTAGTTCTTGTGTCACTATTTGTGAACATTGTTCCACAGCCCTCAAAGAAATGATGTCATGCAGATACAGATCTACTGGGCTTGCACGTGAGCACCAGCGATGGGAATGGTTTAACGTCACTGCATTGTTTGATGGCGCTAGCTCGTGCTGCATAAGGTTAAAGGTCCATAGGACGCCGTATGCACTAGTGAAAATGTTAGCGGTTCATCGTGTCTGGGGCATGGCATTCTGGGAGACAGGAGCCTATCGCACTCTTTCGACAATCTTAATTTTTCCAGAGTTGAATCGGGTACCGTTTTACTCCTGAGTGGAGAGGGAGAGATTTCAAATTGTAATAATACGACCCCAAAAGTTGTTTGAATTCACGACCATCAGCTCTATAGTGAACACTCTAATCATTGTAGTATGGGCCAAAGCTATTTACCAGTTCAAAAAAGTCCCCTTCTGTACTGGTAATCTGCGTTAGTACCAAATCGAAATATCGGTCTCGCACCGGTATGAAATGCAAGTATTTCACTGATGCAGATGGGTCTTGACAGTAATCATTTCATTGGATCTTCCTCTGCGGGAAAGTCATATAACTGGAAGAAGACAAAAAATGATCTTTCATTGAAGCAAAAAACAATCTTTTCAGCCACGATAAGTGGCAAATGGGAAGCAAATTCTTTTCCTGTTTGAAACTTTGCCAATTTTCCTTTTTGAAATTTCAGCTTATTTCCAGAACGCTTTCAGCAGAAGCTGAATTTACTCGTACAGGCTGGCCTAACTGGTGTTAGCATCTCCCGTTGTTACAGCAGTTTACTGAATCGCACAAAGTCAGTATGCATCACCAGCTTTCCTGTTCGCGTTTTACTCAAAGGTCACACACACACACACACACACACACACACACACACACACACACACACACACACAAACACACACACACACACACACACACACACACACACGCACGTACGCACGCACACACGCATACACACACACACACACACACACACACACAACACACACACATAGAATTTCAAAGAAAATTTACCACATTTGACAGTATGTGGGCATGCTTCTGAGATTTCGTCTATCTGATGTCATCAACTCAAAATACTGAAACATGTTCTTGCACAGTGCTTGGATTTACATGCCACCAGGCTACACATAAACAGTTTACAGCAGACTCCATGACAGCCTTGTGTAGCGATGTTTCACCAGACATTATTTTTTTTTACTTTCTAGAAGAGGTAAATGTATTCAATTTGAAATTAGATTTTGTGGGAAAACTGATTTAGTTTTAACCCTTTTTCAGCGCATTCAGATTGAACCAGGGTTCGTTTGTTGTTGTAGTCGTTTTGACATGCATATGGAGCCATTGTTGACATGGTAACAGCATTGACAGGGCTCCCTGCTGTCTGCTGGTCATACACACCATGAAATGAAATGACAACTCCGCGTGGTCCACGTCGTGCTTTGGAATGAGAGTGCAGCCAGATACTGGCAGTTGATGGATGATCTCCCCTGTAGGATTTATTCTCCTTTTATTGTTATTGTTCGGAAATGTATTGTTTGTTTGCAGATGGGGGCTGTTTTCAGGTAGTGGTGGTCGTGGTGAGTTTGTGCTGGTTGCTTGTTTGTTTGTTTTTGTTTTTTCTCTTTTTTTTTTTTTTTTTGGTTATTGTTGTTGTTTGCATATGCTTTTGTTGGTTTAATTCTCGTTTGTTGGTCAGTTGGTTTTGTCTGTTTATTGCTGTCCGATCTTCAGTGGCATATTCTGCCACACCCAGGCAGCTGCTGTCTCAGTCCTGATACCAGCAGCGTACAGGGAACTTTCAGTATCCTCCGACCTTCAGGACCCACACAAAGTTTCAGTGCAGTGTCGGACAATGTGAAGGACAGACATCATGCCGCGTCAGAAAGGTGCAGCAATATCACTGTCACGAGACCTCAAGAAGGCAGAGCATCATCACTCATTAGTGTCGTATCGTTTCCAGAAAGACAATGTACCATTACAATCATTGGTGTCAGACTGCTTCAAGACAGGTAGTTGTAGAGTATCACCATTATCATTGCTGTCATGGCGCTGCAAAAAAAAAAGTAGAGCATCGTCTCTACATGCTGTCATGCTGCTTCAAGAAAGCAGACAATCATGCCGCATCCATCTGTTCAAGAAGGCAGACAATCATCCCGTCATGCTGTCATGCTGCTTCAAGAAAGGCAGACAATCATCGCCGTCATGCGTATGCGTTCAAGAAGGCAGACATCATCGCGTCATTGCTGTCATGCTGCTTCAAGAAAGGCAGACAATCATCGCCTCACTGCTGTCATGCTGCTTCAAGAAAGTAGACAATCATCGCCTCATGCTGTCATGCGTTGCAAGAAAAGTAGACAATCATCGCATCATTGCTGTCAAAGCGCTGCAAGAAAATAGAGAATCGTGCTGTCATAGCGCTGCAAAAAAATAGAGAACTATCAACATAATTGCTGTCATAGCCGCAAAGATAGGACTATCAAAATGCTGCAAAGCGCTGCAAGAAAATAGAGAACTATCAACATAATTCTGCATAGCGCTGAAAGAAAATAGAGACCACGCTGTCATAGGGCAAGAAAATAGAGAACTCATCCTGCATAGCCTGCAGAAAAATAAGAACTAAAATGCTATCATAGCGCTGCGAGAAAATTAGAGAATCATCGCCGTCATTGCCGTCATGCCGCTTCAAGAAAAGTAGAGCATTCTCGCCATCATTGCCGTCATAGTAGAGCATTCTCGCCATCATTGCCGTCATAGTATAGCATTATCGCCATCATTGCCGTCATAGTAGAGCATTCTCGCCATCATTGCCGTCATAGTAGAGCATTCTCGCCATCATGCCGTCATAGTAGAGCATTCTCGCCATCACTGCCGTCATAGTAGAGCATTATCGCCATCATTGCCGTCATAGTAGAGCATTATCGCCATCATTGCCGTCATAGTAGAGCATTATCTGCCATAGGCACTTGCCGTCATAGTAGAGCATTATCGCCATCACTGCCTATGTAGCTTTATCGCATCACTGCGTCAGTGCATTATCGCCATCACGCTATAGTGACATTATCGCCACATTATCCCATCATGCTGCTTTTCATGGTTGTCATTAAATTGAATCAGAGTCTTCCATGCCAGTCCACGCTTCCATTGTGATCTGGATTTCTTTTTTTTTCCCCTGCAAGGGAGAAGTTCCTTCCACGTAACTCGAGTCTGTACACAGAAAGCATGCCTCCAGGAACACGCGAAACGGATCTCAGATGGAGACGCGCAGTACGGTCCCATGGATCTCAGGTAGGACGTCCATGGATCCAGGTGAGGACGGCCATGGATCACAGGATGGAGGGACGGTCCCATGGATCTCAGGTGGAGGGACGGTCCATGATCTCAGATGGAGGACGGTCACATGGATCCAATGGAGACGTCCCATGGATCTCAGGTGGAGGACGGTCCCATGGATCTCAGTGGAGGGACGGTCCCATGGATCTCAGTGGAGGGACGGTCCCATGGATCGCAGGTGGAGGACGGTCCCTGGATCTCAGATGGAGGGACGGTCCCATGGATCTCAGGTGGAGGACGGTCCCATGGATCTCAGATGGAGGGACGGTCCCATGGATCTCAGATGGAGGGACGGTCCCATGGATCTCAGATGGAGGGACGGTCCCATGGATCTCAGGTGGAGGGACGGTCCCATGGATCTCAGTGGAGGGACGGTCCCATGGATCTCAGCTGGAGGGATGGTCATGGATCTCAGGTGGAGGGACGGTCCCATGGATCTCAGGTGGAGGGACGGTCCCATAGATCTCAGGTGGAGGGACGGTCCCGTGGATCTCAGGTGGAGGGACGGTCCCATGGATCTCAGGTGGAGGACGGTCCCGTGGATCTCAAGTGGAGGGACGGTCACATGGATCTCAGGTGGAGGGACGGTCACATGGATCCAGAACATTCCCTAGAAAGCAAAAAAGTCCCGTTTCAAAGATCCATTTCTGGTACGGAGTTGTGTCGTCGTCGTTGTCTCTGTTGTTGTTGTGTTGTTGTTGTTGTTGTTGAATTCTCTTCTCTGTCAAACCCGAAGTGGGGATATGAGTGCTATTCTTTCGGAGAAAAAAAGATAGATTAAAAAAAAAACTGAGGTCGTCTATGCAGCAGGCACTTTCCATACATAAAACAATCCCCAGTAATATGAAGTCACTCGTAGAATGGTGGGGGGGGGGGGTGTCTTCCAGACTGACTTCCTTTGCCTGGTCATCAAAAGCAAAAACAGTCCAAATGAAGCACAAGTTACCGCACTACTTTGACGACGTGGTCTGTTTGAAGAAAGCAGTCTGAATCTCCCAAAGAGAAGCCTGCTTGGACAATGGCCAGTATTTCCAAATGATGTTCTACATCAGAGGCCAGGTCTGATGGTCTGCATTATAAGACCATACAAATACCACTGAACATTGCCAAAGTGCTCCAGCAGCCGTGCCTAATCCCCCATCCCCATTCTCCTACCTCTGGAAGCATCCTTTGTAGCTGTCAGACGCTAGTAGATTTTCATGAATTACCGGCCTTGCAGCAGAGGTGGATCACACATAAAATTGGAAGGGGGGTGGGGGGGGGGGGGGGGGCGTGGAGATAAAGAGAACAATGATGACAATGCACCATTAATGATAACATGTACAAAACGTTTTTGTTGTTGTTATTGTTCTTTGTTTGTTTTTAAGAAAATGCATTCAGTTGTTCTGTTTTTCACATAAATCATGATGCTGAATGCAGTATCACATGTACTAGCTTTCATGATCTTAACTGGACTTACTGTTTGGAATTAAGAGGACATTGGTGATATGGTCTCCGCCACAACTTTCTTAAATTGCACTGTGATTGAAAGATCTCATGTTTTCTTTTTCCATGTGACTTTCAGACATCTGTTTAATTGTTGTTGTTGTTGTTGTTGTTATTTTCTTCATAATGGCCTGAGTGGCATTTAACCGGACTGGGCTGCCAACTCCATTTCTCAGTTTTACTGATGAGCTTTCACAGACAGCTTCTATAAAAGGTTCCAGACTGGAACCTTCAGACCATTTTCCACCCTCAAAGAGTAGGAAGCTGAGTGTCCAGAAGTTCCGGGAGAACGGTGCTCTTTTCAGCTTCTTTCCTATGAGAGATTGTATTTTACTGGCTGATCGCCAAGCCAGCGTCTCTCTGGCGCTTTGGGGCAGCGGGTTCTCAAACACTCAAGTTACTCACTGAGCGATTTATATTGTGAGGAGGTCGTAAACTGGGCTATCATCTCCCCGTCGCCATATTTGTCTTTCCTCTTACGTCATCTGCCCGACTGGATGATTACTCCCTCCCCTCCCCCCCCCCCCCCCCCCCCCCTCCCCATCTCAACACACACGATCGTCCCTTCCTTACTTCTCCCATCCCAGTGTGAGTACAGACCACTAAGTGCAGAGTATTGGGTGCGAACCTAGTTTCCCCTGCCTCTCCTTGCGTGCACAACTAGGTACTGTGTTCATGTTACGTCTGATTCTGTGACAGAAAATGGTTAGTAAAAATGAAAGGTGGATTCTTTGTGTTTGGTCGAGTTGGGTTTATAGAGAAAAGATTCTGTGTGTGTGTGTGTGTGTGTGTGTGTGTGTTGTGTTGTGTTGTGTTGTGTTGTGTGTGTGTGTGTGTGTGTGTGTGTGTGGCGCGCGCGCGCGCGTGCGCACACACACACGCATGCATACGTATGTCCATGTTTGTGAGTGAGAATGGAGTTGAGAGTGACTCTTTCTAAATGTGAACTAATGTTGTTGTTTTTTGTTTTGTTTTGTTTTTGCTGTTTTATTTCCCTTCTGACTGTCCTACATTTGAAACAGGTCTTCCTTTCTGATAGTGTACAAGATCCATAATCAACCTTATGCAACGAATCAAGTGTGGTCATGTTTATAGAATGTAAACATGTTCCTATGTACATACATATGTGCACACATGCACGCATGCACGTGCTCTACGTGCCAGGCTTTGCAAAGCCGGTTCACCCTGTGCTGATCGATGCTAACCGTGGCACTGAAGTTCCAGGACGGAGAACATTTTCTTCTTGGATTAAATCATATCCCATCTGTGCTTCCGAGCTAAATCTTCGAGGTATTGTTTCAGTGTCCGATTCAAGACTGAACTTGAGACAATGGGAACATCTTCAGATGAAGAAAGAGAGACATCACAATTCAGAACATATGTATTTCTGGCAGCTTCCTTTGTATTAAAATCAGCTAAGTCATTGCCGCGTATATTTGAGTCCCCTGGAACCTATTACAAAGTGATATTGGTACCCCCACGTTCTTGACTAGAAATCAGATCTCACATACCATGTCTGAACGACTATATTTCGATTGACAATGTAGAGCCATAGCGCTGGTTTGAAGCTGATAACATAAGTCTTTTTCTGTGTAAAACAGGCATGTCAAGAACAGAAATCAATTATTTTCAAACTGGCAAATAACTCAACTGCACACACACACACACACACACACACACACACACACACACACACATTCACACACATACACACACACCCGCGCGCGCGCGCGCACACACACACACACAACACACACACACACACACATACATGCACACGCATGCACGCACGCACGCACACACAAACACACACACACGTAACACACACACACATACACACACACACCGCACACACACACACCACACACACACACTCATTTATTCATACACGCACACACTTGTGAACAGACACAAGCATACATGCAAACACGCATGAACACATGCAAGCACGAGCACGAGTGTGCACGCACACACACACACACACACACACTCTCTCTCTCTCTCTCTCTCTCTCTCTCCACACACACACCACACACACACACACACACATATACGGCGCGCGCGCGCGCGCACACACACACACACACACACACAAACCACAACACACACACACACAGCACGCACGCACGCACGCACGCACTCACACACACACACACACACACACACACACACACACACACACACACACAACGCACGCACGCACGCACTCACACACACACACACACACTCACACTCACACTCACACTCACACACACACACGCACAAGCAACATCATGTTGTCTGATTCAAGGAAATCCTTTTCAGCATGTAACATCGCACAATTCTGACTTCATATTATATTATCAGATTCAGAAAAACTTCGCGTCTGACATCACGTGAAATGAACTACATGTTCCCTGATTCAGACGAACACCTTTCATACTTTATAAGCCCCTTCCCGCTTCTTACTTATTTGGACTTAGATGCTCCCGCGTCTTCCGACGCATGAGGCAGTCAAGGCGCTCCACTGTGCACGGTCCTCAGCCAGTTTGCTAAGTGTCACTCCATCCTCGGTCAACGAGTCGGAGGTCTCTCTCCACTGTCTGTCGCCAGGTCATCTTGGGTTGTTCTCTTTTTCTCTGGCCTGCTGGGGTCCATTTAATGGCCTGGTTTGCAGGTCTTAAAGAGGGTAATCTTAAGACATGACCTAGCCAGTGGAGGCGCCGTCTGCAGACGATGGTTGATACGGGGAGCTGTTTGGACCTCTCCCTGACCTCTTCATTTGGTATAAAGTTTGACCATTTGATGCCCAAGATCTCCCGCTTCTGACACAGCGTAAAATTGACATCATGTTCTCTAAAACAGAGAAACACGTCAAAGAATCTGGTATGGCGTGAGATTGACGCCACGTTCTGTAGTTCAGAACAATTCCACACAGCTTTTCGTGTAAACTGGACACCATGTCCTCTGATTTAAGGAGGCGTCTTTCAGCATTTGACATGGCGTAACATTGTCTTCATATTCTCCGATGACATATAATTCACGTATTTTTCCTGATTCAAGGAAAACTTTTTCAGCATCTGACATCAGTTACAAAATGACGTCATGTTCTCTGATGCAGAAACTGACATGGCATCAAATGTTCTTTGATTCCAAGATGCTGTTTGCATCTAAGTGGCAAGCACGCTGGTTGTTTCAGCGCTTTTTTGTTGTTGTTTGTTAATGCCTTATGTGAAACAGAGCCACATAGTTCCGGCTGCTTAGGATGGCCGACGCTGCCTTTTATATCGGGGAAACGATTGATGTTCTCAGTGGACTGTTGACCAGTGAGCGGGAGAGCTTTTGCTTCCGTCTTTTTGTCAGCGTTCGGTGATTAAATGGCTATTCATGAGGGAGGAAGATGGTGGGGGTAAATCAGAATCAAAGAGCCAGCGCCTACACATGTACGGACAGAGAGAGACAGACAGACAGACAGACAGAGCAGACAGAAAGACAGACAGATAGATTGCCGCTTGCTTTAGCAGCTTCCGGTATAATGCGGTATAAAGACAGGCCAGCAGGCTGAATGCACATGAAGCTGGTTGTATATAAACAGGACAGTAAGGCAAGACAAGCAAGACAAGACAAGACAGGACAGTACACGACAAGACAGGACTGTAAGATTCCGTCGCTGAAGATCACAAGGCCGGACAAGAAGCGTGTAGCCGTTTGTTTATTCTCCTTTCTTCGTTACCCACCCATAAGTCATTGCGTATCTTATTTGCATGAAGGGAGCTTATGAAAGGTATGCGAATTACTTCCCTTAGATCGATAGCTGAATTCGTCTGCTAAGGTAAGCTTATCTACAAGGACAACAAGACAAAATATTGACAAAGGCATGACATTAGTTTGGGTGGCTTTTTCTACATGCTGCTTTCGCTCACGACGTGACAAATAAAGATTAAATAATTAGATTTAAGCGTGCTGTAGTGTAGGTGGGAAAAACTGGAATGTTAACAGTCAGGTGCTATTTATTACATTGATGCCTCTTTGATACTGAACGTTGTGCGAGGCGCCTGGGCAGTGGTTTCTATTGCCCGGACAATATTGCAGAAGTCTTTCTGTCTGTGCTGAGTTCCAATCCAACAACTAAAGCCAGTTCCAATCCAACAACTAAAGCCATTCACTCAAGGCTATCTGTACATTTGCAAACACCGGTACTGGATGTAGTCTAAAACTAGGAACCGGATTCGCCTTGATCCGGATCCGTAAACGATCTGCACTGGAATTGAGTTGAAATCATCCGTGGGCCACGTTCTCTTTTTCCACCCATTCGTTACATCGTTTGGTTTGTTTTTGCATCATCTTGCCGACAGACAAGTGAACCAGCAGAGCCGGACAGAAGGATAAACTAAAGCAGAGATAATAACTGTACAGAGTTTAAACTATAAACGTCAAAGGCAACTAGTCTCCGACGGAGTCTCAGGCGATAATCAATGTTGACATCGGGCATGTCCGAAAACTGAAATCAATGGCTGATGTTACCTTTAATCAGATGCCCACACACAGCGTCAGATTGGTGTGTGTGTGTGTGTGTGTGTGTGTGTGTGTTGGCACCATTTACCTCATATATTGATAAAGGAGATCTGTGGCAGGCACGTGCATCATTATGTGTGTGTTTTAAATACAAATCCTGTGAGGCAAAAATCCCGCCGGACAGAGAGACTTGGCACCGTTGGATGTTCCAGTGTCTGAAATGCCAGAACAGAAATAGGAAGATGTAAACACCTGTCCAGGAACAAGGCCTCAATGTCCCCACGCAATGACTTACATCAGCTTACAGGTGTTCGCGTGCGTGTACGTACTTGGCGTTTGCTAAGTACGTTCTCAGCTCGGCTGTATGCTGCTTAAATTGTGTTATGCTTTCAAATTGGAACCTTCATGCTCTGTTACACTTTGACATCAGTTTCGACACATCCCTGAGGTGATGAGGTGGGGAAGAGAATGGAGGAGGGAAGGGGCAGTGATGACGGAGACGTGGAGGGGGTGGGGGGGGGGGGGAGGAGAATTAGAGTCTGTGGAATGATGGCTATTGATTTTCAGGCTTCTGTTGAAGTGCCGCTGTGGCTGCCAGCGTTTATCCGTTTTATTCCTTGTGGGGTTTTCCTCCGTAGGTCTGAAATTACTACACTTTTTAAAAATTTGTTTGCGCCAGTTCTTCTGTCTGACACTAAGTGTTTGTGTGGTGTGTGTGTCGCGCGCGCGCTCGCCTGCGCACGTGTGTGTCTGTGTGTGTGTGTCTGTGTGTGTGTGTCATTGAGATTGAGAGTTAGGAGAAGCTGAGGGTGAGAGAAACGAATGAAGGGAAAGTTGTTGAGCAGCTTGTTGTAAGTTTCATTGAGAACAGAGCTATGGAACGAGCTTGGTTCGGGGAAACACGCGCATGTTTTTGTCTGTGGTAATTGTGTATATATTTATGTATTGTATGTTGGTGTGTGCACGTAGTGCACTGTGTGTGTGTGTGTGTGTGTGTGTGTGTGTGTGTGTGTGTGTGTGTCTGTCTGTACATCTTTCTCTGTTTGTGCTGGCGTTTGTGTCTGTGAATTTCCAGGAAATCGCTACGAGAGTACCAGCGGTGGAAATGGCTAAACGACACTGCATTGTTTGATGATGCTGTGAAAGGTTAACGTCCTACGGCCTGATCACTGTCTGGAGCGGTGAACTGCTGGAGGTCCACTGTATCTCTGGCACAGTACTCTGTTTACTGTCTTAAGCTTTCCTGGACTGCCTCAAGCATCCATTTACTCCTTGGTATGACAGAGAGAGGGCTCCAGCAATAAAAGTACCACCCTAAGAGCAGTTTCGTTCTTACGAACATCAGCACCACTGCTGAACGATCAAACTTCGGCTGTTGGCCAGAACTGTGTACCAACGCCCCCACCCCACTCCCACCCCCAAAGCCCCACTCCTGGAAAAAAATGTACTTTATGGTAATCGTGTTCTGTGATCATACCGGTATAAAATACAGGTCTTCAACTGATATGAACTGCATATAATCCACTGACGCTGATAAGCTTTGTTAATTTACACATATTCTTGCTTTCAGTTCTGCTTTGCAAGAAAACGAAAAGAGTACCTGTAAGAAGTCGGAATTTAAAACATGATGAAACATACAGAGACTCTCAAAAGCTAAAACATATTCTTTTCAGACATATCCATGACAAAGGAGAATTGAGTTCTTTCCCTGTTTGAAACTTTGGTGCTTTTCCCTTTTGAGATGTCGTCATTTTCCTTAACGCCTTTGGGAGTAACTGAGTATCCCAGTACAGACCAGCCTAACTTGTGTAACTCCAGCCTTGTTACACCACTTTAATGTATTGCTCGATGCCAGTGTAAATCACCCGCTCTCCTGTTGACTTGTTACTCAGAGGTGACATACTGGGGATTTGATACAATAGTTACCGTCAGAAGCCATGTGTGGAAATGACAGCATGCGGGCATGCTTCCGAGGTTCCATCTCTCTGCAGTCACTAAACTCAGAAGAAGAAAAGAAAAGAAACACCCGAAGGTGCTGGGGAGGACCCAGAGAAGCACTGTCTTCACCTGCCTTTAGAGCAGTCCTGTACCACCCTTGGAGGCCTGCGCTGTGTTGACGATGGGTACAGGCACGCGCAGGACACTCCATTAAGACATCAAGGGACATAACTGCTCCTGAACAGAGGTAAATCAGACTACAGGATGCAGCTCTTAACAGCCTTAAAGTAGCATCCCCATGGTGTACCAGCCCGTATTTCATGACTGCAGAGCCCACCGGCGAAAAACCCTCCAGCTGCCGAGCACACCCCACAGACCCAACCACCCCTGCCCACGGACAGATGAAGACAGTGCCACTCCAGACACAGCCAAGCTTTCGCCATACGGTCTTATGTGCCCTCAAGAGAGAATCCAAAGTTGTAGTCTTTCCCACTGTCAACAGGACTTTCCCTGTGGTCAGTGGGTCTTTCCTCACCGTCACTGGACCTTTCTCCAGGGTCAGCCTAGTTTAGGCAAAGAAGAAAAAGAAACACCCGAAGGTGCTGGGGAGGACCCAGAGAAGCACTGTCTTCACCTGCCTTTAGAGCAGTCCTGTACCACCCTTGGAGGCCTGCGCTGTGTTGACGATGGGTACAGGCACGCGCAGGACACTCCATTAAGACATCAAGGGACATAACTGCTCCTGAACAGAGGTAAATCAGACTACAGGATGCAGCTCTTAACAGCCTTAAAGTAGCATCCCCATGGGTGTACCAGCCCGTATTTCATGACTGCAGAGCCCACCGGCGAAAAACCCTCCAGCTGCCGAGCACACCCCACAGACCCAACCACCCCTGCCCACGGACAGATGAAGACAGTGCCACTCCAGACACAGCCAAGCTTTCGCCATACGGTCTTATGTGCCCTCAAGAGAGAATCCAAAGTTGTAGTCTTTCCCACTGTCAACAGGACTTTCCCTGTGGTCAGTGGGTCTTTCCTCACCGTCACTGGACCTTTCTCCAGGGTCAGCCTAGTTTAGGCAAAGAAGAAAAAGAAACACCCGAAGGTGCTGGGGAGGACCCAGAGAAGCACTGTCTTCACCTGCCTTTAGAGCAGTCCTGTACCACCCTTGGAGGCCTGCGCTGTGTTGACGATGGGTACAGGCACGCGCAGGACACTCCATTAAGACATCAAGGGACATAACTGCTCCTGAACAGAGGTAAATCAGACTACAGGATGCAGCTCTTAACAGCCTTAAAGTAGCATCCCCATGGGTGTACCAGCCCGTATTTCATGACTGCAGAGCCCACCGGCGAAAAACCCTCCAGCTGCCGAGCACACCCCACAGACCCAACCACCCCTGCCCACGGACAGATGAAGACAGTGCCACTCCAGACACAGCCAAGCTTTCGCCATACGGTCTTATGTGCCCTCAAGAGAGAATCCAAAGTTGTAGTCTTTCCCACTGTCAACAGGACTTTCCCTGTGGTCAGTGGGTCTTTCCTCACCGTCACTGGACCTTTCTCCAGGGTCAGCCTAGTTTAGGCAAAAAACTCAGAATATTGAAACACGTTCTTACACAGTGTCTGGATTCACCTGATATTTGTTTGTTTGTTGTTTTTTTTTAAAGAGTTAGAGTTCACACGTTGGCCAGAGGGTTGGTGAACTGTCACAGGTTCACTGTGTCATGACATAGCTATGAGGGAACGCAGACTCCATCCCTCTCCCTCCACTGCCTCTAACTCAATCGAGTGCTGTCAGAAGCGGGTTTCCGACACTCGCTTGAAGGCATGTCGGACGCATACTTCCTACACAGTTCGACGATTTTTAAATCATACCGCCTTTTATTGAAGGGCAATAAATCTCGTTTCAGGAATAGCTTTGTGACTTTTTTGCAGTTGCTTCCCTTAGACCGTTCTTCGTGTGTACTGTGGTTAGTTTTATACAGATTTAATTAAATTGTCCTATTCAGTTACCGTGGTCACACGATTTTGAACACGATCGCACAATTTTGAGTGGATCAAGCATTTTGTGGTCAAATTCTTGTGTTTTATGCAGTTGTCATAAATATACTATTTTTTGTAGGTCATACCAAGTGCTCAGAAGTGTAACTGAACTTGTGTGGGAGGATAGAGAGCATGAAGAAGTGGATTACAGTGTGCACAAAGTTTTTTTTTCTGCAAATGTGTATCTTTTTGGATTACTTACATCATGTGAACTGTGTAGATTCCTCCCTGGAGGTAAGCATTTTAGATAAATATATTGTTTCTTCTATCCAATGGTGTATGTTTCATGCTCCTAGGTGAAGTGGTTGATTTTGTATGATTTTTTTAAATTGCCGAAAATTATGTGATCTGGTCCATTTTGGCTGTGACTTGATCGAGTTAAATAACCTACCCTGAACTGAGTGATAAGGTACCCATATACTTCTGGGTGGACAGAGAGGGTTTTTAAACCAAAAATATCCCACCCCAGGAGTGGTTCGAACTCACAACTGTCAGATCCACAGGCAAACATTCTACCATTTGACCACAAGCCGCTGTTGACAGTATTCGACACATAAAGGCTTTACAGCAGACTCCATGAAGTTCTTGTTGAGCGATGTTCTACCAGATGTGGGTTGTTGTTTTTTTTTTAACTTCTAGAAAAGGGAACACATTCTATTCTATGTAAGAGTAAATGGAAAACAGATTCAGTTTTCAGCGGTTTTCAGCATATTCAGATTGAACCGGGGTTCGTTTGTTGTTGTTGTAGTTTTAACATGCATATGGAGCCATTGTTGACATGGTAACAGCATTGACAGGGCTCCCTGCTGTCTGCTGGTCATACACACCATGAAATGAAATGACAACTCCGCGTGGTCCACGTCGTGCTTTGGAATGAGAGTGCAGCCAGATACCGGCAGTTGATGGATAATCTCCCCTGTAGGATTTCTGTTGCTTTTATTGTTGTTTTTGTTATTATTAGGAATTTCATTGCTTGTTTGCGGGCAGGGGGGGGGGGGTGCTGTTTTCTGGCGGTGGTGGTGGTGGTGTGGGGAATGCATCTCTGTTGTTGTGGTGGTGGTTTTTATTGTTGTGCTTATTTGCTTTTGCTTTTATTGTTTTGTTTCTCGCTGTTCGGTTGATTGGTTCGTCTGTTGTTTATTGTCCCATTTCCAATGCCCCACATAGCCACACCCAAGTCCTTCTGTAGCAGTCCCAATGCCAGCAGTGCTCAGGGAGCTTTCATGATCTGATCTTCATGAATCATGACATTGTCAGTGTGGAGTCAGACGAAGTGTAGGACCGATATATCATGCCACTTCAAGAAAGGTTCATCATTTTCACCATCATCATTGTCACCGTCATCATTATCACCATCACTATCACCATCATCATTATCACCATCATCATTATCACCATCATCATTATCACCATCATCATTATCACCATCATTATCACCATCATCATTATCAGCATCATCATTATCACCATCATCATTATCAGCATCATCATTATCACCATCATCATTATCACCATCATCATTATCAGCATCATCATTATCACCATCATCATTATCACCATCATTATCACCATCATCATTATCACCATCATCATTATCACCGTCATCATTATCACCATCATTATCACCATCATCATTATC
>CM065722.1:18684246-18689246 GCA_033310375.1 Conus canariensis
TTCAGCATCTGACAGACTTTGTGTTCTCTTGATTCAGAGACACTCTTCAGCATCTGACAGATGTCGTGTTCTCTGATTCAGAGACACTCTTTAGCATCTGACAGACCTGTGTTCTCTGATTCAGAGACACTCTTCAGCATCTGACAGACTTTGTGTTCTCTGATTCAGAGACACTCTTCAGCATCTGACAGATGTCGTGTTCTCTGATTCAGAGACACTCTTCAGCATCTGACAGATGTCGTGTTCTCTGATTCAGAGACACTCTTCAGCATCTGACAGATGTCGTGTTCTCTGATTCAGAGACACTCTTCAGCATCTGACAGATGTCGTGTTCTCTGATTCAGAGACACTCTTCAGCATCTGACAGATGTCGTGTTCTCTGATTCAGAGACACTCTTCAGCATCTGACAGACTTTGTGTTCTCTGATTCAGACGACATCTCCAGCATCTGACAGATGTCGTGTTCTCTGATTCAGAGACACTCTTCAGCATCTGATGGATGTCGCGTTCTCTGATTCAGAGACACTCTTCAGCATCTGACAGATGTCGTGTTCTCTGATTCAGAGACACTCTTTCAGCATCTGACAGATTTGTTCTCTGATTCAGAGACACTCTTCAGCATCTGACAGATGTCGTGTTCTCTGATTCAGAGACACTCTTTTAGCATCTGACAGATGTCGTGTTCTCTGATTCAGAGACACTCTTTTAGCATCTGACAGATTTTGTTCTCTGATTCAGAGACACTCTTTTAGCATCTGACAGACTTTGTTCTCTGATTCAGAGACACTCTTCAGCATCTGACAGATTTGTGTTTCTCGATTCAGAGACACTACTCTTTTAGCATCTACAGACATTTGTTCTCTGATTCAGAGACACTCTTCAGCATCTGACAGACTTTGTTCTCTGATTCAGAGACACTCTTCAGCATCTGACAATTGTCGTGTTCTCTGATTCAGAGACACTCTTCAGCATCTGACAGATGTGTTCTCTGATTCAGAGATACTCTTTCAGCATCTGACAGATGTTCGTGTTCTCTGATTCAGAGACACTCTTCACTGCATCTTGAACAGATCACTTTGTGTTCTCTGATTCAGAGACACTCTTCAGCATCTGACAGACTGTTGTTTCTCTGATTCAGAGACACTCTTCAGCATCTGACAGATGTGTGTTCTCTGATTCAGAGATACAACTCTTATTTAGCATCTGACAGACTTTGTGTTCTCTGATTCAGAGACACTCCTTCAGCATCTGACAGATGTCGTGTTCTCTGATTCAGAGACACTCTTCAGCATCTGACAGATGTGTTCTCTGATTCAGAGACACTCTTCAGCATCTGACAGATGTCGTGTTCTCTGATTCAGAGACACTCTTTTAGCATCTGACAGACTTTGTGTTCTCTGATTCAGAGACACTCTTTTAGCATCTGACAGATTTTGTGTTCTCTGATTCAGAGACACTCTTTAGCATCTGACAGATGTCGTGTTCTCTGATTCAGAGACACTCTTTTAGCATCTGACAGACCTTGTGTTCTCTGATTCAGAAACACTCTTTTAGCATCTAACAGACCTTGTGTTCTCTGATTCAGACACTCTTCAGCATCTGACGGACTTTCTGTTCTCTGATTCAGAGACACTCTTTTAGCATCTGACGGACTTTCTGTTCTCTGATTCAGAGACACTCTTTTAGCATCTGACGGACTTTCTGTTCTCTGATTCAGAGACACTCTTTTAGCATCTGACAGACTTTGTGTTCTCTGATTCAGACACTCTTTTAGCATCTGACGGACTTTGTGTTCTCTGATTCAGAGACACTCTTCAGCATTTCACATGTCACAGAAGCAGCATCATGGTCTCTCACAGACAGAAATTTCTTTCTGCATCTGACATGAAGTGAAACTGACATTATGCTCTCTGATTTAGAGAAAGTACATTTGGCGTGTGACATGGCGCAAAAGTAACGACATGTTGTCTGGTTCAAAGAAATTCCTTTCTGTGTCTGGCTTGGCGCGATACTGACATCGTGTCTTCTGATTATGGGAAATTTATGTCTGCATCTGACATCACATTTAAACTGACACCTTGATTTCTGATTCAGAGAAACGCCATTCAGAATCACTTGGGCTGTCAGCTTGACATCATGTTTTCTGATTCACAGAAACTCCTTACAGAATCTGACGTCACGTGAAATGTACCCGGTGTTCTCAAATTAAAAAATAAACTCCTTTTACAATCTGATATGATATAATATTGACATTATTTTATCTGATTCAAGGAAGCTCTTTCCTGCATATGAAATGGCGTGAAATTGACGTCATGTTCAGTAGTTCAGTAAAACACCTTTCAGCATGGCATGAAATTGACATGATGTTCTCTGATCTGGCGAAACACCTTTCAGAATCTGGGATGGCGTGAAATTGACGCCATGTTCACGAATTCAGAGAAACTCCATAAAACATGTCGTGTGACATTGACAATGTATTCTCATATTCAGGGAAATGTCTTTCATTGTCTATCATGGCATAAAACTGAAACCATGTTCTCTGACTCGAAGAAACACCTCTTAGCGTTCGCCATGGCGTGTAACTGACATCATATCTTCGGATTCAAAGGAACTCGTTGAGGCATTCCGTGAAATTGACAACATATTTTCTGATTCAGAGACACTCCATTCAGAGTCAGACACGGCGTAAAACGTTCTCTGATTCAAAGACTCCGTCTGCATCTTAACGGTAACCAGGCTGGCCGTTTGAACGCTGTTCTTGTTGTTTGTTACTGTCTGTTGTGAAATAGATCCATATACTTATGGCTGCTTATGATAGCGGACGATGCCTTCTACATCGGGGAAATTGTTCAGTCTCGGTGGACTGTTGATCAATGTGAGGGGAAGTTCTTTCCTCCATCTTGTTATCAGCGTTTGGTGATTAAATAGCTGTTCATGAGGGAGGAAGGGGGCGGGATGAATCGGAATCAAAGAGGTCTGCACGTGCACATTTATGCATGGAGGGAGGGAAGGGGCGGAAGAGACAGAGAGGAAGAGAAATAGAGAGAGGCAGAGACAGGCTGACAGACAGATTCCAAATGCAGTACTTTGCTTCAGCAGTGTCTGACAAGATGCAGGAGAAGAACATGCTAGCTGGCTGAGGCACTGCATGTAAAGATGGTCCTATAAACGGGGAAGAGGGAGAACAATACACAGAGCAGGACAAACTCTGTGTTGATTAGGGTATGACATAAGCCTGAGTGGCTGTCTTTTCTAAATACTGTCATCGCCCACAACCGGAGAATAAAAAAAAAAGAGAAAGTAATAAAACAAGCACAAGATTTACGACAACAACAACAAAATAAATATGAAAATCAATGAGTGTCTGAGTTCTAAAATATAGGACACAGAATCAAATATCTAAAAAAAAAGGGGGTTATGAACATACACATAACACATAAAAATGAATGCATTATTTGAGACAGGAAAACAAAAGAAGGAAAAGATGGACAGTCGAAGAGAGAGAGAGAGAATGGGGAAATAGGTATGCAGACAGACTGACAGAAGAGAGAGAGAGAGAGAGAGAGAGAGAGAGAGAGAGAGAGAGAGAGAGAGAATGGGGAAATAGGTATGCAGACAGACTGACAGAAGAGAGAGAGAGAGAGAGAGAGAGAGACCCAGAAGCAGGCAGGAAGTCGATAGGCAGACAGACAAGCAGAAAGACGGGCAGCGAAGAATAATTATTTTTCTGTTCTGTGTTGCTGTGAAACAATATGATTTTTTTTTCTTTCTAAAAACCCCAATACAGAATTCCCTTTAATTACCTCTGAAGTAATGGAGATTAGGTAAAAGGCATCATCACAGCCTCACACTGAGTGTATTGTTTGGTTTCGTTCTCATCAATAGCCAGGATATTGTCAAGCTTTGTGGTTAGAATTTTTTTTTGCCCAGCTGCTTCATTTTCAGAATGGCGTGTGCTCTAGGACGCACGCGTTGAGAAAACTGGAAGCAAACAGCCCAGTGATAGTCACTTTGGTGATATCGCTTTGACTGAAGTATTCTGAAGTACCTGGACAATATGATGCTGAACAATTAAGTAGTGGGGGAAAACAAGTGCACGTTAACAATTCTTCCATCATTATAGTAATGACTTGGCAAAGATTTGAAATTATTAAAAAAAAGGGGTGAAGATGAAGAAAATGGGAAAATGTATATTATAAATATGAAAATCCTTCACTAGTTGCATGAGGGAACCATCGCAGTCCCTCCTGACGGCAGATCTATACGTATTGCCTGCTTCTAGGCCTTTCGTCCGCTGGATCGGACTCATCAGGGAGACACGGCTGATTGTGTCTGTGCTCTTGGCGTCAAATAGAGACACACCACAGTCCGTAATTCTGTGGTGTTCTCACCACCAAGGATTCAAAAAAGAATCCAACAGCAACCCCAAAGCTTGACGATATATCAGGAGTCTGTATTGCCCGGACAATATTGCCGGAGTCTGCATGTCTGTTGAGTTCCAGTCCGACCACTAAAAACAATTCCTTCAGGCTGTCTTCTCTGTTGTAAACACTGGGTCAGATGTACTCTAAGTATAGGAGGGCTCTCAGAAGAGCACAGACCTCTGTTGTAAACACAGGGTCAGATATACTCTAAGTATAGGAGGGCTCCCAGGAGAGCACTCACCTCTGTCAAGGTTAAATAGACCCGGATCTGGCCTTGGATCCGGATCCGTAGAACGAATCAGCACCAACATTTCATGTGTTTATTCTCGGGCAACGTTCTGTCTTTCCACCACGTTTCGTTACAACCGCTTTGGTAGTTTTTTTTTTGTTTTTTTTTGTGCAATCTCGCTGACGGACAGACAAACAAACAAACAAACAAACAGACCCGCGTTAAGAGAGAACCTCCTGAGTGGAGGTAACAAACACATGCGTAGAACCCTAAACGTCAAAGATAACCAGTTTCCTTTGGAGTTTCAGGCGGTAATAGATGTTGGCAACATTATGGCTAAGGCTCGT
>CM065722.1:18691746-18696746 GCA_033310375.1 Conus canariensis
CTACAAGCCACAGGCCACAGCTTCAGCCCCCCAAGAAACCAAGATCTTATCTACAGAGCCCTTCCTCACAAAAAGAAAAGTTTAAGAAGCCATCGAAATCAAGACCAGACGCCCCAGCCTGAACAGAGATCAAGGCTTTGAACTTCCCCCTATCTACAATCAGAGATCCTGACAACCGTTCACCCCACACAACAGCAACAGTGAGCTGATGAAGACAGGGCGACCCTGTCGAAATATTCTCCAAGTAAGTTTTGATTCTGAGTCTTTGACTAATGTTCTAATCGTTATGATCGTTTGGTTGACAGGAGTGGATTGACGAGTTCATGGTGTGGAACCCCATGGACTTCAACAACATCACCATGCTCCGCATCCCCTGCCATAAGCTGTGGCTGCCAGACATCGTCCTCTACAACAAGTAAGGTGTCGGGGGGGGGGGGGGGGGGCTCATTCTTTGCTGTTGCTGCTTTGCTTTCTGACCTCTTCATTCCCTGTGTCTTCCTGGTTCATTCACCTGTGTTCGTTTCCTTAAACTCTTCATGTCTAAGTCATTTGTGTGTCTTTCTAGCTTGTTCACTCTGACTACTGAGCTTACATAAATGTAATCGACCATACATGGTGTATGTTATCTCTCTTCGTTTTTGTATAAAGGGTTAGAAATTAGAAAGGCTGTGACTTCCTGAAATGTACATGAATAGATTTCATAATATCCTCTCTTTGTTTGTTGTGGTTGTTGTTGTTGTTTTTAATTTAGCATTAAACATTTCATAATTTGTCTTCATGCGGTCATTTGTTCACATACCCCCTCCTGATGGGTTGAGGCCTAATTTGGATCAGCTGTCTTGAGGTTAGAGTCTTCAGTCCAGTCTGAGCACTAAGTAGTTTGATTTAAGCTCTGTAATGGGCACTAGCTGTCCATTTAACCCAATTCTTTGCCATTGGCCTTTTCATTTACATATTCTTGCTGTAATTGTTTGTTTGTTTTTCACTCTTTTTTGGTTTAATGAAGAGGAGAAAAAGAGGTGGAATGTCAGACGCGACTAGCACTGCTTAGAGTTTTGTCGTGAGAGTTTAGTGGGGTGGTCAATATGATGGAGTGTAATGTATCTTTGTCTTTTTCTTCAGGCGTGATTCATATTTACGACGATAATCTTTTTTTTTTCAATTTGTTTACTTTATTTTCTGGTAGCTTCACCTCTGACTTGGTCAGTGTGGTCGGTTGGGTTATAAACAATAACAGATAGATGAACGACAGTCTTACGGCTAAAAGTTCAGAGCCATTTCAAAATTTTGTAATTCATATTTTGAAATTAGCTTGAGCTTGTATATCAACGCACATTAAAAGTTGAGATTTTCGTAGGTATGTTGTCACTACTATAGAAAGTACTGTCTGTCATGATTTTCTGAGCTGTTGTATGTATATACAGGCAGAACAAAATCAAACTGTACTTGCTTGTACATATTCATTCACACACGCGCACACATTTACGGTCATGTACACACATGCACACACATACGTGCGCGCGCGCGCGCACACACACACACACACACACACACACACACACACACACACACACACACACACACACACCTCTTGCCTCCTCCCCTCACCTCTCCCTCCTCTTCCTCACCTCACTCCACCCCCCACCCCCCACCCCCACCCCCCCACCCCCCAACACCTCAACTATACCTCTGTTACACTTTGCATAGTACTCTCCTGGCTTCATTCAGAACCCACCAGCACGTCCATTCGCCCCAGACCTCCTGCCACTATGATTCCCTCTCTTTAACGTCAAGCTGAATCACCGTCCTTCGCCCCCTTTCCTTTACATATCTCTCTCCGTCTGGGCGCCCTCCAACCTGATGAAGAGTACACCAAAACTGATGCACTCACTCATCTCAAACTGTCTTGCATGACCATCACATCATGCCCGACACCGGAGTAGTTTCTTCCGTGGTTGTGGGAGGGAGTGGCGTCGGTGCCAGACTAAAGGGATGGGTCTGTGCGGGTGGTTGTTAGCAGCTGTGCCATCCGTTTCTGTTAAGCGGCCTGCTGTAAGAGGACGTGCATTGAATTAGGCGTGGTGTGGGAGAAGGGGTTCACCCGGACGTAGACAAAGTTGAGCGTGACGCAGCTCCAAAAGAATCAGGCAAACCATCGTCCTTGTCCGGGCATGATAGTGGATTCAGGGTCCTTTTATTTCGTAAGTTTTTACACATCCAGATTAGGCTGGAGCTGGTGCAACGATCGATCTTTACTGTTCGTAATTATGGTACCAAGATGTCATCATATATCCTTGTTATGATTGGTTGCACAGTATGAGAATTCTGTACATGCTGATCTCTATTTTATTAACGTGCTTTTTTGACAATCTGAGAAATCTATGTTTAGTTATGTCCTTTTCTTTATTAGCTTTTTCTCATTCTGACAACTCTGCAGCTACTGGTGTCCCTTCTTTTATGATTTTTTTTCAGTCTAAGAATACTATACTTGTAATGTCCTCTCACGTTGTAGAATGTTCACTCTCTGAGAGTTCTGTACAACTTGATGACTTCATCTCATTTATTAGCTTTTTAAAAATCTGAGAATTCTATAGTAGCTGATGTTCACGTTTTAAGAGCTTTTGCAGCCTGAGAATTCGTTGCTTCGAGATTCCTCTCTTTTCTTAGCTTTTCCAAATCAAGGGATTCAAAAGTGTTTGATGCTATCGTTTGTTACTCGTATTAGTTTTTGAACAGTCTGAGGATTTCATAGTTGGTGGTGTCCTATCTCATCTGATCTTTGTAGTGTAGGAATTGTGACGTTGCTGATGCCGTCTCTTTATTAGCTCTTTTACACTCTGAAAATTATGTGGTTGTTAATGTCTTCGCTTTTATTAACATCTGAACAGTCTGAGAATATTGTAGTTGGTGATGCAGTCTCTTTCGTCGACTTCTTTGACAGCCTTAGAATTCAAACGTCGGTGATGTCAGATCTTTTATTAGTTTCTTGACAGTCTGAAAATTCCACAATTTGCGATATCATTCCGTTATATTAGCTTTCTCATCTACCAGGACTTCTGACGTTGGCGACAGCATCGCTTGTTTAGCACTTTAACCGTCTGAGAATTATAAAATTGATTATAAGATCCTTCTATTAGATTTTTATCATTCTGTGGAATCGTAAATATGTTATCATCTTATTGCTAGTGGTCTGGAAATTCTAAACTTGCCGAGGTCCTCTCTTTTTATCCTTTTTACATAGTCTTGGAATTCTGAAGCTGGTGATGTCATGTCTCTCATTAGCTTTCAGCAGTCTGACAAACCGAAGACTGGTATTGTCATCACTTTTCTTGTCATTTTTCTCAGATTATAAACATTCAGTTACGAATAATGTGCTCTCTTTTTGTTTTTTTCATACTCTTGGAATTCTACAGTTGGTAAAACCATCACTTTTATTTGCTTTTTAACAGTCTTGAATATCTTAAGTTGACGAATATCTTAAGTTGACGAAGTCTCTTTTATTAGCCTTTAGATAGTCTGGGCAATCAAACTGATATCATCTCTTTTATTAGCTCTTAAATTGTCTGAGCGATCAAGTTGATGATATCATCTCTTTTATTAGCGTAGCTCTTAATTAGTGTGGGCGATCAAGTTAATGATATCATCTCTTTTATTAGCATAGCTCTTAAATAGTCTGAGCGATCAAGTTGATGATATCATCTCTTTTATTAGCATAGCTCTTAAATAGTCTGAGCGATCAAGTTGATGATATCATCTCTTTTATTAGCATAGCTCTTAAATAGTGTGGGCGATCAACTTAATGATATCATCTCTTTTATTAGCGTAGCTCTTAAATAGTCTGAGCGATCAAGTTGATGATATCATCTCTTTTGTTAGCGTAGCCCTTGAATAGTGTGGGCGATCAAGTTAATGATATCATCTCTTTTATTAGCGTAGCTCTTAAACAGTCTGGGCAGTCAAGTTGATAATATCATGTCTTTTGTTAGTTTTTAAATAGTCTGGGCAATCAAGTTGATAATATCATGTCTTTTGTTAGTCTTTAAATAGTCTGGGCAATCAAGTTGATAATATCATGTCTTCTGTTAGTCTGTAAATAGTCTGGGCAATCAAGTTGATAATATCATGTCTTTTGTTAGTCTTTAAATAGTCTGGGCAATCAAGTTGATAATATCATGTCTTTTGTTAGTTTTTAAATAGTCTGGGCAATCAAGTTGATAATATCATGTCTTTTGTTAGTCTTTAAATAGTCTGGGCAATCAAGTTGATAATATCATGTCTTTTGTTAGTTTTTAAATAGTCTGGGCAATCAAGTTGATAATATCATGTCTTTTGTTAGTCTTTAAATAGTCTGGGCAATCAAGTCGCTGATTTCATCTCTTTTATTAGCACTTTGGAAGCTTGAAAAATCTAAAGCCGATGATGTCATTTTTTTTTTTATTTTTTTTTTTAGCTTCTTCAAAGTCCTGAAATTAATTTTTTTTTCAACAGCTTTTTTCACAGTCTGGCAATACTGAAGTTAGTGATGTCATATAGTCTCTCGGAATTGACTGAATGTAGATCAGGTTAAACGCGGTTCAGACAATCTTCATCCCCCAGCACGCCGCTGCAGCTTAGTGGAGAAGGACAGGGCACCGCCTTCTTTGGAGTCATGTTTGTTTCCCTTTTTTTTTTTTTTTTTTTTGCTGTCCCAACCTCTGCGCCACCTCAGAGGCAGTGCATCCTCGCCGCTCATTCTGACACCCCGTCCACAGCCACAGCCCGGTCGGTCCAGCCGCAGCCCCAGCACTGGCAATCCACAGGGAGCAGTCAATGTCAAGTCGTCAAGAGGCAACCCACCGGAGGAGACACTGCACTGCTGCCGAGTCACTTCGGTGGTGTTCGGTGGCGCCTGTTCTGATCTGACATACGCAGAACACCACCTACTAAGCCCCCTACTGACGACAATAATTGCTTAGTCGCGGAGCCGGCGTGAATGAGCTCTCCCTCCGGAGGGCGCCACC
>CM065722.1:18701746-18721746 GCA_033310375.1 Conus canariensis
AGCACAGCGAGTAGGGAGCGAATGATACAGGGTGACTGGCTTTCTCACCTGTAGGATGGTCAGTTCAATCAGTGGACAGAATGAGTTAACAGCGTCGTATGGAGAGGCATAGGAGAAGACGCATGCCTCATGGGTTGTTTGTGTGTGTGTGTGTGTGTGTGTGTGTGTGTGTGTGTGTGTGTGTGTGTGTGTGTGTGTGTGTTGACACGGGGACGTCAGAGGTAAACATAAAGTACAGGCCACAACGGGGCTATGATAGGCTCAGCAAGCTTCCAAGAACTTTTCCCCGGGTAGATTGGGGACGTGTAGTTTTACTTTTTCTTCCGGTGTTGTTGAGAGGGGTACAGGCAGAGTTGGGGGGGGGGGGAGGGAAGGGAGGTGTAAGTCGACGTGAGGTCGAGGAGACTGAAACGATTTTTGTGGCTTGATGGGGCCAAATCAGAAAAGACAATTGCGTTATAGGCCTGTGAATTGGAGAAATGGAATAACCCATTGCTATGCCAACGTCTGCATTGATCCAGTCTAGTGTTATTCCGTTGTAGAGAACCTCACTGAAAATCCACGGAAAGACTTCAGGGTTTGGTTTTGTTTTGTTTTGTTGTGTTGTTTTTTTTTTGGGGGGGGGGCCTTGTGGGCGTCCAATATTCTCTCATTTGGAAAGACAATGATATACATTTTGAGGGCTAATTGAATCATCTTGTGTGGAACTTGTATAAATCCATATTCATATGCCAGTATGAACGACACTACCTCGAGGGCTCCCATCTCTGCTTTAACTCTATAGATTGTTTCATAAATCCCAGTGGCATGTTCCAGCACTTCCTTTCTCACCCCCTTTCTTCCCAGACCCCTACCTGACGGATTTAACAGTAAATAAATTCAGAACAGGTTTGCAAAACTCCGACTCTGTATAACGATCAAAAACTCAACACCAGATGCAATCAAATAAGTATGAACGTACTGTATTTCTTCCTAAATTGTGATAGTTACATTCTGCCATGCAGAAAGCTTTCCTTTACACCTAGACTGTTCTGAAATGATTTTGTCTTTGGGCTTTAGCACTTGTTGGGAAATCGTGAATGTTTTCCTTATCAGAGATGTACATTTATTACGTTTTAAACAGAAGAGAAGAACTCAGCCTGGTTTTTTTTTTCAATAAACAGACAAGATGATGTTCATTACTCGCCGGAATATGTATGTCTGAATAAACAAATGCTCATGTTCTTGCACGATTGAATTGTGTGTGTATGCACAACACCTATTACATTTACAAGCCTCAGGCCAGAATGATATATTTGAAATTGTGTGTGTGTGTGTGTGTGTGTGTGTGTGTGTGTGTGTGTGTGTGTGTGTGTGTTCCTATCTGAGCGCGGAGTACGGAAAATGGATGTTCACTCAGTTAGCACGCTTTCGGGGCTTGAATGAGAAACACGCACACACACGTGCAACAACAAAAACAACAACATCAACGACAACATCAACAACAACAGACGCTGGCTCCGAAGATTAGGCCGAACATGAATTCAGAATTGCTCTGGATTCCCTGTGCAACATGAGTAGGGATGAGGGAGGAGATGGTTGTTTAAACAGCTTAGAAATGCTCCTCTCTGTGTCTCTCGTCTCTGTCTCTCTGTCTGTGTGTGTCTCTCTTCTCTCTCTCTCTCTCTCTCTCTCTCTCTCTCTCTCTCTCTCTGTCAGTCTTTCTCACTGTCTCTCTCTCTCTCTCTCTGTGTGTGTGTGTGTGTGTGTGTGTGTGTGTTATGGTTTAAACTGCAAAAGTTACCAATTGCAAGAATACCAAAACAAGCAATGATATGGAAAAATCAAGAATGTTGCAATCCACAAGACATTCTAATATACATTCAAACTGGGCAAGTCTATAAAAAAATGGTCTTGATTCACATGGTTTTTCTTTTGTCTGGCTTAACGGTGGAGTTGGTCACGAAAAGTTGTTTCTACAGGAACTAAAGCAACGAATGATTGATTGCTATCAGCAAGAGTGGAACACCAAACTGTCAAATAGTGACAGGTATTCTACTTATCGTTTGTTTAAATCATTACTACAGCCTGAAAAGTATCTTGCAAATATCACAATCCCAAAGTTTCGAAAAGTTCTTGTAAGGTTTCGACTAGGAATCAGTGATATAAAAGTCCACGACAATACAAAAATAACTCAAAAAGCTGCCCTTTTTGTGACCAAACTGAAGATGAAATACACTTTTTGCTGGAATGTCCATCATATCAAGATTTAAGAAATAAGTATATCATGAAATATGCAACGAATGTACACGGACCATTGTTGAAGTTTTTGCTGCAAAACGAGAAAAGGGACGTAATTCGCTCTGTTGCGATGTATATCTTCTATGCCTTGAAGAAAAGAGAAGAATGGTTACTGGGGAGAGAACATTAGGAGTACCATATGTTTTCATAAATTTATCTGTTTTACCCTGTTTCGTGGTCGATACGTCTTGTGTATACTTAGGGATCATGATGAAAAATGTGTGTGTGTGTGTGTGTGTGTGTGTGTGTGTGTGTGTGTGTGTGTGTGTGGTTTGCGCGCGCGCAATTGTAAGTGCGAGCGAAATTGTATGTGCGAGCTGTGCGAGTCTGGGAGAGTGCTACATACGGGTGTGATTTTGTATGTATCTTTCGGTATACTCAATTTACGATTATACAGTTGGTGTGAGCAAGTTTTGTATATGATCGTGATCAGTAGAAATGTTACAGCGTCAGTGTGTGTGTTTTCATTTTTGTTTCTTGACCTCATTGCAGATAGGTCGGTGGCCTTTGCAATTAAAATTTTCCGAGTTCCGAGTTCTGTGTGTGTGTGTGTGTGTGTGTGTGTGTGTGTGTGTGTGTGTGTGTGTGTGTGTGTGTGTGTGACTATGTTAATGTGTTGTGCGTGTGGTTGCGCTTTCTCTTTCTCATTCCCTGTATCTCCACGCACGCACCTAATTGCCATTGCCATCGGTTCTTTCTACTCTCTCTCTCTCTCTCTCTCTCTCTCTCTCTCTCTCTCTCTCTCTCTCTCTCTCTCTCTCTCTCTCAGTGTGCGAGCGTGCATATGTGTGTGTGCCCTTTCTCTCTCTCTCACTCTCTGTTTTGTGTCAAAGTCCACAGTTTCTGGCGTTATTCTTGCACCTAATAAAAGCAAACATAACGAATGATATATCAACACTAGCGTAGTTTTATATATATTTTTAATCACCCATTTGCTCAAACTTCAGGTGAACCAGTGCTGAGGATAGAAGTTTAAGCAATAAGGGGGAAAAAAGTCTCATTGTACCCACATATCTCTACCAAATGTGGAAGCTATATAAGTCCAGAAACAGATAATGTCCTCGTTGAAGCCGACCTTTGAAAGACACTGACTGAACTCAGAAACGGCAAAGCTGTTGGCACTGACAGTCTCGGATTCAGATTTTCTTTTTCACAAAGACTCTGTGGATATTCATGGTGAATTACTAGAGCATAATATGGTTAAACAGAGTTGTTGCTGCTGGAGTTTAAACAAAATGCTGTGTCGGCTATTTTTCGTTTGGTGCTAGAGGTAGTATTTAGAGATGGATAATTACAGGGGCATGTAATAAGTTAACATCATCAGCTGGTTATACGATGTTTTTGACTGAAAGGATTGACAAGGAAATCAGACTCACTGACACAAGTACATGCAGATTTCCTTAATTAAGAGATTCAGTACAGTAGTTTTCACACTACAGTCACTTACATGAAACGCCTCTCTAAGACAGTTGCTAAGTTCTACATTTTGCGCGCGTGCTCGCGCAATAGACCCACACACACGCTTGCGCACACACACACACACACACACACACACACCACACACACACACAAAGGCGCGCGCGCGCGCGCGCGCACGCACACACACACGCACGCACACACACACACACACACACACACACACACACACAACTCACACACACACACACACACACACACACACACACACATCTATACATATATATAGAGAGAGAGAGACAGAGAGAATGAGAGAAAATCACACACACACACACATGTACAAACGCGCGCGCGCGCGCGCACACACACACACACACACACACACACACACACACACACACACACACACACCCGCACGCATGCACACACACACACATGCACAAAGAGCACGCGCATAGTCACACGTGTTCGCTCACAAACACGTACATAAGAGAGAGAGACAGACAGAGACAGACAGACAGAGAGAAATGATGGTCATATTTGAAGTCGCTCTGCGCTCGTCGATGGACAACTGGGCACTGCAACTTCAGTGCTGACGAACATGCTTCACCGACACTGAGACAGTCGCTCTGCCGTGCCACGAGCTGTGTCACGTTCTCACTCTGTGCAGTTTCCTGAAGTGTTTAAGGTGGGGTGGGGTTGGAGGTGGCTGTTCCTTGCCTGGGTGTGTGATTCAGGATGTCGACCTGCCAGCAAATGTGTGGATGCCAGGGTACTAGCGACACACACACACACACACACACACACACACACACACACGCTTTTGCTAATGCCGTAGCTTAACGCTAACCACTAATTAGCTGTCAACAGTTTTTGAGATTTTTGCATTTTGCATGACGGATGTTCTTTTTTTCGTAACATTCTGCGCATTATTTCTAAAATAATGATATTTTTGTGATGAATGTGTCTATTTTTGTTATTGCTTCAGATAACAAAAAAAATGTTGTTTTAAATACCGTAATTCCGGGAAGAAACCCGTCGATCACCGGTGATGGAAATTCAAGGGAAAGAACTGAAGAGAGTTTGAAGCTACGGCAAGCAAGGAGCAACAGAGATTTGAAGCAATGGCATGAAGTCTTTGGTTTCCTGTAAGAGAAGCGAGGAAATGAGCGGACTGACGTGTTGTAAGGGGTGTCACATAGGTATTTCTGACCACAGAAATTCGATGATGAGAGCCAGAACTCACGATCCTTTCACGACTTTCTGGCTCTTGTGTGTATGTGGCCTTTGGCTGGCCTGGTATATCGAGGTACCAGACTTGTCCGACTCCACCACTGCAGTCCAGCAGCCTTCAGGAGACGGCAGTCAAGATGAATGTCCTTCGAATGAGACTCAGTCCTTCGAATGAGACTATAAACCGAGGTTCCGTGTGTGAACGTACGCACAACATCTTGCACACACGTAAAATCCCATCACCAACCTTCGGAAGAGTAGGCCAGTTTGGCTGTTGGTATGGATGACACGTTACACATAGCATGCACCCTGCGTGAGAAATGGAAAGAATGAAGGAAGTAAGGAAATTTGAGTGAACGATATTGAACGATACTGACTGGATGACACGGGAAACGACTGAATGAAGCGCCAGCTGGCAGCTCTACAGTCGGCACTACCTAGGTAGGCAGCCCGTTGTGTAAACGAGTGTGGATTGTAAAGCGCTTAGAGCTTGGTCTTTAGCCGAGAATAGGCGCTATATAAGTATTCATTATTATTATGAATGTCTCCCTCAAAGGAAAGCCCAAAGCCGAGCTTCAGGTTGAGTCGGTACCTCACTCTCAGCCTGACAAAGTGCCTACAATTTGCGCGCCTTTTTTCTAAGTGCTAAAATGCGCGCGGTTCCTGTGGGATTTCAAGAAACGCGCACGTCCTGGCCAATAAGAGACCGCTTCATCAGCCGCGCATTTCGGAAATTAAGAAGCGCGCACAATTGAATTTCACCTGTATGGTTATTGGATTTGTTTTATTATCCCATGGGGTTTTAAAATGGGATCTGTAACTATTGTTCAAGATCAACATTGCATACAATCATTTGTGAGGCTGTTAACGTGATGATTGCGTTTCTGTTGTATAAAAATGACTATATAAATGTCTGTTGCTCATCTCTCTCCCCTCTCTCTCTCTCTCTCTCTCTCTCTCTCTCTCTGTTTTTATTTTAAAAAAATAAAAGCTCCTTACTTTAGATACAACACGGACAGAATGACTCCACACACACACACACACACACACACACACACACACACACACACCGCACACGCACGCACACACACACACACACACACACACACATTCACTCTCTCTCTCTCTCTCTCTCTCTCTCTCTCTCTCACACACACACACACACACACACACACACACACACACACTTCAGTATCTGTAAGACCACGACCAAATATGTATGTATGTTCACTGTGTTTTTGGCGAATAAGATCAGTGAGGGTGTCAAAATAGTTTAGCTGTTATTAAAGTATTTAAAATAAAAAAAAAGGGGGGGGGGCATTAAAGTTCCCTTAGCCTTATGTCCGGATGGACGTGCAGTTCGTCTTTTTCTTCTGCGTTCCAGAATCATGATTCCTATTTCCAGACCAGTTTGTCGGATGAAGGCTGCTGTTGTCTTCAGATCCTCCATTGTGCCGCAAAGCTTTGCCGCAAGCGTGGCTGCGTGTGGTCAGCGCTGTGTCCGTGCATCCTGGTAAAGGGGGCAGGACTGAAGAATGTGCTCGGGGGGTTGTGGGCCTGTCTCACAAGGGCAGTCAGGTGTGTGCGATAGCCCAATACGATGGAAATGGGTTCGCAGACGGCAGTGACCAGTTCGTAGTCTGAAGATTGTGGTCTGTTGGTGTCGCTGTAGTTGGGGCAGCTGATCATCAGGCGCGGACGTGCAGTGAGCTGATTGAGGCCCATCTTGTATGAGGCACGGCTTACCGAGATCGGGAGCCCATCACGCTCCTTCCGCCGCCTTCTCTTTCCTCGGCCTAAATCAGGTACCCATTGACTTACTGTTGGGTGGATGGAGAGACCTGAATCAGGTACCCATTGACTCACTGTTGGGTGGATGGAGAGACCTGAATCAGGTACCCATTGACTTACTGTTGGGTGGATGGAGAGACCTGAATCAGGTACCCATTGACTTACTGTTGGGTGGATGGAGAGACCTGAATCAGGTACCCATTGACTTACTGTTGGGTGGATGGAGAGGGCTTTCAATCCGTGAAATGCCATACGGGTCTTCCAGCTCTGCGAGCAAAACGGCTCCAACCATTTGACCACAATTTCTTCCCCACCCCACCCCCACCCCCCACCCCTACCCCTTCCTTTGCTCTCCCCTCAACCTCTCCCTCCCACCAAGCTCAGACTAACACTTAAGGTCTGTCAACACTAGGGAACAAGGTTATAACAACAAAAAATGTCAGCCCCAAGCGAGATTGGAACTTCAGACCTGGTGTTTTCTCTGGGTGTAATCCGCTGGGCCACCGCTAATGAAATGAAAGGATTTTGCACGTCCGTTTCCTGACGCTCCAATTGAATCAGCTCCGGGGCTAACAGCCCCCATTGTTTGGGTGGCGGCCGTGATTGTTGTTGTTGTTGATGATGTTGTTGTTGTTTTACCTCCGGCGGCAAAGGGAGGGGTGTTTACATCCCGCCTCTGTGTTGGTTGGTTGGTTTGTTTGTCTGTCTGTCTGCATGCCTGTCGGCAAGATGTGGCGCCAACGCCGCTGAACCGGTTTCAACGAAGCGTGGCGGAAAGATGAAGGGTGGCCCCCCAAGGACGAATCTGTTCAATGTTGGTACAAATCCGTGGGGCAGATCCGTGGTGGAGATCCGTGGTTCAGATCTGCGGTGCAAATCCGTGGTGGAGATCCATGATACAGATCCATGGTGGAGATCCGTGGTGGAGATCCGTGGTTCAGATCTGCGGTGCAGATCCGTGGTGGAGATCCGTGATGCAGATCCCAAGTGCAGATCCGTGATACAGATCCGCGGTGCAGATCCATGGTGTGGATCCATGGTACGGATCCCAGTCAAAGGGCGGATCCAGGATCCGTTAGACTTTAGCAGTGGCGTGCGCTCTCCCGAGTGCCGCTTGTCCTCGTTTTAGAGTTGTTCTTTGCTCTCTTTTTTTCAGGCAGACATTTCTGAGCTAAAATTTGTGATTCCCGAGGAGAAACCTTACATGCAATGGTTAAAACACGCAGATTTTTTGCGTGGTTTGCAATGTACCAAACCCACTCGACGGAACTGCTTCTCTGTGCAGTACAAAGCGGACAGAAAGCAGTCCCAGCGAAACTGAGAAAAAGAAAACAAATTTAAATGAAGGTCTGTCACATTGCCAACCACTATCATCACTCCCCAGGGAACCCCTCCACTCCTCCCGTTCCCTGCTCTATCCTCGTTGTCAATATACAACAGGCTACAAAACACGGCAAACGAGCACCTGGTGTAGGCAACATCGCCCTACTCGCACTCAGCCGTAAAAGATCGCATCAAAACGGATCTCTCGAAATGCACGGATTTCCCTAAAGGTTTGACTGACCACGCAGTAAGCGAAAAGTCATTCGCACATCTGGGCTGTCTTTTGCTGGGGTAAGAGAAAGCCTCGCTCGCGTTCATTATCGAGACACGGAAGGCCCAAGGTTTGTGTCACTCAAATTCCAAACACTGTTTTACAGTATCTTCCCAAAATTTTTTAGATTCATTCAGCAATATAGTCATAGTCTACATCTTAAACGGCAACCTTAGAAAGAACAGGTACTGAACAAGTTATGACATGAATGTCACTGGAGATTAATTTCATTTCATCATGAAATGTTCAAAATATGTCACGTTGCGAAAGACCTTGTCTAACTTATGTTCACTGGAACACCTAATAAGTTTTTGTTTTTGTTTTTTGTTTTGTTCTTTCATGGACTTCAAAAAGACTTTTGACTCTTTGATTAGAAACACTCTACGGGCAGTTTTGAGAAAATGTGGTGTACACGGAAAACTGTGTACAGATACGAAGTGTTATGATTCTGTGTTAGTTTGTGTACTAGATAAGTGTTGTTAATCTGACTATTTCGAATGCCCAAGGGGTGTAAAACTAGGATGTCTACTTAGCCCCCTCCTGTTCTCGTTTTTCATCCGTGAATTGGCCGTTGATTTATCTGATAATGAAAAACATGGCATTCAATTCCTTGTGCAGTTGAAGTATTCCTTTGTCGTTGCCGATGATGTCATTTTATTATCTGAGCCTTTACGGAGCTTCAGAATCAAACTGATGGTCTACAGAGAGCAGCAGATCGACTGCAGTTAACAGTCAGTCTAGGAAAAAGAACAACATGTAATCGGGTTGTTTCTTTTTTCAGAAAAGGTGGTCATTTGAGCGACAGAGAAGATGGTTCTGTGGGAATGAAGAAGTAAAGGTAACTAAGTTTTACAAAGATTTAGGGATGGCCTTTACTACTAAGTTGAGCATTGGCAATGCTTTGTCAGATGTTTGTAATAAAGCGATAAAAGGGGTGACATAAATACTTAAGTCATTACGCAAACTAAACACGACAGATATAGATTTGGAAGGTGTTATGCAAATTGAACCCATTCTAATATACGCTCCTGGAGTATAGGGACTAGAACAAGGTAGTAACCAAATCGAAAATGTCCAGATGTTCGCTATAAAAAGATTTCTGAATATTTCCCTGCGTAATCCAATAAGCTGGTGGACGGAGAAACTGGGAGATATTCGTTACGTGTTACAACGACTATGAAAGTGGATTAAATGTCGGTTAGAACTAGTCAGACTCCCCGTGTGAAGAATATGTAGACAAGCTTTTGAAATGCTCTAAATACAACACGAATCTGGTCAGTTTAACTGGGTGTCAACTATACATAAGAGTCTGACCGAAAATGGCTGAGCCAAGGAGTTGCTAATAAATATGATTTAATGACGGAATTCAAAGACAGACTCATTTCCTGTTTCAAGCAAGACGGTAATGATAAATGTAGACATTTTTACTCTTTTTTTTCTAGGCAGAAAAGTACCTTACATTAGCTGCAAATAAATGGCACAGAGATGGTTTCATGAAAAACAGATTAAAAGTTAGTGATTTGAAAAATTGTAAGCAATGATTTTTTAAGTCAAGAAAGTTCAGATGACATGTTCTGCCCATTTTGTACAAGCGAATGTGAAAGTGATGAACACTTTTTTCATTGTCGTGCTAATTCTGGCAAGCGTAAACGCTGCAGACTGTTAAATTCTCTTTTTCATACCACCCAGATAGCTGAAGTATTGCTGTGCTGTTATGTCATCGTGATGGAGGGTTGTACAGGAAGTAGCTAAATACTTTGCTGAGGCCACGTTCAATGAACAATGCACCGCTTAATTTCGGGATGATCCAATGTGTGTGTGTGTGTGTGTGTGTGTGTAGTGGAGTGGGGGAGAGGGCGGAAGGGGCGAAGGGGAGGGAGAGGGAAAGTGAAGGGGGCGGGATGGGGAGAAGGAACGGTGGAGACGCGTGTCTTGAGTTGCTATGAGTTCATGTGAAATTTTCAGCTTTGCGATCGGTGAATACAATTGTTCTACCCCTTTGCTATAGGGCTCAAGAGCTGACAAATGACAGTGTTAACATCTGTCTGTCTGTCTGTCTGTCTGTCTGCCTGTCTGTCTCTCTCTCTCTCTCTCTCTCTCTCTCTCTCTCTCTCTCTCTCTCAAAATGAATGGGTGTAAGGGTGGGTGGTGGTGTGAATAAGAATTTTTCATCTGATCAACAGATTTTACGGAGGAAAGACTTTCAAAGCATTTTTTGCGTTTCTTTAAAATCTGTTTAAATAACTTTGGGTGCGTGAGAGAGAGAGAAAGAGAGAGAGAGAGTGTGTGTGTGTGTGTATGTGTGTGTGTGTGTGTGTGTGTGTGTGTGTGTGTGTGTGTGTGTGTGTGTGTGTGTGAACACCCGTGTCGGGAATTGACTTTGACAAGATGAGTCCTGATGTGACCCCACTTGTTCAACTGGGCTATACACATCATGAATGAAATTGTAAAAAGTGTGTGCGTTGTTGTTGTTGTTGTTGTGGTGGTGGTGGTGGTGGTGGTGGTGGTGGTGGTTATTGTTCTTTTTCTTAATAAGGGAGAGGGAGGGGGGATAACGGAAGGGACGATTTCACTCTCTCTCTCTCTCTCTCTCTCTCTCTCTCTCTCTCTCTCTCTTTTCTCTCTCTCTCTCGTGTGCGTATCTGTGTGTGTGTGTGTATGTGTGTGTGTGTGTGTGTGTGTCCGTCAGTCTATCTGACTGTCTGTCTGTGTGTTTGTGTCTGAATACGATTACATTGTTGTGGACGATCTGATATCTCACGTGTTGATATGTTGGCGAGCCCTTCTCAGTCTGATTGATCAGACGCGCGTCACACAACACCATTTCTACACCAAATACGCATTTCCAACAACAAAAAAAGCCCACACCAGTTAAACCAGTGAGTACTTCAAGAAGTCAGACAGGTGGTAACGACAGGAAACAACGAGCCGATCTGGATCTGGATTAATACGTCGCTAAAACATCCATTTACTGGCATAGGCGCGACGGTGGGGGTGCTCAGCGTGATGATATTATCGGCTTCTGGCTTTTGCCAGAGCCGACTTGAAACTATCGACTGACTTTTGGTGGACGATGTTATCGTCGAGGTGGTTCCACTCAGTTACTGTCTTTGGGAAGTATGAGTTACGGTACTGATCGGTGTGTGTTTCAGGAACGCAGTAGCACCTATCGTTGTTTCGTATGTAGTTCTCCACTGGGTTTTGTGTCAAGTACGTACTGTTGTCTCGGGTGGAGCGGATGCTTATTTCTGCTGTTGGGCAACTTCCCTGTGTGACATTATCCTGAGAAAGCACTGCTTCCGAGAATATTGTGCATCTCCTGTCGTTCATCACATGAAGTTCTGAAGCGGCGTCCCGATTGTCCGCCGGTCGTGTCATGGGCGTGTTGCTCTGCGTGCAGGTGGACATCACCAACAGATCCACAGACGTGGACCTGTCTAACTACGTGGTCAACGGCGAGTGGCAGCTGGTCTACGTCCGGGTGATCCGCAACGTCGTCCGCTACGCCTGCTGCGTGGAGCCTTTCCCTGACGTCACCTTCCACGTCAAGTAAGTGGCCTCCAGCCTCCTGACATCATTAAGTGAATTACCACCCACCAGTACCCCCGTTTGCTGAGTCATGACTCCATCTTCCACATCAAATAATAACAGACTCTCGTTGCTTGATGTCATTTCGTTCATCTTCTTCTTCTGCGTACGCAGGCTGATACTCCTGCGGACACTCCCTATATGGACAGACAAGTATTAATCCCATCTACCCAACAAAGGGAGTGGAGTTTTGTGTGTATGACCGTTTTTCATCCTGCCATTAAGGCAGCCATACTCCATCTTCGGGAAGGTGCATGCTATGTGTAACGTGTCATCCATACCAACGGCCAAACTGGCCTTCTCTTCCGAAAGTTGGTGATGGGATTTTACGTGTGTGCAAGATGTTATGCTTGCGTTCACACACGGAACCTCGGTTTATAGTCTCCTTTGAAGGACTGTGTGGGAAATGGAGTCAGAACTAATGTTAACTCCTAGGGAAAAATCCCCCTGTACCGAAACGGCCCGGCGGAGATTCGAACCCGCAACCCTTGGATTACGAGTCCGGCACTCTACCAACTGAGCTATTCCGGCCCCTATTTCGTTCATCAAGTCCTCGTCTTCTGTATCATGTAAACGGTTCCTGGTTAGCTGACGTCACCTTGTGCTTGACGTAAGTTATACCGATGGCCTTGACCTCACCTCGCACTTCAAGTCAGTGATCCCTAGTTCCATGACGTCACCTAGCACTTCAGTAAGTGACCCCTACTTATCTGACGACATTTCGCCCTTCAAGTAACTGAGCCCTCATTCCCTGATGTCACCTCACTCTTCATGTGAGTGATCCTTGGTTCCCTAACGTCACCGTGTTCTAAGTGATCCGTACTTCCCTGGCGTCACCTTGCACTTCATGTGAGTGATCCTTGGTTCCCTAACGTCACCGTATGTTCTAAGTGATCTGTACTTCCCTGGTGTCACCTTGCGCTTCATGTGAGTGATCCTTGGTTCCCTAACGTCACCGTATGTTCTAAGTGATCCGTAGTTCCCTGGCGTCACCTTGCGCTTCATGTGAGTGATCCTTGGTTCCCTAACGTCACCGTATGTTCTAAGTGATCCGTAGTCCCCTGGCGTCACCTTGCACTTCATGTGAGTGATCCTTGGTTCCCTAACGTCACCGTGTGTTTTAAGTGATCTGTAGTTCCCTGGTGTCACCTTGCACTTCATGTGAGTGATCCTTGGTTCCCTAACGTCACTGTGTGTCTTAAGTGACCGGTAGTTTCCTAACGTCACCGTGTGTCTTAAGTGACCCGTAGTTCCCTAACGTCACCATGTGTTTTAAGTGATCCGCAGTCCCCTGGCGTCACCTTGGACTTCATGTGAGTAATTCTGTGTTCCCTAAGGTCACCGTGTGTTTTAAGTGATTCTTTGTTCCCTAACGTCATCGTGTGTTTGAAGTGACCCGTAGTTCCCTAACGTCACCGTGTGCTTTAAGCGATTCTTTGTTCCCTAACGTCACCGTGTGTTTGAAATGGCCTGTAGTTCCCTAACGTCACCGTGTGTTTTAAGTGATTCTTTGTTCCCTAACGTCACCGTGTGTCTTAAGTGACCCGTAGTTCCCTAACGTCACCGTGTGTCTTAAGTGACCCGTTGTTCCCTAAAGTCATCGTGTGTCTTAAGTGACCCGTAGTTCCCTAACGTCATCGTGTGTCTGAAGTGACCCGTAGTTCCCTAACGTCACCGTGTGTTTGAAGTGACCCGTAGTTCCTAACGTCACCGTGTGTCTGAAGTGACCCGTAGTTCCCTAATGTCACCGTGTGTTTGAAGTGACCCGTTGTTCCCTAACGTCACCGTGTGTTTGAAGTGATCCGCAGTCCCCTGGCGTCATCTTGGACTTCGAGTAAGTAGATCCTAGTTCGCTGACGTCACCTTGCGCTTCAAGTGAGTGATCCTTTGTTCCCTGACGTAAGCTTGCACTCCGAGTAAGTGACCCCTAAATCCTTGACATCACCTTGCACTTTGAGCAAGTTTTTGCTATAGTTCTCTGACTTGCATCTTAAGTGATTGACCCCCTAATTCCATGACGTCACCTTGCGCTCCAAGTAATCGACCCGTAATTCCCTTACGCCATCTAGCACTTCGAGTAATTGACTCTTGATTCCCTGACGTCACCTTGCCCTTCGAGTAATTGACCCCTGATTCCCTGACCTTGCACTTCGAGTAATTGACCCTACTTCCCTGACCTTGCACTTCGAGTAATTGACCCCTACTTCCCTGACCTTGCACTTCGAGTAATTGACCCCTACTTCCCTGACCTTGCACTTCGAGTAATTGACCCCTACTTCCCTGACGTCATCTTGCACTTGGAATAAGTGACCGCTAGTACTCTGACGTCACCAACGTACTTCCAAGTATGTTCTTTTTCTTTCTGCGTACGCAGGCTGATACTCCTGCGGACATTGCCTGTATAGGCAGTGGAGTTTTGTGTGTATGACCGTTTTTTTTATCCCGCCATTAAGGCAGCCATACTCCATCTTCGGGGAATTCCAAGTATGTGACCTTCATTTCTCTAACCCTGCCTTGCACTTCATGCAAGTGACGCCCGGTTTTCAGACGACCATTTTCAGTCGAAGTATGTGACCGTCGGTTCCTTCAAGTCACATTGAGTAAGCGGCCTCCCTCCTTCCCTGACGTCACCGTCCACATCAAGCAAGTGACGCTTAAGTACCTGACGTCAGTATGCACATTCGGGGAAGTGACCGCCCTCCCCCCCTCCAGTCCCCGGACATGACCTTCCACATTAAGCAAATGCCCTGCAATACCTTGGCATTACCGTCCACTGGCAGTAAGCGACCGAGCGTTCCTTGCTGTCCCCTCCAACGTAAGTAAACGATCCCAAGTTCTCTGACGTCACCTTGTCTATCAAATGAACGACCTCCTCTTCTCTGATGTCACCTTGAACTTCAGTGTCATGACGTCTCTGTATATTCAGCACGTAAATGACCACTCTTTTCTCGAGGTCACGTTATTGGGTTGTTGTTTTTTTAAGTATGCTTATTATCATTATTATTGTTGTTGTTATTATTACCGTCATCATTATCATTATTGATTGATAATAACTATGTCACCTTCTGAACAGCCATTTCCCACAAATTATCACTCACACAAACACACGCGCGCGCACGCGCTCAGCCATACACACACACTCACACACACACACACACACACACACACACACACACACACACACACACACAGATATATATATATATATAATTATGCATTTACGCCCATATACACAGGCATACACACATAGTAAGCACAAACAAGCACAAGCGAACACGCAGGAAAGAGTGCTCACTCAAGTCCACAGATCGCACACGCACGCAAGCGTACACTCGCACATGAGCGCAAAAACACACCCACAGGCGCGCACACTGATGTATACACACTGGCCCACCCACACCCACACACTCGCACACATACACATGCATACACCTTTATGCGCGTGCACATACATACAAAGACACACGCGCTACTATGATAATGGCGCAGACAATGTTAGGTAGGCACCCAAGCTCTGACCAGCGCCTTGGGCTAATCCGGAGAGCAGACGCACGTAAGACATCTTCATCTTAAATCCTTCCGTCTTAGTAATTAACTTATCCTTCAGTTGTAAATCCGGCGCAATATGGTCTCGCAGTTGAGCAGATGTTGTATAGCGCATACGGACTAGTCCGAACGCAGTAACACCTCCGTGATGAAAATGAAACTGAGAGACCCATCGTAGATTTCTGTAGCGTATTCTCCTAAGATGAAGCTTTATATAAGAACAAGCGCTTTCGCGCTTCGACCCTGTCTCGCCCTGGTGAGTTTGTCTGTCGTGTAGTGTTCCGATGTCCAGTTTTGCGTCTGTGGACGCAAATTGCGTCACGACGCAATGCGTCACGTGATCGCCGACCCGACGTTGCTGTTCGTAGGACACCGAGGATACTTGATACCAAATTTGGTGGCGATCGGCCTAAAACTGTGGGCGTGTTTAAGCGAACAGACAGACAGACAAACTCAGCTTTATATAATAGATTTCTTGTTGTCCTAACGCATTTATATTCGTATTGATATTACAGTACAACTGAAATAAAATACTGTTTAAACCAGACTGAAACTGACGTCACCTTGTCAACTACGACCCTCTCCTGTTCTCCACTGTGCAGAATACGTCGCCGCACCTTGTACTACATGTACAACGTGGTGTTCCCCTGCGTGATGATGTCGGCCTTGACCTTGCTGGTCTTCTGCCTGCCGCCGGACTCCGGGGAGAAGATCGCGCTGGGCATCACCGTGTTGCTGGCCTTCTCCGTCTTCATGCTGGCCGTGGCCGAGAACCTGCCCGAGACCTCCGAGTTCGTGCCCCTCATCAGTGAGTCTTGCCTGGAGACCTCTGGAACCTGGCATTGACCCTCGTTGCCCTCCTGTTCCCACCCTAACCCCCTCCCCCCTCCCGCTCTTCCTTCCCTTCTTTTTTCTCCTCATCATTTCCTTTCTCTTCATTTCTTCTGTTCCTCCTCCCCATTATCTTTCTTCGCCGTTTGTATTGTCTTCTTTTTTCTCTCTCTTAGGCGGGTGCACGGTGGGGTGGAGGTCGGCAGGGGGGGGGGTAAGATAGTGATTCACCAGCTTCCAGATTTTGTTTTTATTGTTTTTTGGTTTTGGGGGGTTTTTTTGCTGTCCGATCTTCTGTGCCATCCCAATGACAATGCACCGACGCCGCTCGTTCCGTGTCCCCGTCCACAGCCACAGCCCGGCCCGGCCCGGCCCGCTGCAGCCCCCTGGCACCGGCAATCCACAGGGAGCAGTCAGTGTCAAGTCGTCAAGAGGCAACCCACCGGAGGAGACACTGCACTGCTGCCGAGTCACTTCGGTGGAATTCAGTGGAACCTGTTCTGATCCAGCATACGCTGTACACCGCCAACTAAGACCCCATACTGACGACAATGATTGCTTAGTCGCGGAGCCGGCATGAGTGAGCGCTCCCTCCGGAGTACAGCCCCCACGAATAGACCTCTACCAGTGAGCCCGATGGAATCAAACCAAGGCTACAGACGTTGAGAGGACACCAAAAGGTCCCTAGAAGAGCAGGGCATGAAGGACCACAGATTGGGGACTTTTTTTATACTGATTGATGAGAATGAGGGTGATGACAATTATGTTATGGATTTCCATTCCGGTCTGAGACTGCATGACAGGTCTGTACTCTACACTTACTTTCATGAAATATCCTGGCTTCAACCAGGCCCGAGAAATACAGACACCTGTAGTGTGTTGGTCAGGAAATTTGAGCAACGCTCTTAGAGATGCGTCCATATAAGTGGATGAAACTCCACTGTGTGGTCCCAGTCTTCCCAACTGAGCCCGTAGCAAACTCAACGCTGGGCAGGAGCCAGTCGGGGCAGAAAAAACCCTCATGGTTCTGATGGGAATCGAACCCACGACCTCCCAGCCAAGAGTCCGCGACGCCACGGCGGCTGGTCAGCTTCTAGCTGCGTTTGTGACTCTGTGTGCGTACGTGGTGCGTGCGTGTATATGTGTGTGGGTGTGGGTGTGGTGTGTGTGTGTGTGTGTGTGTGTGTGTGTGTGTGTGTGTTTGCATGCGTGCGTGCGTGCGTGCAAACAACTAGGTGAGTTGCGATTAGGCTACACGCCATGTAAGCTGTCATTAGTCATTGGAGTCATTGCAGACAGAAGCTCCAGCGACCTGTCAGGGAATCTATCACACCGTAAAACAATGACATCAGACAGTGCGATCCAGGTAGTATCTTCCTTGCAGCTGACCACTGACAATCCACTGTGCAGGCATTTACCTGACCATCGTCATGTCGCTGACCTCCGTGTCCGTCATCATGACGGTGTTCGTGCTCAACCTCCACCACCGTGGACCCGACAAGCGCACCATCCCCGTCTGGCTTCGTCGACTCTTCCTGGGCTCCATGCCGTCGTCCAGAGCATCCCGCTTCAGCCACCGAGAGGCCTGCACAGGCTACGGCCACACGACGACCTCCTCGGGCGCGGACGGCTCGCACTTCATGCGGAACCTGTCCTTGAAGGTGACGTTGGAGAACCTGGCGCACGAGCTGCGCGAGGAGCTGCACCTAGAGAACGGGGGCGTGCTGGAAGGCCGCAACAACGCCGAGTCCTCGGCTCCCGTGTCGTCTCAACCGGGTTCCCCTCCTCCAGCTCCTCCACCTCCTCCTCCCCCTCCGGGGTTCATCGTCCCGCCAGCCTCCTCCGCCAACCCCAGTACCGTGCCGCGGTGTATGGACTTCTCCCACTTACAGACCGGGCACCCGACGCAACAGCATCCGCCGCAACTGAACCAGCCTCCTCCTTCGCCCACCCCCACGCCCAACTTCAACACCCCCGAGGGTCTGGCCAGCCACATCCTCCAGCAAGGTCTGGGGATGGGAGGAGGAGTTGGAGGAGGAGGAGGAGGTGTGGGAGGGGGAGGAGGATTAGGGAAAACCCACTCCCTGCCCCAGCACGGGGGCAGCGGGCGGCGGAAGAACACCTACAGCTACGAGGACGTGCTGCTGTCGCTGCTGCGCATCCTGGAGCGGCACGAGCGGGAGGAGAAGGAGTACGAGTCGGTGCAAGACTGGCGGCGCTTGGCGCAGACTGTGGACCGCATCCTCTTCTTCTTCTTCCTCTTCCTCACCGTGGGCTCCACGTTGGCCGTGCTGGTGGTCTGGCCGTCCCTGCAGGAGTGACCACCTCTGTGCTGAGCGCGGTGGGACTGCTCCTCCTTCAGGGCGGTGAGGTGCTGTGTGTGAAGGCCCTGTCTTTTCCTGTCTGGAAAGGGGGGAAAAAGATACTGTTCCGTAACCTTTCGCGCTGTGACGAGGAAGGAGAAAATCACCATGTGCGTCTGCGTGCAGGCGCAAAGTTCCCAGTGATAAGATTTGAGAACTGAAAATCATTCCGTTTCATCTGGGGGTCAGAGTGGGTTGGGGAAGCGTGGGTGTCTCACGCTGACATCACCCGTAACGCGGACATCTTAGCACATGGTGCAGGTGATGAGCCTGTTACTTCTGCGTTGAGAGCTGAAGCCGCCATATTTCACATGACTTTCAACGCAAATCATCAGAAATTGGCTGAAGGTACTCTGCTGCAATAAAACTGAGGACTTTGATCAGATTGTGGACGTTGTTAGAGAGAGTTCTTGGCTCGCGTATTTTGGCAAAGATCATAGTGGTGTGCGAGGGCGTCTGTGTCCGATTTTGTGTTGACGGTTTCATTGCCTGATGATCCTTGAGAACAAAATCTGTCTACTAGTTGTTGGTTTCTTGGGGGTTTTTGTTGTTGTTGTTGTTGTTGTTTTGTTTTGTTTTTTGTCATTGTTCTTGTGGTGATGTTCTTGTTCACAACGGGTTTGAGTGTTTTCTTCCTCTGTGGTTTCATTTTGTAACGCGGAAATCAGTGGCGTCAGTGACAGAAGCACGTGGACACCCTACCCCTAAACTTAACCTGAAAGAGGATTGGGGGGGGGAGGAGTAAGAGATTGTGGCACGTGAAGAAAGGAGTGCCTGACGTCGTTGCTGAGTGAGGTTCGAAAGGAGCTCTGTCGTTGGAGACAGTCACTTTAAGCTACTGTAGGGTCCAGTCACATTGAATGTGTGTGTGAAAAAAGCTCTTGTCAAAAACGGCAAATTTCAATGGTCCTACGAGACCTTCGGAGTTGAGTGAGTGTGTGGAGAGAAAGAAAATGGTCTGCTGTAGGGAACATTCGATTTCAACTCTTCTGTTGGGTGGCTCGGATTGTGTGTGTCAAAAGAGCTCTGTGTGGAAACATTCAGTTCCAGAGGTTAGGTAGAACAGCCAGAACTGGATGTGTGAAAGAGAGAGCTCTGTGGTTACAATTCTAGACGTTAGAGAGGACCAGGATTCTGTCTCATATGTTTACATTCAACATGGCGTGTCGAATCAAAGGAAAGTTTATCTAAAAAAAAAAAAAAAAAAGCAGAATAATCACGGTTCACGTGTTAGCATAATAAATAAAGGCAGAACACCGAGAACGTGGATGATTTGCTGACACAATACTACCACACATTTCAGGTGCTCCTGAACAGAAATTAGGCATTTCTGTACACGTGACAAAAGGTGATGTTCA
>CM065722.1:18724246-18824246 GCA_033310375.1 Conus canariensis
TAAGTAAAGAGGGCAAACTTTTCCTGTCTTGTTTGTATTTCAGGTCAATAAAGGTGTTCGGGTTTTTGCAAATTTATCAAATTGGTGTCGTGTGTGTGTATGTGTGTGTGTGTGTGTGTGTGTGTGTGTGTGTGTGTGTGTGTGTGTGTTTATGAGTGTGTGTGTGTGTGTTTATGAGTGTGTGTGTGTGTGTGTGTGTGTGTGTGTGTGTGTGTGTATGTCCGTGCATGCGTGTGTAAGTGTGTGTGTGTGCGTGCATGCATGTGTAAGTGTGTGTTGTGTGTGTGTGTGTGTGTGTGGTGTGTGTGTGTGAAGGACAATTTGTTAAAAAAATTCATTTCGCTTGTGATGATGAAAATGTCAGCCACTTCTTTTGCCATTTACTTTCTGTCTGGCCCATATCACTCATTCCAGCACGTCCACAATGGCACCTACGGGATATATCAGAATCCGATCTGTTGCTACGGAAGGTACAAACATTTATGGTGAGCTGTAGCTGTCAAATCACCTGCATTTCATTGTAACAGTGTGGAATCTGCCCTTCTGTTTGTTTGAGTGATAATGTACAGTATTTTCTATTGTCAAACGTAAACGGGTACGAGCGTGTATACAGGGTTTCGAACTGACCATCATCATTTCGTAGTGGTGCAGGCAGATGTTGGGGTTTTTTTTTTTTCTTTCTTTCTTTCTTTCCCGCCTATGTCTCACACAGATATGGAGACCGACATCGGATCAAGAGATGAACACCGCGCGAAGTTTGCACCAATCGCAAGACAGTTTACAGAATTTTAGTCGTTGACTTATACAACACGTGTATAATTAGTATACCAAATCGCAGGTGACTAGAACGAAACAACACACAATATTGTTTTGTTTTCATCTGATTACAACCTGCTTCACCTTCAATGCAAGCAAGATGATGAACGGAAGGAGGTCAAAAGGACCTCTGTTTCCATTCGTTACTGCTTTTGTTCCTTCTCCGCAGATGGCCATATTGGGTGAGAGGCGTGGTGGTGTTTGGTCCTCTCCTGTGTGCTTGTGACTCTGCAAGAGATCTGCCCGCTGCTGCCACCCCCCCCCCCCTCCCCTCCTCCCCCATCCATCCGCCCGCCCCGCTTTTTCTATCTACCCGATTCCCACCCAACCCCACCTCTATCTGTCTGTCTCTCTCTCTCTCTCTTCTCTCACTCACTGTCTCTCTTTCTCTCTCTGTCTCTCTCTCTCTCTCTCTCTCCTGCCTTTTTTTAAACTTTGTACCCGCTATTCCACTCTTGTTTCATACATTGTCATGTTCACGCTGATTGTGATGTGGGGTGTGTTGTTTTGTGCGTGGGGATTATGTCTGTTGTTTGTACCAACATCTGACTGTGACATGGGGAGTGTTGTTTTGTGCGTGGGGATTATGTCTGTTGTTTGTACCAACATCTGACTGTGACATGGGGAGTGTTGTTTTGTGCGTGGGGATTATGTCTGTTGTTTGTACCAACATCTGACTGTGACATGGGGAGTGTTGTTTTGTGCGTGGGGATTATGTCTGTTGTTTGTACCAACATCTGACTGTGACATGGGGAGTGTTGTTTTGTGCGTGGGGATTATGTCTGTTGTTTGTACCAACATCTGACTGTGACATGGGGAGTGTTGTTTTGTGCGTGGGGATTATGTCTGTTGTTTGTACCAACGTCTGACTGTGACATGGGGAGTGTTGTTTTGTGCGTGGGGATTATGTCTGTTGTTTGTACCAACGTCTGACTTAAAACATCCTTGTCAAAATGTCATTTGTGTGCTTCGTTGTTTTGTTGTTGTTGTTGTTGTTGTTTTTTAATAAGCGTTACTTAGAACCTTCTTTGGGGGAGGGGGGGGGGTTCTTGTGTGTGTTGTGTGTCTGTGTGTGTGTGTTTTTCTATGTGTCTATGTAAATGAGTGTGTGTACGTGTGTGTGTGTGTGTGTGTAATGTGTGCGTGCGTGCTTTAGGGAGAGGGGGTGGATGGTATTTTGGTTTGTTCAGTGGCCGCGACGTGGGCGGTTGCTTTTCCTCGGGCGTGTTGCCGCCACTTCTTTCAACACACACACACACACACACACCGTCAGACTAAACACGAGGCTTCCTACGCCTCTGAGTTCCCGCCTAAAGTGAAAATGAAGGTGTGATCAGTCTAACTGGATCGGTGTCGCGTCCGAGTTCTTTGACAAGCTCACGAGGACATTTGTTAGTTTCTTGTTAGTTTTTTTTTTCCTCTCCTGTTGTGGTCGTTCAGTTGTTTGTTCAGTCTTTTTTTCCCCCACGAGAAAATGTTACTCCCTCTCTCTGTTTCTGTTTCTGTCTCTATCTCCGTTTCTATCTGTCTCTGTCTCTCTCTTCTCTCGATTCAATTGCGCGCACGCGCACACACACACACACACACACACACACACACACACACACACACATACGTATACACACTCATACGTACACACACACGCACACACACACACACACACACACACACACACACACACACACACACACGCACACACACACCTCCACTCTTCCACACCTCCATAGAGCAGTGTAAGGGTTGTGTGGAGATGTGTGCGTGGGGAGGGAGGGAGGATGGGTGAGGATGGAGGTGGAGGTGGATGGGCGACCTCCATGGATTGACTGGCCCGTCCCCTTCCTCACCAGCCCTCCCTCCCTCCATCCAGCCCCACCAGTTGTGTTTTACTGATTGGTTTTTGTCGTGGACCCCCCCCCCCCCACCTTGTCTCCCCACCCCCCACCCCCTTCCCAACACGCATACACGACAGTTCCCGCCCACTATTCCCCCGCTGGTTAGCTCCCCCCCCCCCCCCCCCCCACACACACACACACCTATCCCCGCAGCTGTGAAATCCCCTTGAGAACTTGAGGACTTCCTCCGCGCACGCACCAGTCCCCCTGCGGTAAAACGTTTCAACAATATGACGACTTCGCCGCCATCAGTCATCACGGCACTCCGCCGCGTAGGTAGAGGCTACAGACTGAAGGGTTGAAGCAAGAATTCATTGTGCGTGCGTGCGTGCGTGCGTGCGTGTGTGTGTGTGTGTGTGATTAGCTTTTAGTGGTGAATGGATGATTGATGCTCTGTGTATCGTCTTCACTTTCAAGCCAGTAACAAATGAAGAGAATCGAGCTATTAAATGAGAGTCATTTCTGTCTTTATTCATTTTCATATATACAAGTGCGCGCGCGCGCGTGTACACACACACACACACACACACACACACACACACACACACCACGCACGCACGCACACACGCGCATACACACACACACACACACACACACACACACACACACACACACACAACACACACTGTACGTTAAGATTGGTTGCGTACCGCTAATTCCCAGTCGTTGACGAGGGAGGCTTGCTCGGGCCCGTTGCCATTAGGGCCTGTTTCAATAGGACAGAGTACCATTAGGACTCGTTTCAATGTAGGGCCTCGTACCATAACGATCCGTTTCAATAGGGCCCTGTACCATAAGAGCCTGTTTCAATAGGGCCCAGTACCATTACAGCCTGTTTCAATAGGGCCAGCACCAGTAAGACCTGTTTTAACAGGGCCAGCACCAGTAGAGTCTGTTTCAATAGGGCCCTGTATCATTACAGCCTGTTTCAATAGGGCCACCACCAGCAGGGTCTGTTTCAATAGGGCCCTGTACGATTACAGCCTGTTTCAATATGGCCAGCACCAGTAGAGCTGTTTCAATAGGGCCCTGTACGATTACAGCCTGTTTCAATATGGCCAGCACCAGTAGGGCCTGTTTCAATAAGGCCCTGTGCCATTACAGCCTGTTTCAATAGGGCCAGCACCAGTAGGGCCTGTTTCAATAGGGCCAGCACTAGTAGAGTCCGTTTCAATAGAGCCAGCACCAGCAGGGCCCGTTTCAATAGGGCCAGCACCAGCAGGGTCTGTTTCAATAGGGCCCTGTATCATTACAGCCTGTTTCAATAGGGCCAGCACCAGTAGGGCCTGTTTCAATAGGGCCCTGTATCATTACAGCCCGTTTCAATAGGGCCAGCACCAGTAGGGCCTGTTTCAATAGGGCCCTGTATCATTACAGCCTGTTTCAATAGGGCCAGCACCATAGGGCCTGTTTCAATAGGGCCCTGTATCATTACAGCCTGTTTCAATAGGGCCCTGTATCATTACAGCCTGTTTCAATAGGGCCCTGTATCATTACAGCCTGTTTCAATAGGGCCCTGTATCATTACAGCCTGTTTCAATAGGGCCCTGTATCATTACAGCCTGTTTCAATAGGGCCCTGTATCATTACAGCCTGTTTCAATAGGGCCCTGTATCATTACAGCCTGTTTCAATAGGGCCCTGTACGATTACAGCCTGTTTCAATAGGGCCCTGTATCATTACAGCCTGTTTCAATAGGGCCCTGTACGATTACAGCCTGTTTCAATAGGGCCCTGTATCATTACAGCCTGTTTCAATAGGGCCCTGTATCATTACAGCCTGTTTCAATAGGGCCCTGTATCATTACAGCCTGTTTCAATAGGGCCCTGTATCATTACAGCCTGTTTCAATAGGGCCCTGTATCATTACAGCCTGTTTCAATAGGGCCCTGTATCATTACAGCCTGTTTCAATAGGGCCCTGTATCATTACAGCCTGTTTCAATAGGGCCCTGTATCATTACAGCCTGTTTCAATAGGGCCAGCACCAGCAGGGTCTGTTTCAATAGGGCCCTGTATCATTACAGCCTGTTTCAATAGGGCCCTGTATCATTACAGCCTGTTTCAATAGGGCCAGCACCAGCAGGGTCTGTTTCAATAGGGCCCTGTATCATTACAGCCTGTTTCAATAGGGCCCTGTATCATTACAGCCTGTTTCAATAGGGCCCTGTATCATTACAGCCTGTTTCAATAGGGCCCTGTATCATTACAGCCTGTTTCAATAGGGCCCTGTATCATTACAGCCTGTTTCAATAGGGCCCTGTATCATTACAGCCTGTTTCAACAGGGCCCTGTATCATTACAGCCTGTTTCAATAGGGCCCTGTATCATTACAGTCTGTTTCAATAGGGCCCTGTATCATTACAGCCTGTTTCAATAGGGCCCTGTATCATTACAGCCTGTTTCAATAGGGCCCTGTATCATTACAGCCTGTTTCAATAGGGCCAGCACCAGCAGGGTCTGTTTCAATAGGGCCCTGTATCATTACAGCCTGTTTCAATAGGGCCAGCACCAGTAAGACCTGTTTTAACAGGGCCAGCACCAGCAGGGTCTGTTTCAATAAGGCCCTGTGCCATTACAGCCTGTTTCAATAGGGCCAGCACCAGTAGGGCCTGTTTCAATAGGGCCAGCACTAGTAGAGTCCGTTTCAATAGAGCCAGCACCAGCAGGGCTCGTTTCAATAGGGCCAGCACCAGTAGAGTCCGTTTCAATAGGGCCCTGTACCATTACAGCCTGTTTCAATAGGGCCCAGTACCATTAAAACCTGTTTGAGCAGGACCCAGTACCATTAGGGCATGTTTCACTAGGGCTAAGTATCATTAGGGTTCGTTTTAATAAGGCTCAAGAGGGTCCAGCACTATTGGGCCCCTGTGCTGATTGGGCCCAGTACCATTCTGGCCCAGAACGTTAGGGTCTAAGTTCCACTTGAGTCCATGTCCAATATGGCCCAGGTCCAATGGGGCCTAGGATCACTGGGGCCCTCCCTGTATGACTGAAGCCCAGGTCCATCAGGCCCCGGTTCCAATTCCAGTTCCAATACGGCCATGTCGCAATAGAGCAGATAAGTGACATGAGCGGTAGAGCACACACACACACACACACACACACACACACACACACACACACACACACACACACACACACACATGCGCCCACGCACACACATGGGCCCATGCCCGCACATCATTCACACACGTGTACATTCACTACACACACATGAAAAAAAAACATGGTAGGTAGGCACTCAAGGTCTGACCAGCGCGTTGGGCTAATGCGTAGGTCAGACATCCGCTGAGTCGTAGCCACGAGACCCTCTTCTTCAATTTCTCATCTTAGTTGTTAATTCATTCATCCATCAGCTTCAACTCATGCGTAGTGTGGTCTCAAAACTTAGCAGATGTGGTGTAGCGTATATGGACTAGTCCGCACGCAGTGACGCCTCCTTGATGAAACTGAAACTGAAACTTGAGTTCCCATTCTGATTACGACGAGCCAGGCAGACTGACAGACAGGCAGACGCATAAACAGGAGACAGAGAAAGAGTCAAAGTGAGATAAATGACGTGAGCGAGAAGAGACTGTGGTAAATTAAGAGAAAGAGAAATTGGAACCCGTGTCGGGAACGGAGTAAAACAGAGAGACAAATAAGACAGGGAGATAGAGGCGGTGTGAATACGTGATGTGTTCGTGTGTGTGTGTGTGTGTGTGTGAATTGTCGGAACACCCTCCCCTCCACCACCTTTGTTCCCCACCCTCTCCTCTTCTCTCTTACAATGAAGCGATCAGCCAGTCCAGTCGCTGGGCTTAAAACAAAATACAGAGTGACTGAGAATTTTTTTGTTGTTGAGAACTTGCAGAACGGGGACATGCCCGGTACGGGTTTAAACAATGTAAAAATGATCGAAAACTTTACGCAGAAACTTTAATTCTTATATCAAAATGAAACGCTTTCAAAACTTCCTTCATCTTCATATTCTTTCTCCTCCCTCTCTCTCTGTCATAACTGATTTTTTTTTTTCTTTAACCCACGATCCATTTCAAGAGGGAAACTCATTCATGCATGTGCAGCTACACTCAATACACAGATATGCCACTGACATAAGCCAAAACACGTGGGACCTCACGTAGCACGTAGATCATGCATGTCCTGTGGGAAGCCCCCCCCCCCCCCCCCCCAACCACACACACACACATTTTGTTTGTTCGCGCTTATCCCCTCCCCAACTCACCTTCCCCCCCCCCCCCCCCCCCCCCCTTCAAAAAAAGACAGCCCATCGCGTGCAACTCCACAAAAATGAGACGATCGAGGTTTTGACACACGGTTGAGCAGGTCAGGTAAGTGTGCAACTGTAAGGGTACACAGGATTGGTCAGGGGGCAGATCAACAGTTCGTTTTCTGACCAATCGGCTGTCATGGTTCAGCTCGGCGACTTTTCTTTGTGATGACCAAAGTCTGTAGGCACGTTACGTTAGAAACTTCAACTGCTCTGTGGCAAGATTTCCAAGACAGTGCGTTTGGTTTCTGAATACAAGTGTGAACAGCTAAGGTGAGTATCGTTTTTTTTTTTAATTACATTTCCCGCATGTTCAGTTATGTTAAAAAGTACAGTGCACGTTAACTCTACTCGGGGCAGGAATAGCTCAGTTGGTAGAGCGCCGGATTCGTGATCCTGAGGTTACGGGTTCGAATTTCGGGTACAGGGGCATTTTTCCGTCGGAGTTAACATTGGTTCTGACTCCATTCCCCATACAGTCCTTCGAATGAGACTATAAACCGTGTGTGAACGCACGCACAACATCTTGCACACGTAACATTACATCACCAACTTTCGGAAGAGAAGGCCAGTTTGGCCGTTGGTATGGATGACACGTTACACATAGCGTGCACCTTCCCCGAAGTTGGAGTATGGCTGCCTTAATGGCGGGATTAAAAAAAAACGGTCATAACACAAAAGTGTCAGAATCTTCAACTCGATGAAGGTGGACACTCAAAGAAAGAACTCTCCCCCACGTCTCCGTTCATTCTGCACATCTAGGTCAAGCCTTTCTGGCGATCTCATCGGCTGGATCTCTTGAGTGGGGAAACCCAAAACCCTAGATCGATGCGCTGGGCGAAACTGTACTTTAACTACCGAAAAAAAGAAGGGGGGGGGGGGGAGTTATTTCTTAAGCTTTTTTTTCTCCGCCGGAAAGAGATGGGTATCTGCTCCAAAGTGCGACATTTCCTTTAGACGATGGATGTATACGTCGCCCACCATGGAGGGGAAAAAAGTAAGTGCGGTGGCTAGCTATATGCAGGAAAATAAGTGGGCTGGTTCGGTTCGTGCAGTGAAAATGGCAGGGAAGAAGCCAACGCACGCTTGCTCGTAAGATACAGATAGGATCCGAACTGGAGACATAAAGAGGTTGATAGCAGACTGGGGGGAAGTTCTTTTCGGCAGTGGTCCTTTCTTCCCCCCCCCCTACCCACCCCCTTCCCCCGCTTCCCCCACCCCCATCCCGCCCCCACCTCAACCCCTATCCCCACAGCTGTAGACACTCGCTGCGCGGTTCTCAAATAAGTCTGTGCCTTCCGGGCATGATTTCCATCCCCTCCCTTAAAACGATTTGCACTTTACTACCAGAAAGTAGACGATATTGACACTGTTGAAAGCAGAGGCGGATAAGGGTAAGGAGGGGTGCTGAGGACGCGCTTTCCAAATAAATTCTCAAAAATCTCACAGGGCTCTGAAACATCCTGGGCTGGAAGAGAGGGAATGTGAAAGAGGGGAGGATAGAGTTGGGGGAGGGGGGGTTCGAGTCGACAAAATACGTAAGCATTTTTCCACGTGGATATTGTAGACAACCCTCAGTTTGGGTCATACCATCCGAGGGGCTAGGGGAGTGTATGGGTAATCCTCCCGTTCAATACTGACCCATCTCAATATCCCCACCCCCATCCGCCTCTGCTCAGTGCTCACCTCCCGCCCCCGCCATCCCGCGCTCGTTAAGGCCCCGGCTCAATATTCCCCTTGCTTGTCGAGATTCTCCCTGCTCGATATTATCCCTGTCCAGTGGTCCCCCTGCTCGATCTTCCCTCTGCTGTCATTCGTTATGCTCAATACTCCCACACCAACAACGGAAGAAGCGCTTGTTCTGGGAGAGGGGTATAAAAGAATCTTCCCCATACCATAGCTGAGGACCGTTTAAGCTTTTACGCTCGCGCGTGAGAGCGCGCGCGCGCGCGCGCGCACACACACACACACACACACACACACACACACACACACACACACACACACACATGCACGCACTCGCGCTCGCAATCACAGACAAAGCAGGTTGAGTATTGAACAGGGGGGAGCATCGACTGACCCTAAGAAGATACTTCCTCAGTTGTCGTCCCTTGGTGAGAAATACCACGGTTGAATGACGATGTTAACAGCTACCGGTCGCGACAGATTTACAGAATTCAGCGGATCGGATATTCCTACCCATAGATACCAATGTATGTTGTACATACATGTAAAGAAGATACGAATGAAAGACAGAGGAAAGTAAAACACGTGTTTCTGATTCCGATTCTCTCTGCTTAAAACGTACTTTATTTTCAATACAAAGAAGAAAACTGTGGTCTTTAAGAACTAAAGGTCAAAAAGGAAATCCTTTCTGATTGTGTATAGTCATTAGTATTTATTCCCCACCAGCAATAGTAACTTTCTCCGGATAAAATAGCACTCTCAGTGGTTAAGATCACGAAGAAATAAGGGTATAGTACCATTTGAAGCTCTTTAGAAGGAAAAAAAAAGCTCGTGAAGAATAACCCTAATGAATCTTGAAGCAATCTACCCCTCTAAAAACAAAATGATACTAGAATTCGTTTCCTTTCCGATTGCTCAAAGCAAATGTTATCATTTTAATCTGGACTTGGCGGATTTTGGGTGGTGGTTTTTGAGGTGAGGTGTGTCGTAGTTTGGCTAGCTTTCCTTGTCGTCCCATTAAAGCAACATCTGCTGGTAGCTCCATAAACGATAGCTTTCAGGCGACATTCCACAGCCGCGACACCCCTTTACAGCGACAAAACTCTGCGTGTGTGTATGAGAGAGAGAGAGAGAGAGACTGTGCGCGCCCGTGTGTGTGTGCGCGTGCGTGCGCGTACATGTATGCACATACATACATATTTATGTTGAACAGTTTAATAGTGGGAGAAAACAAGTTCAGGTTAACTACACACACTCTCTCTCTCTCTCTCTCTCTCTCTCTCTCTCTCTCTCTCTCTCTCTCTCACACACACTCACAGACGCGCGCGCGCGCGCGCACTTTGCTTTCTTAAAGCTACGAATAGCGTGCAAATACACAAAGTATCACTCGAAGAAAATATCTTTAGACAAATAAAAGAGGTTTCAGATTGGAGGGCTATAATTTCAGTCCGAACGTAACGTAAACATAAACACAAACGTGCGCACACACGAGTCCCGAACACAATACACATAACAAAAATTGCACTTAAACACGAGCGCAAGCGCAAGCGCGCACACACACGCGCACACACACACACACACACACACACACACACACACACACACACACACACACACACACACACACACGAGTAGCGATCACATTGCAAAAACAAAAAGAAAACAACAAAAGCACACCACGCACACACACACACACACAACACACACACACACACACACACACACACACACACACACAGAGTAGCGATCACATTGCAAAAACAAAACAAAAAAAAACAACAAAAGCGGTTTGTCGTTGTTGTTGTTGAATGCCTAGTTTGTAGGGGTTGGTCGGGAAGGAAGGTTTAAAATTCCTGGGGCTGAAATTTCCCCAACTGAGATGCCCCATAGGGATGTGGGCAAGACGCCGTCTATAAAGGCACCGCCATAAGACGTCCACCCATCTAGATGTCGCTGGTTCGAATTCCAGCAGCCCTTGTGGAGGGGGGGGGGGGGGGGGGGGGGAGTGGATCCAACAGCAGAAGGGCATCCAGACGTCCTAACCCGGGCCTGTGCCACCCTTCTGCCTGTGCACGACGGTCAAGCTGATTATTGACCCTAAAAGGTTGTCAGCTGACGGAGAAAATAACCAAATTAGGATATTGTCTGCATCATCAACCAACCACACCACAGATTTTACGTCACGAGATTGCAAAAAAAAACTTCTCATGGTACCCTCCTTTTTTTCCGTCAAAATATGCAACGCAGTTTGGTTGCACAAAAGAAAGCTTTAACTACAAAGTCAGCACAGTGCACTAGGATTTACGTAAATCTGCCGCAGAACTGGATGGAAAGCTCTGTTATCTTAAAGCGAGTAGGTACGAAATGAAATGTTTTTCTTCATCAAAACGGTGTGTATTTATTACAGCAGTCATGTAAGAAAGGAGAGCTAAACTGCACTTTTAGCTGGTCTCTAAACCACGTCATTTTTTTTTTCTTTCAAAAAGCTAATATATCTGACAGAAAGAAGCTGTTACAAACGAACGGAGGGGTTTGTGAAGGAATTTTGTTTATTGGGAGCGGGGGTGGGGTGGGGTGGTGCAGGGGGATACTGCTAATGCAGAAACAGTGGCGGGTGAATTGCAGTTCCTCTTTTTCATATGTATGTAAGGACCTTCAGGTAAAACGGGTAACTTATTCTACCAACTGCGAAGAAAAGTGTTAAGTATTCCGTGTGTGTGTGTTGGGGGGGGGGGGGGGGGGGGATATTTACATGTCTTTAGCTGCTCAGTACTTCCGCTAGCGCTTTTAATTCGGTAAATGTACGATTACTGACGGGAGAAAAGGGGCTGGGGGAGGGGGGGTTCTATTTCTGGGATAGCCTCTTCTAGCATTTCTCCTTACAGTATTGTCATCTGTGCCCGGTTCGTTTGTTCGCAGAAATTCTATCCTTTCCTCCATCCCTCTCCCCACTCCCCCTCCATCTCTCTCTCTTTCTCTCTCTCTCTCTCTCTCTCTCTCTCTCTCTCTCTCTCACACACACACACCACACACACACACACACACACACACACACACACACACACATTGTGTGTCTGTGCGCGCGCGGTTGAGGGGGGGGGGGGGTGTCCAGTTTGGCGTCACTTATCTTTTAATAAACACTGTATACACCTAAACGTTTGGTGCATCAGACTTCCGTCAACTGGAACCCTGTCCTCTTTTTTTTCCTATTTCTTGCTAGTTAAATGTTAGTATAACCCAAAACGACCATCACCACCATATTCTCATCAACGCAATCTCTATAGGTGTCAAATGGTGTGACGGTTATAAGGCGTGATAAACTCACCAAAATAATGTTTGACCTAAATGAACACTTCCATTTTAGAGTTCACAACATGTTTTGCTTTAAAGAAATCTGAAGATAAATTATTCCTTTTTATGCTTTGAAGAAAATTCGTTGTAAGAATCTGATCTTCGACCAAAATAAAGATAGGCATGAAACACAAGAATCTGTCCCAAAACTCGTGCTCCGGTAACTAGCGTGAGAGTGCGCGAGTGTGTATGTGTGTGTGCGCGGGAACAGGAATGACTTAACGTCATGATTTCTTTTTTAACCGCGAAAATCGATTTGCACGTTGAAGCATCCTTACCTTGACAAAGGTTGCTCAAGCATTGTGTGTGTTCTGATGTTCCGCGCTATGGAGTATGTGGAGACATGGGAAAAGCGTGAGTTAGTCCTCTTTCACCGTTGAACTAAAGCAATTCAACATGTCGTTCTCTTAGTTACTGATCACATATGATTCATCTTAATGCTTCATTTCCAAAACAGCAAAGATGCTGTTTTACAATAACAAAGTTAATGATATTCAAGTGGGGTTGGAGGGAGAGGGGGGGGGGCGAATCTTGGCACAGGAGATGTAAAACGGTAAATGAAGAAGGCTGAGACTAGTACAGAGACAAGATGAAAGGGGGGTGAGTTTCAGTGATACAGCGCCGACATACCACATCAAACTTGCGGTCTGTAGACTGCAAGGTTCTTTTAGTTTTGCCATCTGTATGCTTTTGTGTTTCGTCGCGATGTGTTTGGGTACACAGCCGGCGCTCTGTTAGTTCCACTGAGCGATGCTGCAGATGAGCAGAGAATATCACACGCTGCCAGTGATTGTCCGGTGAATTGTGGAAAGCGTTATGACAGGTCGTTGCTTTCACTTCATAGCTCCCTCCGTTTAAATCATGCATGCAAGGGAAGAACGGTTACTGTCGGTTACACCCAGAGTTATTGTCCGGGTACGCCCTTCCAGGGTAATAATTATGATAGATGAGTACCTATCTCAGGAAAGAAGACGGAGAAGGGGCTAAAAACTACTCCAATATCCCCAAACGACAACACACTGAAAAATAGTAATGGAAGTGCTTAATATATATATTCTTCCTTTGGTCAAGAATGTAAGCAGCTGAAGAAAAGTAAATAATATTCCTGATGAAGACTTGAAAAAAGGCGAAAATTTTAAAATAAAAGAAGGGAAGACATTGAGTGGACGACTTCTTGATTATATATATACACACACACACACACACACACACACACACACACACACACACACACACACACATATGTATATTCATATATATACATATATATATGTACATATATGTATGTGTGTGTACATTATATATATATATATATATATATATATATACTTAAGAGAAATCATAAGACTTGAACTGGGCTGCACTCTAACATTTTATTTTTCATAAATTTTCGCCATGTTTTGGGGCTTCCTCAGACAATTGCAATCACAAACTAAAAAGGTATAAACAATATCCAGGCCTTATCCATTGAAAACAATTCACTAAGGTAAAACAATTCACTAAGGTAAAAACTAGGAGCACACAAAAAGCATGCAAAAAGCCTGGTACACACACACACGCCCACACGCACACGCACACACACACACACAACACACACACACACACACACCACACACACCCACCAAATTATGTACACCTAAAACCATCCTTGCTGTTATGCGTCCTACTGTTAGTGAATTCACTCCACAAGACAAGTCAAACATACACTTGATATCTGCCACCCGTGAACTCAATGCACTATTCGAAAACAAAAGTAATGAAATCTTTTTCAAATAAAATGGACTTTGATCATAAAACAGATTACCTTTACATACAACCATATGATAAAACAAGAGACCTAGGGTTGTTGGGGGGGGGGGGGGGGGAGAGAGAGAGAGAGAGAACAGATTGACAGACAGGGACAGAGAGAGAGGGGGGAGAGGGGGCAAAAGAGACAGAATAGGAGAGTGAGCAAGCGTGAGAGAGACAGGGGGGGAAGGGGCGTAGGGCAACAGAAAATAAGGGGGGAGGGGGCAGCAAAAAAGGACAGGGGAAGGGGGGAAAGTAGGCAGGAAATTAGTGGCATAAAGGGGGAGAGGAGGGAGGGTGCGATAGAAAAATAGGGGGGGGGGGCAAAAGGAAAGGCAGGGGGAGGGAGAGAGAGAGAAAGGGAAAATGGGAGGCCAAAAAAAATGTGGTGAGAGGAGTATGGTATGATGGTGGCGTGGAAGGTGTGTGTGTGTGTTTGGGGGGGGGGGGGACAGAAAAGGAGGGGGGAGAGAACAAAAGGAAAGGAATGGGGGTGGCGGGGGGGGGGAGAGAAAGGAAGAATGGGGGCAGAAAAATCGTGGGATAAGAGGAATAGAATATAGTAGAGGCATGGGGGGGTAAGGCGGTAGAATTATGGAACGTCTATAACCAGAAATGGATATTGTGTCCAACACACACACACACACACACACACACACACACACACACACACAGAGAATATTTGTATATTCCCTATTCTACCTGGCTTGTTTGTCATCATTCCCCTCTTCAGAAAAAGACAGTCCACAAGTCCTCAATCCCATATACTCTAATCTTTAAAAGGAAATGATAATTAGCCTTCGTCACCCACACACAGACAACGCTTCAGTGGAAATGAATCCTTGCTTTTCGGGAAGCATTAAGGTCCAAACGAGTATGTAACCCACAAAAAACTGTCCCAATATTTGCCATTCACCATGTCTCCCTTGCTCCTAGATACCTGTCATTATCCACCGAGTCAATGGCAAAAATGTCCATGCATTGGTGCAGTTCTAGATTTTCAGGGTGTTTGCTTGAGTTCATATGGTGGGCAACTTGACACTTATGATTTTTCTTCAGTTTCACGTCAGATTTATGCCCTGCCCAGCGGAGTTTCAAGTTTACTGAAGAGCCGACATACCATGCGTCCTCGTGGATTTTATAGCGGAGTAGGTAAATAACTCGTGGTGAAGTGCAGGTGAGGGTTTTTCGGATCTGCCATGTCCTACCATCCCATGGAGAAGTGAATTTTTTGTAAGTCTAGACTGTGAACGCATGTATCACATTGTTTTGCCGAGCATTTTCTAAATCCTGGTTGCGTTCTTGGGCCATGGTCCACAAAACGTCTGGGGATGGTCGGCTTATAAATCTCTCCTAGATTCTTTCGTCGTCGGTCTGCAGAAATTATGGATCTGGGGGGAAATATCTTCGTATTTTCTGGGTCTGAGTAAAGGTGGTGTTGGTTCTTTTTCCCTGTTCTATCTTCATCTTGATGTCTAGAAACTCGGCTTCAGAACCAGTTTTCACAGTCCATTTGATGGAGGGCGGGCATGCACTTCCTGTAGATGTTGTTCAAAGCTGTTGGCATCTGCTGCATTGGGAAGGATTGTGATACCATCGTCTCTGTATGGGCTCAAATCCAGATCTATGAGGTCATCCTGTTTAAATGGGGAGCCAAGGCTAGAGAGAAGTGGGACAGGGCATGTTTCTACCAATTTGTCAAGTTCCCCCATGAATATATCTACAAAGTCACATGCATGAGCTGGACCCATGGCAACACCATGATTGGGTTTTGCATATGTGGTGCATGTTTCATTGGTGTATTGGGTAGCATTGTTTTCTAGTGTTAGGGAAAGTGCTTCTAGCACACAAGCTGTTGGGACTTCCAAGGGGGTAGGGTGTTGAGACAGAAGTTTTTTTCACAGCGGGGATAGTCATCCTGTTATCCACATTTGGATAAAGAGAAATAACGTCACATACTGCGAAAGTTGTGTCTGGTAGGGGGGCAAGCAAGGAGTTGATCTTTTCAACTTTCTGCAGGAATTCCTTCCGAGTCCAGATCTTGAAAAGGAGGGTGTGCTGTCAGGTGGTTAATACAGAGTTGGACTACTTTTGATATAGGCTGTATAGGTGTTCCACATCCTGAGAGTAATAGTCTTGTTGGGTAGGGTTTGGGTTTGTGAGTTTTGATCAGAGGTTTACATTTCCCGGGGTGGCTCTCATCTATGTCAGTGAAAAAGTCTGCCATGTCCTTATTTATAGCACCTTGTTTCAACCAGCTGTCTGCCCAGCATTTGATTTTATTGACCGTGCCGGCTGTGGGATCCACAGGGAGGATGTCATAGAAGTCTGGGTCTTTCAGAGTTTTGAGGATGATGTCGTCATCATTCTGAAGTGCTGTAATCACAGTATTTCCACTTTTGTCTGCAAACCTGCATGCACAACCTTTAGTTAAGGGAAGATTTTTCAGTTCTCTCAGTGCTACTCTTTGGCCATGAGTTAGATTGTCCCTGATTTTTCTTCTGTTTTTTGGTTGAGGAAATGATTCCGGCAGGCTTTGATAAACGTTTCCAGGGCAACGTTGGTTCTTGGTGCATTTTTTGTGGTCTTTTTATACCAGTGCATCTTCACAAATGTCATCATCCTGTGAATCCTCGCACTCTTGGTTTGCTTTTCTTTTGTAGTGAAAGTAGTGCCAGCGAAGGCGTTCAGCCCATGCATGTGTACCCAGAAGTTGGTCATAAACATCAATAGGCTCACGAGGGGTTGGGGCAAAACAGTCTGGAAGTCTGCAAATGGAGATTTGGTCCTGGGGAAGAATGATGTCCGGGATAATTATCGGGTCAAATGGATGAGGAGATGGATGTCTGTGGAGCTCGCAAATATTTGAGTTCCTCGAAAATTTGCTGGTGGATTTTCTCGTGTGCTTCTTTTTGTGCAGGTAAAGGTCCTGTAATTTGTGTTGAAGCTTGTCCATGTTAGTATGATGGCAGTCCTTGATGGGGGCCCGGATGGAAAACATACACTTGTAATTGTGTTGAACGGTTTTTGATTGATTCAGATTTCCATAATCAGGCACCGCTCCACCGAGGAATCCGTTCAAGCAGACAATGCTCACAATATCTTTTCTGCCCCCCCCCCCCCCCCCCCCCCCACCACACACACACACACACATCTTCCACACACATCTTCCACGCCACCATCATACCATACTCCTCTCACCACATTTTTTTGGCCTCCCCATTTTCCCTTTCTCTCTCTCTCTTTCCCCCACCCCCTCCCCCTGCCTTTCCTTTTGCTCCCCCTAGGGCCGTACTTTTCTATCGCCCCCCTCCCTCCTTCCCCCCCCCCCCCCCCCCTTATCCCACTAATTTCCTGCCTATTTTCCCCCTTCCCCCCTCTCTCCCCTCCCCCTGTCTTTCTTTTTTACTGCCCCCTCCCCCCTTATTTTCTGTTGCCCTACGCCCCTTCCCCTCTCTCTCCCTCTTCCTCTCGCTTGCTCACTCTCCAATTCTCTCTTTTGCCCCCTCCCCCCCCCCCCCCCCCCGCTCTCTCTGTCCCTCTGTCAATCTGTTCTCTCTCTCTCTCTCTCTCTCTTTCTTTCTCCCCCCCCCCCCCCCCCCAACCCTAGGTCTCTTGTTTTATCATATGGTTGTATACAAAGGTAATCTGTTTTATAATCAAAGTCCATCTAAATCCATTTTATTTGAAAACGATTTCATTACTTTTGTTTTCGAATAGTGCATTGAGTTCACGGGTGGCAGATATCAAGTGTATGTTTGACTTGTCTTGTGGAGTGAATTCACTAACAGTAGGACGCATAACAGCAAGGATGGTTTTAGGTGTAGATAATTTTGTGTGTGTGTGTGTGCCAGGCTTTTTGCATGCTTTTTGTGTGCTCCTAGTTTTTACCTTAGTGAATTGTTTTACCTTAGTGAATTGTTTTCAATGGACAAGGTCTGGATATTGTTTATACCTTTTTAGTTTGTGATGGCAATTGTCTGAGGAAGCCCAAAACATGGCGAAAATTTAATTAATGAAAAATAAAATGTTAGAGTTCACCCCGGTTCAAGTCTTATTATTTCTTTTAAGTGTATGCTGACTATTGTGAGCATTGTCTGCTTGAACGGATTCCTCGGTGGAGCGGTGCCTGATTATGGAAATCTGAATCAATCAAAAACTCTGTGTGTGTGTGTGTGTGTGTGTGTGTGTTTTGTGAACAACTTAGTAATGGGAAAAATCAGGAGCAGGCTAACAATTCCTCTATCATTACATTAATGACTTAGCAAAGTCTGCGAGAATCACGACGAGAATTGTATGAATATAAGATTTTCTTGCATCTTAATCAACAGTGGAATTAATATCTCGGGATCCGTCGCATTTAAGTTCACCGAATTCGGCGAGAGGCGTTCGCCGACACGAATCATGCATGTAAATCAAACGGACGTCAGCATTTTTCCCAGTTTAAAATCTCTTTGAATTTACAGGCTAACAGGATACATGTTACTTCTTAAAACTGAAGGTCACTAAGGAATTGCTCACTGTTTCCCTGATGTGGCCCCTTGCGGTCGGCTGGGCTATAAGCAACATTATCTCTCACTGTTTCCCGTGCACCATAGGCAGTCGTGTCCTTTATTCATTCTCTTGTTTGACAAATCATTAACATGCTTTTGAAGTTTTGGTGGTCTTCATCTTTTCTGTACAGAAAAAAAAAAAAACATGAATAGGATTGTTATCCCGCTTTTGAAGTTCTGGCGGTCTTTATCTTTTCTTTTCATACTGAAATAAAACGAAGTATGATCGTTAATGGTGTTCATTTCTTTAGTTTTATTAAAGTTTAGCTATCAAGTGTGTTTCGCTTTTTCAGTAATATACGCACACCAGTTGTAGGTGGTGGGTTTTTTTCCAGCTGTTAAATGTTTAATCAAACTGTTTTCTTTTCCTCGTGGAATTAGCCCAATACGCTCCGAACCGAGGCCCAGTCAGGATTCGCTGTCGGGTCGATCCAGTACATAGAGGTGTATGGACCTGGTCTAATTGATGTCTTCAAAAACACTCCTGCTGGTGAACCGACCAATAGGTACAGAGCCGGTTCACTTGGCTAGAAAACCCCGATGGTTTTTCCGACTTCATGCCATCCTGAGTTGACAGGTTCCCAGATGTGTTGACTCTAAGATGGAAAGACAGTCGCCTTTTCATGTTTCTTTGCATGTCGGTTGGTGTGGAGGGGGTTGAGGTGGGGTAGTATTGGCTGGACTAATACAACAAGCCTAATTTCTGTATTGGATAACTAGCTGATCAACCAAACCCTGTAATGGGATATCTCGCAGTCAGGATCTATTGCTGCAGATGAGAGAGCAGATTGATCTTTCAACGAAAAGAAACTAATATGCCATTGTTCTAGCTCTATCATTTTCTCCATGCTGTTTAAGCCATTTCTATTCACTTAAGGGCTCCAGGATCCATTTTGATTAAAACTGATATGCATGAAGACTAGGACTGATATGTTTGTAATTGTCTGTCTGCTTTACACAGTGATATATTCGGTAACTAAGCTGCAGTGGTTGGATCTGCTGTTAGCTGGCTCGGGTGTAATGTGCTTACATTTTCCCCCTGTCAGGCTGTGTAAAAAGGCAGTTTTAAGTTAACTCTTCCCCGTTCTGACCTCCCTCTTCTTTCTGCACAAAAAGATAAAACTTTTCAGGCGATCCTCATCAACTGTATCCCAACGAACAGGAAAACTCGATAGCCTTGATCGATGCATTGCGCTAAACTGTATTTTTACTACTGTTATTTCTTACTCTTTTTTCCCAGCCGGAAAAGAGATGGTTATCCGCTCCGAAGTGTGACATTTCCATTAGAGGGTTGATGTATACGTCGCCTGGTATGAAGGAAGAAAATGAGTGTGGTGGGGTAGCTACGTGCAGCATAAAGGGCGGAGAGGAAGCAAATGCACGCTTCTTGTAAGATACAGGATACGCCACTGAACACAAGCTGGGAGTAATTCGCACCCACCGAGCGATGATCATCTGCTCCACCGACACTGCAAGGGAAGAAGAGGTGCCGCACATCAAGAAAATACTCAGTGTGTCGGGATACCAGAAGTGGGCCTGGGATATCCGGGAGGGGGGGGGGGGGGGGGCGGGGGGCAAAAAAAATCATACCCACCCCTCCACTGAACGTCAAACCCCTTCGAGAGGGCACGTCTCCATCCGTACGTCAGCGGCGTCACTGAAGCTCTCGGCAGGAAGATCCGAAAGCTGGGAGTCAGTGTCCACGCCAAGCCCACCAACGCCATCAGAAGCCAGTTAGTCCACCCCAAAGACAAAACAGACAAATTGCACAAATCAGGGGTGATATACAAGATAGACTGCCAGGACTGTGACCATAGTTACATTGGTGAAACTGAGCGCAACCTGCACAAGAGACTAAAGGAACACAAACGTGAGTCCTCTCCAGTGGGTTAACATCTGACCCACACCCAACATCACTTTGAAAAGGACAACGTGCAAGTGTTCGACAGAGAAGCAGGATGATTCCAGAGGAGTAAAGGAGGCAGTCCACATCGCCGCCAGGAACCCCACCCTTAATCGCGACGGGGCCGACACTACCTGCCATCGGTGTACTCCTCACTGTTCAGTCGCATTGTCGTGAGTTCGCTCACGGCGGTGCGCACTGAAGCCAGTTCTCAACCCAGCAGTTGCGCGGAAGAAGTCGGCCGGATTGCCGACGAAAGCTACGCACACAGTGAATAGCCTTCTTTAACTGAGTGACTTTAGTCTGGTAGCCATTATACAGGATACGAGCTGAAGAAATCAAGAGGTGGTTAGCAGACTGGGAAAAGTTCCACTTTGGGGAGAAGTCCTATCCTCCTCACCCTTCCCCATTCCCCTCCCCACTGCCAGCCCATTCTTTACTCCCTGCAACTATAAGACACCCGGTGCGTGATCTTAAGCATGGCTATACCTTCCAGGCAAGATTTCCATTCCATTCCTTCAAACGATTTGCACTTTACGAGTTAGTAATGGAAGTAAATGATATTGAGACTGCTGAAAGCGGGGGTGGATTGGGGAGAGGAGGGGTGCCTGGGACGCGCTTCCTGGCCCCTTTCCAAACAAAATCTTCAACATCTCACAGCGCCCTAAAAGTACAGTCAGGATGGGGAGACAGGGAAGGTGGAGGGGAGGAAGCGGGGTGGGGGAGATTGGAGTCCACAAAACACGTGATAAGCATTTTGCACGTGGTGGATATGGTAGACAATTCCTGGCTTAGGGCCCAAAGGCCGAGGGAAGGGTATCAACAATCCTCTTGCTCAATACTCCCCCGGCTCGTTATAACCCACCCCCACCCCCACCCTCGCTCGATACTTTTCCTGCTTCTCGCCGCTCGACACTCCCCGCGTCCAGCATTCCCTCTGCTCGATAATCTCCCCTGCTGTTATTCCTACTGCTCGATAATCTCCCCTGCTGTTATTCCTACTGCTCGATAATCTCCCCTGCTGTTATTTCTACTGCTCGATAATCTCCCCTGCTGTTATTCCCTCTGCTCGATAATCTCCCCTGCTGTTATTCCTACTGCTCGATAATCTCCCCTGCTGTTATTCCCTCTGCTCGATAATCTCCCCTGCTGTTATTCCTACTGCTCGATACTCTGCTGCCCACAGTGTAGAGTGCTAGTGGAAAGAGTGTGAAAGGAAATCTTTCCCAAAGCATAGCTCAAGACCGCTTGCAACTGCGCACGCACGCACCACGACCACACACACACACACACATATATATATATATATATATTATATATATGTGTTGTGTGTGTGTGTGTATGCGCGCGCGCGCGTATCGAACAGGGGGAGTATCAAGCTTACCCTGAGAGGATACGTCCCCAGCTGTTGTCCCTTGGCGAGAAATACTACAGGCGAATGATAGTGTTACCAGCTACTTGTAACAAATTTACAGAATTCAGCAAAGCGATTAGCCCCACCTATAGATATCGATAGATGTTAAATCTAAAACCAAGTGACAGGTGAAAAGCAAAGAGGAAGTGTAAACAAATTACATTTCTGATTCAGTTTTTTCTTTTAAAATCCACCTTATTTTCGAACAAGATACCTGGCGTCTTTAAGGGTCTGGGGTCGAAAAGGAAATCCTTTTTTTTTCCACATTCACAGGCAAATGCATTCCATCATTACGACATGTAAAGGCAAAGCAATCAATCTAGTAACTAAGGTACATATCTACGTTTGTGGACATAGGTACTTTCATCTGTTACTTTTCGCAAGATTCTGATAGGAATACCACTTCTTACGAAATGATGGGAACTGCATTTCCATGCAGTGCATGTTTTTTTTTTTTTAATTTCTAATATTTGCTTTTTAACTCGATCAAAATGTATTGGGGATTAGATTTGACGTGCTAGATTTTACATTTATGTACAAAATATTGAGCAAACAGGATGATTTGATCAAACCCTTCGTCTGCTTTTATTTGTTCGTCATTACCAGACAACAACAGTTTTATATCAAGGTTGATTGTTAAATCTGTTCATGTTATGTTCGGTGATTAGGATTAGGTAGTAGATTTGGATTTTTTGAAAGAATGAACCAATCACCACACACACTTTACGTCACGAGGTCGTGAATCTTCTAGGCGAAAGGTTTCCCATTGTACCCTCCTTTTTTTCCGTCAACTACGCAACACACTTTGATTGCACACACACAAAAAAAACTTTCACTCTAAAGTTACCACAGTGCACTAGATTTGAATAAGTATGCTTCAGAATTAGATGGAAAGTTCTATGTCTGTAGAAGGCAGTTACAAAAGGAAATGTTTTCCATGATGAAAACGAGCAGGTATTCATTTATCACAACAATCCAGTGAGAGAGGAGAGCTAGGCTGTGCTGTTGTCCAAGGTCCCTAAACCGCGTCAGTTTTCCATTCAGTAAGGTAATATATTTGATGGAAAGCAGCTGTTCACATACAGAGGACTTTGTAATGGAATTTCATTTCCGATGGGGGGGGGGGGGGGGGGGGGGGTAGGAGGGGGGCTGTTAATGCTTAACATTTAGGTGTTAATTCATGTTCTTCTTTCTCATAATTCGATGGTCAGGACCTTCAGGTAAACAGGGTTACTAATTGTTGCAGTTGCTAAAAAAAAATTATTCAAGTATTCCATATTTGTGTGTGTGTGTGTGTGTGTGTGTGTGTGTGTGTGTGTGTGTGTTTTTGCGTGTGCGTGTATGTTGAGGGCGTATTTGCATGTCTCGTTTTGCCCAAATGCTTCAGCTAACGTCCCTTCTGATTCATGAAAACGCTTTTAAGTCGGTATAACTGATGGGTGGAAGAAGGGGGGGGGGGGGGGGGCAATTTCTGGAATGGCCTTGTGTAGCATTTTTTCTAATAAAATCGTCGTCTGTCCCCAATTTGCTTGCCCACATAAACTATTTTCCCCCGTCCTCCCCCCTCCCCGCTTCACACGCCCCCCCCCCCTCCTCTCTCTCTCTCTCTCTCTCTCTCTCTCTTATTTACAAAACGAATACAACGCGATTCGACCTACTCGATCTTCTTCATGCAAGGCAAAAATAACATTGAAGACAATAAAAACGAAGCGCCAACAGTCGGTTATCTCTTTGAGCTGGGAGCAGCAAAAAGACTGCGGAATGGAAGCAAGGCTGAACGGGATACAATGCGTTGCGTTCGTTTTGTAATTTGTTTCTTCTTTGTCTGGCGCCGTAGCAGTTCTGTCTCTGCTGCTAATGATTTCCCGGTAAATTCTGGAAGCATCATGACAGGTCTCTGCTTTCACATTTCGAAACTCTGGACCCAGCTACCTTTTCTTTATCGAGCATGAGAGAACGTTACTGTCGGTGATATTCAGAGGTTGATGCTCGGGTTCGCCTTCCTCGGATGATGTGACGATCGGTTATCCTTTTCAAGAGAGAAGGTAGGAAAGGGGGGCGCGGTGGAGATGGTGTGTTGAGGGGGGGGGTTGCTCGAAAAAAAAGTACACTAATACTACTAAAACAACACGCTGAAAAACAATTATTTATGTGTGTATGTATGTGTGTAAATGTAGATAATCGTATAGATAGAAATAGATAGATAAACATGGATTAATGTATGTATATATATATATTGTGTGTGTGTGTGTGTGTACATATAGACAGATAATTAGATAGGGAGATACATTGATAGATAGATAATGGGATAGATAGATGGATTGATAACTACGACGAAGTCAGCTAAAGCAACAAGATGAAATGTCGCTGAACTTTACAAGAATGTGTATGCGCGAGTCATGGTGAAAGGTACATGAACATGAGACATTTCTGCTTTATAATCAACAGAGGAATTCATTACTTTCTGCTTTATAATCAATAGAAGAATGCATTACTTTCTGCTTTATAATCAACAGAGGAATTCATTACTTTCTGCTTTATAATCAATAGAGGAATGCATTACTTTCTGCTTTATAATCAATAGAGGAATTCATTACTTTCTGCTGTATAATCAACAGAGGAATTCATTACTTTCTGCTTTATAATCAATAGAGGAATTCATTACTTTCTGCTTTATAATCAATAGAGGAATGCATTACTTTCTGCTTTATAATCAATAGAGGAATGCATTACTTTCTGCTTTATAATCAATAGAGGAATTCATTACTTAAACTAGTCGCAAAGAAGTTGACGGAATTTGGCGTAATGCGTAACCAGACACATATCATACATTTTAATGGAAGAGACCTTAAAACAAAAAGATGATGAAAAGAGTTTAAACAAGCTATTCTCTGATTCAGCGTCTTTCCGTTTAAAATCCGTTTCATAGGTAGTAGCGTCCTCTTATTCGTCCTGTCTTGTTTGACAAATCGTTAAACGCGCTTTAAAAGTTCAGGTGAAGTTTTTGTGTAGAAGAAAATAATTAGGATCGTTAAAGACTGTGTCGTTTCTCTAGTTTTATGGAACATTAGCTTTCACATGTTTTGATTTTTTTGTTTTTCAGTGACATACGCGCACGGTTTAATTGAAAAGCTTTCTTTTTCTTTACCTTTGTTGATTTCCTTTTTCCGGGTGAAATTGGCCCATTACATACCGATCCAAGGCCCAGTCAGAGGATTCGCTCTCGGGTCGATCCAGTAAATAAAGGTGTGTGACCCTGGTCTAATTAGTCTAAAAGAGAATTCCTGATGCCGAATCGACCATCAGGTTCAGTAAATTACAAACCCCCTCGACCTTTCTCGACTTCGCGTTTACTGGAGCTAACAGGTTCTCAAGAGATGTGTTGACTTCATTTATTTCACACAGTTAAAATGGCAAGGTAGTCGCTTTTTCGTGTTCCTTCCTATGCCTATATTTGGCCAATTGCAAAACGATCGGTTGGTACAGGGGGTGTAGGATGGGGTGAGATGGGTCAGTGTTAGCTAGGACTAAAATAACAGACCTCACTAGTTTCTGTTTAGGCTAACTAAATGAGCAACCACACTCTTGCGGTCAGGCTTGACTCCTCCCCCTCCCCCTCTCTCTTTGTAAACGAGAGGGCAGAGTGATCCTTCAACAACGACATGACAGTAATACACCTTTGTTCTGGTGATATTATTTTCTGCATGCTCTTTAAGTCTTTTTTCTTTCTTTCCACACGGCTCAATGATCCATTTTGACTAAAAGCGATGTGCATGAAGACTGAAATTGGTATGCGTGTAATTGTCTGTTCGCTGGATACAGTGTTTTGTTCAGTAACAAACCCGCAGAGATTAGAACTGCGGTGTGCGAGCTCGGATGTCTTTGGTTCGAGTCCCATCACAGGCAGGTGTCTGTGAATATTTTGAGGGTCCCTACCGGCTCCTACCCTCAGTTATCGAGAGTTACGTGTTCAAGCACACACCTTTGAACCCGATGGTCATTCCCGTCACTTATACCGATGTGCCTCGGACAGTGTAGCCCGAATCTCCTAGCCGGCACACCTGCGTGTTTTTAATCTCTCGGACCTGGTTGACTCCGGGATATCCAAGAAGCCAAAAGTACAGCCCGAGTACATAGTTCCGGAGGAGGATGAGACTCCACAGCATAATCTTTATTATCATCAGTGATTATACAGCCATTATATACCTCCAAATTCATGCTCTGCGCTTTCTCTGACTTCAGTGTCGATTTCCTGTCCGCGTCAACGGTAACGATGAGCACTCGAGCTTGTGTCAGTGTTCGGTGCCGGCAAGTCATGACGGACGTGGTGTTAGCTCCCTGACAGAGCAGCTGCTGTCATCAACCGAGAGTTCAATGGATGTTTTGCGTGTAGTGGATCCGATCAGTTACCTCTGAATACTAGCGAAGTGACCGGAGAGAGCAGTGTCTTTACCCATGGGCTGCTCCCTGGGGACTAGCTGATCTGAGGCTGAAGCAGGACGGGTCCGAGTGTGGCTGCGTATGGCGAGGTCAGAAAGAGAACGGCGCCACATAGGAAGTAAAACAACACGCGCGCACGCACGCGCGCACGCGCGCGCACACGCACACACATACACACACACACAATACGCGCACGCACGCACGCACACTCACACACGCACGCACGCACACACATACACGCACGCACGCACACACATACACGCACATGCACACATACACACAGACATGCATACACGCGCGCGCACACACACACACACACGCGCGCGCATCAAAATGAGTAATTCGTTCAAAGACAAGAGACATATGGTTATAAGGGTCAAAAAAAATCAAAGAAATGTATAATTCGTACTTCGATAAACTATTTGATATGGGCGTTTTCGTGTAAATGGGAGAAAAACAGAAAGGGGTTGTGTTCGCTGAGGCTGCAACCTTTTAAGCTTTTCGAAAGGATCGACACTTGCAAGCCCGCGTGCTCACTTGTGTGTGTGTGTGTGTGTGTGTGTGTGTGTGTGTGTGTGTGTGTGTGTGAGAGAGAGAGAGAGAGAGAGATGTTAAATCAGTTGTGATACCATTTCCTTTCGCTGTTATTTTTGTTTGCCACAGGATGGTTTCTGAACTGTTGAATTGGTGGAATTCATTTACTGTTTTACTTGTGAAATATCACTGAATATCTGTGGGCCAGAGTGCTTCAGTTCTAGTGGAGTTCAACATTTCTTCATAAATCAGATCAGAGCCTTCGAAAACCTTGCAGTTCATTGAATCAACTGTTTAGCTGTTGCTCTGTGCGTGTGTGTGCGCGCGCGCGAGCGTGTGCATGTGTGTGTATGTGTCTGTAGCCTATGTGTCTGTCTATCAGAATTTGTGTTAACATGCTTTCTATGATAAGCACTTCACTTTATTGCGCTAAATCGGTCTAACAGGCTCCGCCATGCTGTCGCAATCGAGTACGTCTTAGAGTAGGTTTCCGCTGATAGGGACATCACAACTACTGACCAACAAGATCCCATAGTAGCACACTACAAGGCGCTCGGCTGCTTCAATCGACGAAGTAGAACGACAGTTACGGAAAGCTGCCTTCGTTTACCGAAACCGTATAAATGTCTACTGGACATTACAAAACATGCCTGGTATGTATGTAGCAAATTTGATTTCCGCGAAAAGCGAACGACCTGGTTTGTCGCTGGCGGAGTCGCATTCGCTCGTTGCAACTTTCACCTGTACGTTCGAGTTCGGTTGTTCAGAACAGTGCCGACTTGCATCTTAAATAAGTCGGTGTGCGGTGAAAGCATGTTCCGGGTGGTGGTGGTGGTGGTTGTTTTTTTCTCCATGGAGGTTGAGCACTGTGTTTAACCATAACGTTGCATCAGGGACCTCTGTGTTAATATTCGTTCTGAAGTACAATACCCTTGTTTTATGCACATTTCGAACCAGATTGGTTCGATTACAGCAGATATTGATTAGTTTGTTTCATATTTAGCGACAGAGATCGAGTTTGAGTTTTGACATAGTGTCCCTGCATGAAAACTTAAATTGTAGACTCCACCTAGGACACGTGTACCCTTGACTTTGTATTCTGTGGTGCACACCAAAAAACGGATGCAGACACCTGTAATATCTTGTCTTATTCGTCCTGCTTAAAAGATGCGTATGCTTGTCGTGTATTTGAACAGGCGAACAATGACGAAAATGGAAAAGGAAAAAAAAAGGAGGGAGGGGTAACAAAGGAAAAAGGAAAGATAAGTGCCCAACGAAGGAAGGCTTGTGAAGTACCACAGAGAATTGAAAACGGCTTCATGAATTTGCACGTATTACAAGGGAGTAAAAAAAAAAGGCGTGTATGTGCCTGCGTGCGTGTGTGTGCGCGCGCGCGCATAAGATATAGTTTAGAACATTTAACAATCAGATAGAAAATGCCACTCTTGTTATCGTTTCGGTTGAAACTGAATGCTAGGTTTACTGGTTTCTGGTCCGACAGATGGAATTCACTGTATACGAACTGATTCTAATCTTTTCCTGTTTCATTTACTTTGGGGCATTATGCTGACATATTTCATAAAAATCACCTTAGTGAATGTGGTTATGCATAATAACTGGCAGGCTCGGCGGGGGTTGGGGCAGTTGGGGGGGGGGGGGGTGAGGGGGCGCTGGCATGTATGGGGTAAGTCCTGTCTACGAAGTTCTTTTCTCGGTGACAACCTAACTTAGGGACACTGCACGACGTTCTAAATCTTATACCAAAACTTAATTGCAATTGACATGAGTTTGAATCAATTGAAATATGAAATGCTTTATTTCCTGAAGTAGAGAAATTTGTGGTGTTAAGTAATACAGGATGCATACACATGCATAGAAATGCGACACAAGACAAAGATTAGGCTACTATCTTGACTTTCATTTTGTTAATTTGTGGAAACGATAAGAGCAGGAGACATTTTCACAAATTGCAAGCATGGATATGAAAGTATGCAAGTGTACAAAGATATTGGCGGTCAGGAGATTTGTGTTTTTCCTTTATGTTGTATAGAGTCGTGCAGCATGCTGGTTTTATGGATGTTCGGAATCGGGGGAATCATTTTTGTTAGTAATCCGTGTTCTGTCCGGTCCAGACTATCGTATTTTTCTCGTTATCAGGGGTACTTCTTCTTCCTCGTTCGCCTCTCTTTAGATGTCCAGCCCAGTGTCCTGGATGAAGGCAGTCGTCCGCCGCAGCTCCTCCAGGGTGCCGTACAGCTTGACCTCCAATGCTGTCGGTGTCGGCCAGTATTTGTGTCGGGATGCAGCATGCGTCGGACAGTTTTGGAGGATATGTTCTGTCATTTGTCTCTGACTACAAGGGCACTCTCCAGACTGTACAATGCCGAGTTTTGTGTGCATGTGGTGGCGCAGACGGTTGTGTCCAGTTCTCATTCGGAAGATCTGCACCTGTTCCGTCGTTGCATGGAAAAAGTAGCCATCATCTGGGTTGTGTTTTGGGTACTGAAGCTGCTACTTCTTCCGCTGTTGAGCCTTGATGATGGTCTTTGCTTCATCATAGCTCACTAGGTTTTCGGTCTGCTCCTTCTGCGCTCCCTCTTTTGCCAGTGTCTGCTTTTTCATTGGCTCAGTAGTTATCAGGGGTAGGGGGGGGGGGTGGAGGAGCAGCAGGGATGATTATGTGCGTGTTGGGCAAGCTTTTTTTGCACAGACTTGAGACAAGCAATGTCACTAAAAAAAACCCAGATTAAAACAATAGAAATGGCTCCTGTTCTGCAACGTCAGTTCAAAATATCACCGGGTGACATTTTATCCTAACGAGTCGTGTGTGTGTCTTTTTGTGCTGTTTTGTATTTATCTTGCGGCCCTCAGACGGCCCTTTGCAGTCAGCTGGGCTATACGCATCATTATGTTTCTTCCACTCTAGCAGGGTTCCTAGAGACTCCCAAGAACAAAATTTAAGGAATTTTCAAGGAGTGTTTATTTTATTTCAAGGCTACAATACTTCCGTAAAAATTGAAAAAAGAAATGGCGATTTGATTTTTCTGCGTTCAGGTTGATGAAAAAAAATTTTTTTTTTTTTTTTGCAAACATCGTCTGGATCCTGGTTTGTCGTCTATTTAACCAAGGGAGATAATTTGTAACTTCATCAAAATTGAGGAAGTTACAGATTATCTCCCTTGGTTAAATACCTGATGACAATCCAGGATCACGATGTTTGTAAAAATTTGTTTTTAAATATTTTTTCATTAACCTGAACGCAGAAAAATCAAACTGCCATTTCTTTTTGCCACATTAAAGATTTTTGGAGCCGATGGCTTGATTTTCAAAGGTTTTCAAGGTTTGGTCAACAGAACCACATTTTATTGATTTTCAAAGGTTTTCCAAGACCTTGAAATTCGCTGTCAGAATAAGGAGCGTACGAACCCTGTCTAGCACGGCTGGTGCGACAGGCATGGCAATTGTGGCCGGGAAAGAGAGAAATAAATCTGTCTCCACTGCATGTAGTTTACGTCTGCCAGTCAAAGTCTCTTTTCATCTCTGTCGCTAGACCGACGACTGAAAGCTGGCGGATAACCGTGCACGATCCGAAATAGATAACCCGCTCCCGCAAAGAGCGAGCTGTTCCCTGGCGCAAGCCATTACACGTTGTCACCATGAACTTCAGACAAAGTTTGTGAATTCTCTAACACGTCTGCGTTCACAGTCGCTCTGCATCCTCTCCCGGATAGGGGGGGAGGGGGGGGGGGGGGGACGGCTAAAGCGGAGAAAGGGACGGGGGCGCGGAATGAAAGGGAGGCGGGAGTGGGGGTGGGGTGCTTTTACTTTATTGGCCTCGTGTTGTGAAAAATGTGCTGGACATTGCTTGTCCTCCTCGCTTCTGATCTGGCCATTTTTCTCTCCGGGTTCTCGCTCCGTTCACTAGTAGTCCTCTGGACACAACACTTGAACACGTTTCAGTCCTTCAGATTGATTCTAGACAGCTTCTTAGTTAGATGTTTGGGGGGGGGGGGGGGGGGGGGGTTGGAAAGGCCGTCTTGGTCATAAGTAGCATCGTCGCCTTCCGGAAGTTTTGCGTCGGAAGTTCCTATGCTGGATCGTTACTTGATTTTTTGTTTGTTTGTTTTTTGCCGTTTTCTTTCTGCAATCCCAATGCAAATTATTTTGGGACCGTAGTAATAGTAGACAGACAACAATAATCACTTTGGGGAAATGAATGAAAATGCATTATGCTGATCATATGAATTCTACTGCGTTATCTACATAATTATTAGGAGTGTGCAAAATATGTCGGTTTTCTTCGGTAGGATTGTGAGCACCATTGGCATTTAAGCTCAGGCGGAAGTGAATTCCAGAGAAGAGGACCAGAATACCAGAGATATGATTTAATTAGGTCAATTCTAGGCATGGGAACCTGGAGTTTTGTAGAATTTCTTGAATTTTCTGCTGAATTTGGATTGAATAGTTAGCGAGGCTAATCCACATACAATTTTTTAGGATGGACATTCCTTTATTGATAACCGATATCCCAGTATGCAAGAACTCCAGCTTAGATATAACCCGATTCTGCAAGGCTCAAGGACTTGAGGAGAACTGCCTTAGGGGCACGTTTATAGATGTTGATTAAATGTTCCATTAAATTTGCCCTGGCTGAGAGAGACAAACACAGAGAGAGAGGGAAAAAGGTTTGGGGACAGTTGAATTTTCGCCCAATTTTTTTTTTTTTTTTTTTTTTTTTTTTTTTTTTTTTTTTGCTGTCCCAACCTCTGCGCCACCTCAGAGGCAGTGCACCCACGCCGCTCATTCCGACATCCCGTCCACAGCCACAGCCCGGTCAGCCCCGCCGCAGCCCCGGTACCGGCAATCCACAGGGAGCAGTCAATGTCAAGTCGTCAAGAGGCAACCCACCGTTGGAGACACTGCACCGCTGCCGAGTCACTTCGGTGGTGTTCAGTGGCGTCTGTTCTGGTCCAACATACGCAGGACACCACCTACTAAGCCCCCTACTGACGACAATAATTACTTAGTCGCGGAGCCGGCGTGAGTGAGCTCTGACCTTTCCTCCTCCGGAGGAATTTTCGCCCAATGTTAAAAACTATCCATCGCCCTTCCTCCAATCCCCCCCACCCCCACCCCCGCCCGCAGCCCCCTTTCGGTAAAAATCGATCATTCGGCGAAAGTCCACAGGGCAAAAGTCTACGCGGCAAATGATACGAAGGAGAATGAATCCAGCAAACAAAATTATCTGGACAGAACGCAAAAGGAAGACCATGAGATCCGGATTTTTCATATTATCATGTCTCAACTCGGGTATATTTATATAGTATCGTGTGGAGAGTTCGCGACTGTCTTTTAATGAAAACATGGCTGCTCTACAACTTGACTGTTCAGCCAGACACCGCGACGTTGTAGTTTGAACGCAGGTTAATGATGAAATAAAGAATTTGGCAAAATGACCTTTCTAAAACAGGCTAAAGATCACACTGACAGGTGAGGTCAGTCATGTTGATTTTTTTTTTTTTAAACGTGTCGCCTGTAAACTTACTTGCGAAACAAGGGGAATACATTCACTACAAAGTGTGACATTAACTTGATTGATATTACGATGACGATGCTAGTTCCCGGCGCATCTAACCGCCGACCTTGACTTCGGTGACGATGCCGCGAGAATTCCTCCGATCTTCTTCCGTCGCAGGACCGAGTTCTCGCGGACATTGAAAAATCCTGCGCAACGTCGGTGCACTGCTGGTTGCAATCTGTGCCTGCCTCCCCCGCCCCCTCACTTTCTCTGAGACCTAATCACTTGCTTTACCTTGGCTCGGTAGTTATCAGTTAATGGTCATAATCTGATAGTCTAAGTCAACGCATATTTGTGCGTGCGCGCGCGCGCGTGCTCGTGTGTGTGTGCTGGGGGGAGGGGGGGGATTGTGGGGGTGGGTGCTTGATACGTCGATCTTTTTTGTAACGGCTGTATGTGTGTATTGACGCGTTTGTAACTTCACAAGGGAAGTTTTGTTTTCTTTCTTTTTTTTTTTTTTTTTTTTTTTTTTTTTTGCATTAGTTTCCTTTTTAGTCGCTGTCATGTGCCACTGTTACCAGCTGTTACTCATGATACCCCCTTACCAACAGGGCTTTTTGCTAACGGCAACAAAATTATGTCCGTGTCCGTCTCTCTGACCATGGGATAGCAGTAGCTTAGTGCCGTCTGTAATCAAAGAAAACCTAGCAGTTTGAACCTAAAATAAATCCCGTGATCCGTATGGTATATCAGCAGGCGATTTTAAGAACAAATATTACCGCACCTTTCTGAACTTGCAGGCCAGAAATGTCCCTTGTTGCCATGTGTTCCGCCATTTCTTTGCTTCCTGTCGGCTTTCAGTGTGCCTTCTGCGCAGGTCCTTTGGCCTTTAATTTTCCTGGACTTGAAGTCTCTTTCAAACCCTTGGAGTTCTTTGTTGAGTGTTCCACTTTAATAACAACGTGATTTACTGCCCTTATGATTGTATCTGTCCATCGTAATGTGTCGGTTATCAAGGCGTGTTTTTCAATGTAGTATTCACCAGCCTACTTTTGATTGTTCTTATTAGGGAATTTCTTTTTTGTTTGTTTGTTTTTTCTTTATTAATTCTAAGATCGGGTACGAACAGTGCTGCTCAGATTTATCATGTTTTAGAACTATTACCGTAACTATGTTGTAGGAGTGCTCCAACAGTCATGAATGACGTCGCTGCTGTTTTTCACTGCATTTCTGTGGCCAATTGTGATACTACAGCCATGAATGACGTCACTGCTGACTGTTTATCATAGTGTTTCAATACGTGGTGGTACTAAGCTATTGATGACGACGCTGCTGATTACAGTGGGCACTGGTGGTGATGCTACAACCATGAGTGATGTTGCTGCTGACTCTTTCACACAATAATTCATTGGGCAGTGTCTGGTGGTGGTGCCCATTTCTTCTCCAATCGGTCTCGGAGCATGCAGGGTCGTTTCGCTGCCGTAACCCCATGGGAAGGTATCACAGCAGAAGAGTTCGACCAACATTGTCCAGTATCACCTGACATACCCCACTACCCCCCACCTGCAGTGACATCAACATCAAAGAGGAAGGTATAAACTGTTTCTCAACCTTGGCCCCCCAACATGTGCTGCGACCACTGATGGCATTACACCCACGCTCCTCAAGAAGACTGCTGAGGAGGCTGCACCTGCCTTCGCTCTTGCTTTTCCACAACTACTGCAACACTAGAACATTGCCACGGGACTGCACATGGGCTCACATCACGCCAGTCAACACAAAGGTAAGGCACACACCGCAGCAAACTACAGCCCCCCGAGATTACATAGGATTTATGAGCCAAAAGTAACAACCTTGAATATCATACATATACATAGAATAGAAACGTATCACCAAAGACGAAGCTACCATCACTTTACCACCTGTCCCTCCATTTCCCCATCTTCCCTGTCTCTCCTCCCTCACTTCTAGTCACACAAAAAAATCGTAGAATATCCAGTTTCATTCACATTGTCACTTTCACAGAAAACGACACATAAAAAGATTTCAAACAAACTTTTGATTTATTTTTAGAAATTTCGCAACCATTCAAAATATATGCACTCTTTGCACATGCATGCACACACAAATACCCAGTCTTCATTTGTGCAAGTACCCAGTCTTCACAACACCAAATAATGAATGCAAGTTAATGAAAGATGGAGGGGGGGTGGCAGCGGCGGCGGCAGGGGTGAAGATGGAGAGGCAGGGGGGTGGCAAAGGACCCATTATCAAATACAAGGAGTGTGGGATGTTGCCTGTGAAGCCGACAATTCTGGGTTCAAACGATTCAAGGGGTCGGCTTTTCAGTTTGAAAACCCCCTCTGTCCCTCCAGCAGTGAACAGGTACCTGAACAGGTACCTGACACAAGTCGCAGGTAGAGGGTGGGGGTGGGCTGCGCCTTCCATCATGCCATGCCCCCAGAGTTGTGAACCTCCCCTAGTTCACTGCCTCTATGATTATTAGGCTATGGGACTTTAACTTTGGGGTGGTGGGGGGTAAAACTGTCTTTCTAGCACATGAATACTTTCGGTGAAATGAAATGGCCGTTGCCAGATCTAAAGAACTTGCGCCCAAGGAGATGGTCAAGTATTACACCGTCAGCCATTTGGGATATGAAAAGTCCATACTCCGATTTCAGTCAGTTATGGGCCTTGGCCAATAAAACGATCTTACAATCAACACTTTTGCAGGAGATCTGGATTTTTTCAAAGCAAGGGGAAAGAGTTTCTGAGAAGGCAATGTTGAAGACAAAATAGGGTGGACTGGAATCCTCACATATAGTAGTTTCAAGTTTAAATCAAATGGGGAAAAAAGTCACACATAATGAATCTAAACATCAAGAGAAAAAAAAAAAAAAACATTTCCACAACATGCAGATATGACATGGTAGTTACTATTAAGGCGTAAAACATCAGGATGCCTAGAGCACCAGGCATAGTTCCCCTTAATTTACAATTCCAAGATTAAAAAAAAAATACACACATAGTATACACATGCATATACACACGGATATATATATGTGTACACACACACATATATAATGTTGAACAATTTAATAGTGGGAGAAAACAAGTGCTGGCTAAGAATTCCATCATTACATTGACTTGGCAAAGATTTGAAGGGGTGGGATAACAAAAATGAAAATCATATAAAATCCTTCACTAGTGGCCTATGGGGACCATAGTAACCCCCCCATCTTGAAGACACAACTATTCAGACTGCCTGCTCCGAGGGCTTTTTGTCTGCTGGATTGGACTCGTCAGGGAGATACCACCGACTGTGTCTATGCTCCTTTGGTATCAAATAGATATACCAGTCTACAATTATGTGGTATTCTCACCACCAAGGGTTCAAAAACTGAATCCAACAGCAGCCAGTGAAGGATGGAAAAGTAAAACGAAAAAAGTGTGGCTAAAAAAAGTTTTTTTTTAAATGTATATAAAGACTATATGTTCAAATACACACTGTGGAATAGACGGTGTCCACTCTGGACAGTGTTTACAAGTTCCAATATCTGACTGCCTAATATCAACCCCCAAAAGCTTGCATGTCATAATTGCTGAGAAAGAAAAAAAGTTCATATAAATTAACCTGAACGAAAACGGGAATGGCCTTGCTGGCACCAGCCATTATCAAAAACTGGCACATAACCAGCTTTACATGCATGGAAGAAAAAATCATGCTTTTCGCCAGAATGCGAAACACTGTTGAAGGTTTATACTGGATTAGCAACTTGTTCCTTCCATTTTCATTAAAGCTCATTCTAAATGTCAGACTGTACACTGCAGCCATTTAAAAAAAATATATATATATATATTACTGGAAAAAAAACAACTAATGAAAAAAAATAATAAAAAAAGGGCTTATACAAATGTATATATTGCCTTAAATGAAGGGAGGTGAACAATTTGTTATTCAGAACAAGAGTAACCCAAAACTGCAACCATTCATAATGCCATAAACCACTGGTGGTAGGTCTTGCAGTTCCGCGAATGGCAAACACACCAAATGAAGGGTAGCTGCTCATGCTGTCGTAATCTGACCAGTCACCTTGGTTGCTCTAAAAGAATGGCTGCTACAGGACCCACAAGGAGGGGACAGCAATGCTCAGTTGTATGCCTCTGTACAAAAAAAAAAAAATATGGGTCCTCTAGGATGCCACATATTGTCTGTAGCAGTCAAAAGCTTCTAACAAAGAAAAAAAAATACATGGTAATCCGTCTCCTCGTGTTCTTTTTTTTTCTTTTTTTCATAGGTCTATCGTGACATGTATTATTCTGAGGAAACAAAAAAAAAAAAAAGAAATCTAATAGAAAAAAGTGTGGTATAAGAAAATGTAAGATAAACCCACTCGCTTTCCATCAATGGATACACACATAAGAAAAATGGAAGGGGAAAAAAAGCTCCAAAATCAAGACAAGGATCATATAAAAACTGGAAAAAAAAAGCAGCATTTCTGCACCATTCCCAAAAGATGTAGACCTGAATTCAAACAGAACTGCACAGCAGCTACAACTGTGCAAGCATGGTGCACGCCATGTGCAATAAGTACAGACCAACAGCGAGGACACCTTTTCCGGGCCGTCATGACTTGGCCAGCCAAACAAAGCCATCATCACTCGGGGAGGTGGGCAGGTGTGATTCCATACCTGCCCTACAGATGGCGGCAGGCACTCCCATTAATTTTTCACCCTCCATTACAAAAATGAGATTACAAAAATGGACAATGAACCATCAGAAGCACACACTCTCAGTTTACAAAAGGTGAATGAAAAAAAATATTTAAAAACCTTAATCGAACATTAGTCCACATGTTTTGAAACTGTTTTATAATTGTTATAAAAACATTATTCTGATAAGTACATGTCCCCAAAATGCAATAAAGTTGTGAATGAAAAAGATTCAAAGTCCAGTAACTTCAAACCAGGTAATATTCCATAACTTCAAACATGGTAACATACGGCCTGCCTGTGGTCCAACTTTGAATTTCATGGCACACCCAGTAATCTGTGATTTGGTCGTTAGCTGCACATCACAAAAAAACTGGTCTGTGGGGGTATTTTTTTCACAATACAATGAAGCGGAAGAAACGCACGCACACACACACACACACGCACACAGTGGGCAGATAAATGGACAGCCATTTACATATGTAGTTTCCCTAAGGACAGCACTGTTGCAGAGTGACGCAAGGCTTGCCGTGGGACCTTATTTTCCTCCAAAATCCATGAGTGAAACGGCAAAAGAAACAAACTGCAGCGATACTGGAACACGACAAAAAAGAGCAGAAGAGCACACAAAACAACGTGTGAAGTAACGCAGTTTTAATGCACGACGCAAAACGGGACAACAAATTTTCGGCAAAATGCCTTCCTCAGCGACAAAAAAAATACAGACATAAACATGCACAATACTCCCCTTGTGAAGCCAAAGTAGTGTGACATGAGTGAAAATTCTGCAAAGGGCACTGACTGATCGAGGATATTTCAATTTACAGTGTTCCACCATCCCTAAAACCAAACGAGGATTTGTATGGTTCTTTGAACTGTCTTTTGTGTTGGGCTATATAATTCACCGGGTTTTGTAAACTTTCACATGATCAGTCGACTTGCAGCAGTATTTATCTGCATGATGCTTGCCTGTTTTTTTTTTTATATATTATCATATATATATATATATATATATAAACTGTAGTTTTGCTGACACACAAAAAGGTTATTTTTCTATCCCCACTGCCATGCCTTGCTAAAAGCGAGCAGAAGCAGGTACCAGGTCAACTGCAAAGCAACTGTCCATCTCTGAACCTGCAGTACATGGACTTTCTACACACAAAAAAATGAAATAATTGACTGGCACTGCTTCCACAACAAAGCAATTGTCGTCAGTCAGGGGCCAAACAGGAGGAGCACTCCACATGCTAGGATGGAAACTGGCTCCTTTGAAAACTACCTCATACTGGTGGATTCCTTTGGAAGTATCAATAGAACCATGTCTGCAAAGGGCAAACAGGGTGTGGCTGTGGGGTAGCTTGCAGTGAGCAAGCAGGGTGGGAGTAATGCCAGTTACAGAACACAGCTAGGTAGGGGATCACAGCACTCTTCTATCAACACAACCAAATCACTACATGCTCCTACCACAACAGTAACACGCATACATACACGTGCAAACATGTACACCAACATACATAGGCATACAGATATACATAAATGTACACGCACACGTGCACATGTGTATACATGCAGGAGCATGCTCACAAGCTCGCAGATTACATGTGCATATGTAGGCATGCACACACCACATAAACTAGCATATACATATAGGCCTGTGTCCACCCACCCACGCACCCACACACTCGAATACACGCATACAATGATGATAGTGCCACAGACAAAGGTAGGTAAGTACCTAAGGTCTGACCAGTGCATCAGGCTAATGCATAGGTCAGACTTCTGCTAAAATTATCCATTAGTTCATCAATCCATCAGCTGCATATCCTGCACATTGTGGTCTCTAAGGAGATGTGCAGTGTCCTGGACTAGTGACACCGCCTTCATGAAACTGAACCAACCACAATATAGGTCTGCACTCGTAGCAAAAAAATCAAATGAACCAAGATCAATCCAGCTTCCATTACCGCAAAAATCAGTTTATATGAGATTCACACACAAAAACATAAAAACAAAGTGGGCTCAGATCAACATGGGTCAGCTCAACACACAAAACAAAAATCACGATGAAAAGTAATATAAAATTTGACACAAAGGAAAGAAAAAATTTCAGCAGAGTTTTATACACCAAAAAATGCCGCCGTTGGCAGACTGTCCCTGTACAACACATGTTTTCACACATTCTGGGACACAAACCGTTTTCACATCCTTTTGAAGTGAAAATGTGCATCTAAAATGACAAAATGACCGTTTTGCGGATGACAAAATCCATACCAAGTCAGACAATGAAATGAAATTATAAAATTCAGGTAGAAAAAAATTGATGCCTAATAAAACAGCCCAATACTGCCAGACAATAGAATGAAAAAAAATTCTGTCAAAAAATTCATGCCTAATACAGCCCAGCATTGCCATACAATGGACTGAAATTTTTTTTTTAAATCAGATAAAAAATTGATGCCTAATACAGCCCAGTACTGCTGGATTGGACACTCTCTCAGGAAGCCAGCATCCAGCACCACAACACGCCAAGCCCCGACATGGAACCCGCAGGGGAAAAGGAAGAAAGGCCAACCTCGCAGCAGCTGGAGGCAAGACACTGAGGCAGAGATAAGAGGCAGGGGACCAGCTGGACTGGCATTCAGCAAGCAGCCCAGAACTGAGTGCGATGGCAAAGTGTTGTCAATGGCCTATGCTCACCCTTGAGCTATGGGCCTAAGTAAGTAAGTAAATAACAGCCCAGTACTGGAATGAGACGCACATGTTCATCGGATTCATTCAATTGCGGAAACACGAAAAATGATGAAAGGCCAAGGCAAGAGGTGTACATACACATCAGCTTGCCACAATTTCCTTTGCAATTGACAGCATCAAAAATGTACACATGATATAAGGTCCGACAGTGACTCATGAAATAGGGTCCATTTTCTTCTTGCCGCATCTTGGACTTTTCACCAACTCTTTACATTTGTGCTGCCTGAACTGCTCACATAAGCGCCACAGGAAGGTGACCGACATGCATATTTCAGAATGAATACACATACATGTGCACACAAAACAGCATTTTTCAGTCTTGACAGTTGTTAAGCAGTATCACCAAACTTTACAGCTAGAGACTTTGAGAAATATTGTGTGTGTGTGTACACAACTAAGGAGGCGATACTCATGAGGGTTTGTGGCATATGGGGTTAAAAAGTTTCTCTTTTTTTCTAGGTGTGGTAAATGTTTCTATCTGTGAATGACAATATTGCTTTAGATTTTCAGACAAACTAGGGTTTAGCTTTATTAAAAAAAAAACAAAAAAACAAAAAACCAAATGGCTAAAAACCCACAAAGTGGACCCTGGGAGGAATGAATATCTATGACTGTGATTTTACCCGTTCTTTAATTGCAGACTTCCTCTCCTGTGATCTCCAGAACGAGTGGCAGAGACGTCAGCTGTCCCCCATGAGGAGTGCAGGTTTATGGGGGGAACCAGGAGCACAGCAAGTCTGTGGGAGATGGCTCTCCTGCAGCTAAACAACCCTGCCAGGCAAGACGTCTCTCCGACGGAGCATGAGGCTGGAGGGCAGACAGGGTGCGAACCCGACCCAGAGGGCGCCAGTTGTGTCGCCTGGGAAACGGCTTGAAAGAGGGTCCCCCCATCGCAGCTCAAGTGCAGTCGACCTTTCAACCTCTGCTGTTGCAGAATGGGCAACTACTCTAAAGCCAAGGGCTGCAGGTTTTGAACTGTTGTGCTTGTGCACACAAAGGTGGTCAGTGATCGACCATGCAAGCGCTCATTCGTGATCTGATCCAATGTGCTGATATGCAAAGGAACCCTTGCTCTAACACAAGTCTGCCTCCATGGTGTGGCATCACAGTTTTCATGGGAGAAGCCAGGACATGGCTGTAAATGGAAAACCAAAATGAATAGAAAAGTAACTGCCCCTGGCAGGGAGCAATGCCACTCGCTGAAGTGGCATTGAAGATGAGGAAGCCAAGTGTCTGACATGGTCAATATATGCCTGAACTGCCCTAATTAATCCAAGGTACAAAAGGTAGTTTGTACTGACATATCTTTAACAAATTCATTACATGTATAAACATTTCATGCCTTGTAAACCAACTGACCAAAAACAAATATTTTCCCCTAACGTAGATTTTTAAACGAAAAAAACCTATGTCTATTGCCTATTTCTATGTCTTTATAGAAAAATAAAGGTACTCTTTCTGCTTACCAAATACACTTGCACCACGCTTTTTTTTTTCTTTCAAGAAAAATCTGTTTCCATATAAGATCAGAATTTAAGAACTTTCCAAGTCGAGTTAACTTGAGCACACTGAACGATTCATACAGGTCTGAATGTCAGGAATACCTAATCCACCTCCTTTAAAATTGTTTTACCAAGGCATTCCTACTAATTCTATTTCCACAAGTGTACTACTTTCAACAAGCTTAAAGATTTCAATACAGAAACTCAACCAGCACAGTGACAGATCTTTTCAAACCAATATTAATCGGTGCTCTGGCTTCAAGCAGTTCTGCATCGAATCTTGATCATGCGCAGCCCTCAAAGTTGTAGGTAAAAGCAGTGCTAAAACACTTTGTCTTTTGAAGGATTTCCAACTAAATCTGAGATAAGCATATACACGCGCACACACACACATATATATATATATATATATCGCCTTTGTGTTCACCAGCATACCTAACCACGCTGCATATGGCAAGACACATTCAAGATGATGAAAACGAAGCGGGAACAGTCATTCACTTACCTCCTCAAATTTGGGACTGTGGACGACTGTGCTTTGTTTCCACACTACATACGTCTTACCCTCATTAAGCATTAATCACAACTTCTCCATAAAACTTTCAGCTATCTAACAATTTCTTCAAATGAATTTCATATCGCACAAAATTCTGAACAAAATCTAGTTGTGAAATGAAATCTGATGTGTTTGTTTTGCTGCTTTGCGACTGACAATTATGGTCATTCACTGGCACCGCCATTACCCTACACCTCCATGTCCACTCACCACATCATCGCCTGTCACCATTGTTCTTAAACTGGTTTACTCATGTTTCTGTACTTCGCACCATCATGGATTTAGCCACACATGGGCCACTAAATCATCTAGTCAAAGCACTCTTTAAGTTAATGTTCTGTTTCCACTAGTCTACTATTAGTGTTCATTTCACTCGACAAGGAGTGAAAAACACATTTTTTTTGCATTCCATGCGACATATGGATGCCACAGGATCTGAAATAACTATACTGTGAAAATGCCTCAAGTCTTCCACACACTCTATATGGCCACAGAAAGTAAAGTTGGGCAAATCAGTATACAGCAACCAACAGGAAATGGGAGGCTCAAAGAAAGATGAATTCAGTATGAACTGCTAAAGCAAGCAAAATCCATTGTCCATACACCATGTACTAAATGACTAGATCAGCAATCCTCTTTCATCTCCACAAGTCTTTTCAAACTGAACTGCTTCCTCCTCCTCTGTTCTTCCCATGGGCATCCACAAACTGTCATTACTGGGGCACTTTCAGACCTGATATGGCTTGACAGGCACAAAACCGACATATAAACTGCATTTGGCAAGGTACTGAAACATTTTCTACGTTTGGCGCAAAGATCTTATTAAAGTTCATACACAAATCATGTTCAGGAAAGCTCTCTCCACAAGATGGAGTTTAAAAAAAAAAAAAAAAAAAGCTACTGCTCTGTGTAACTCACCTGCGTTTGAAAACCCTAGCTGATGCCAGATAAACATGTTGTTCTACAATGCCTCTTGTCTCGCCAGGTACCAATACACCACACAAACATATACCGATTTCACAAAATACTGAAAACATGATCACAGTAGTTTCAAAGTGAAGTGACTGCAGGCGGATACTGAAACAAACTTGAAAGAGGTATAACAATTTTTCTTTTAAATACATGATCATAGTTCAAGAAAGCATTTCCATACAAAAGTGAAATTACCTTTAAAAAAAAAAAAAAAAAACTTCAAACCAATAAAAAAAAAAGTGCAACTGATACAATGGAGAACACATTTTAAACATAACCATAACCACAGCAATGCTTGTTCAGTGGCACGTTTAAAAAGATGGAAAGCAAAGCCGCATACTTTGTTTTCACAGAGGAAAATGTTTCATCTGATCCTTCCTTAATCATAACCTGCATGCATACTCCACAAAAGAAAAATAAACCTGAAGTTTTCAGCATAGGCCCAGTTTCTTTTGACAGAAACTGCTAATTGTAAAGCACTGATCTGTCAGGTAGAGTCTGTTTAAAACAAGGTTCAAAAGACAAATGATGGCGTGTCCCAATAATAAAACAGAATGAACCAGATACAACTGCCAGCAGATGTTCAGCCATAAAGCACTGTACACCAGTGTGAACTTTCCAAGTTGAACATGACCTTTTCTGAACATACTTAAAGTCCTTCCAAACAGGAACTGTCTGTCGATCCATTACTTGCAGTGCCTTGGTACAAGCCAGGCTCGCTATTTGAAGAAAACTCTCGCACACTCTCATTTTCTCTTTGCCACATAACTGCATGCTCACACAATATTATCTATTGCACGATATCACAGCCACTGCGTAGATCACTTCCATGCCCATGTCAACAGGTAGGCGATGCACACCAGGCACCTTTGCATACCGACACAACAAATGGTTCACACTTATTGCTCATGGACTGCTTGCCCCCATTATTACATAGCCCAGGACTAGAAATGTACTCTTAAGCATACAAATTAAGAGAACGGTAATATATCTGATATGGCAATTCAGTTGGGTTAAATGGCATATGGATATCTGCGATGCAGTCCAATTCTATTTTCATAAATGTTTATTTACCTATGTAAATATGCAACAACAGCATGATGCAGTTCAATTTTATTTTTACAAATACTATCAATTTACCTATTTTAATATGCAACAGCAATAAGCTTTAAAAAAAAAATTTTAAGCCTTTAATATGGCAGCACACAATATGCCACAAACAACTTTATTTCTTGTCACTTAGTAATGGTCAGCTTGAAGAGAATTAACATCAATAATACAATATTTGAAGAAGAAGAAAGAAAACTATTCTGCAACAATTGCGTTGCTATGCTGTGCCCTTATACAACAACAAGAAAACGAAGAAACATTTGCACTTACTGAAAAACCTGTTTTCATTATCGAACACACTAAAAAGGAGAGCAAAAGGGTGGTGATCAGTTGCACAGGACACCTGAGAATGCCCTTCCTAGGGCACCAGACAATTCCTGATCTATGGACAAAAATGAAAACAATGCTGGATTTGCTTAGTAATAAGTTCACATCAAACAGAACAAACACTCTCCCACACACAGCTGCTGACTGAAGATGGGACTTTTTGAGCCACATCAGAGCCGCTTTTAACTCGATCGAGTCTTGTCGGAAGCGGGTTTCCAACACTGTTCACATCGCTTGAAGGCATGTCGGATGCATACTTCCCACAGAGTTTGACGATGTTTAAATCATACTGCCTTTTATTAAGGGGCAATAGATCTCATTTTAGGGACAGCTTAGGGCCTTTTCTTGCAGTTGCTTACCTTAAACCATTCTTCATGTATTCTGTAGTAGTTTTATACAGATTTGAATTGTCCTACTCTCAGCTCCCGTGATCACACAATTTTGAACACCATCACACGATTTTGAGTGGATCAAGCATTTTGTGGTCCAAGTCTTGTGTTTCATGCAGTTGTCTTAAATACACTATTCTCTGTAGGTCATACCAAGTGCTCAGAAATGTAATTGAACTTGTGTGGGAGGATAGAGAGCATGAAGAAGTGGATTACAGTGTGCACAAAAAGTTTTTGTTTTTCTGCAAATGTGTATCATTTTGGATTACTTACATCATGTGAACTGTGCGCATTCCTCACTGAAGGTAAACATTTTTGATAAATATATTGTTTCTCCTATCTAATGGTGTATGTTTCATGCTCCTAAGTGAAGTGGTTGATTTTTTTATTTTTTGAAAATTGCCAAAAATTGAGTGATCTGAGGGACAAACTGGTCCATTTTGGCTGTGACTTGATTGAGTTAACACCACCAGTGCAGCAATTGTTCATGTAGGATGATGCTCCCATCTTCAAGTGCATATCATTCAGCATCGAGGATGGCCATACAAGCATCAGCGGCAAAATTTGAGTGATGTGGGGAAATCGAAGTCAACCATTTACATGGCATCAGTCTCAAGCTGCTACCAATTTATTAGTCGCCATGTTAAATGACGTCTGGGCTGAACATTCATCTACTGACATAAATTCCAAAACATTCACCCAGATAACAGTGAAACCAGGAACACTTATTCTCAATATACATATCCATGATCTTTTAAAAAAAAAAAAAAAAAAAAAGACATATAACTGATGATTATGGCTTGAGATCTTCTGCAATCCACATCTGCACATTCGCTGCTTGCTCATTTGGCATATCAAACAGCGCTGGTGAATCATTTCTATTCGTAACAGCTTCAGGACTTTAAAATTTCAGTATTCTACTGTCTTGCAACCACACACACACACACACACACACAAAAACATTAAGTAACAATGAGCACATTCAGCGTCCAATACAATCAGCAAATGACTGCTTCACAAGTCTGCCCAAAACAAATCTACAAAGAGAACTGATTCATCACCAAACTCTTTTGTTTCAAGATTTGTAAGAGAGATCACCTGAGTTTTAAAAGAAAAAAATTAAGAAAGGAAAAGAAAAAACACTTGCTCGGATTTTGTGAATCCGGCCGAGGAGGAGGACATTCGCATCAAGAACACCGGTGTTGGACATGCCTCTTTCGTTCTGCTCTCGTCCAATACACACTGGACGGCTTTGGCAGCATAGGAAGTAACACACACAGCGGTCACTGGGCGCCGAGCACAACATGTCTGCTGTCCTCAAGCGGTGCTCTGCGTCTCCTCCGAAGGCTTGGCTTTGTCTTTCCTGGACAACTTGGGCACCACAGCCATGAAACACTCGTCAAGCGCCTTCTCCACCATGTCCACATGTTTTGGATTGTTCATGCTCACTTCACTGGAGTTAACCTGCCCCCACTCATACCTGCAAAACATCATGACACTACACAAGTCACATCTTTTCTATTTTTGTTAAATGACGATGAGAATAAAGATCTACCATCACCAAAGAGAAATATTAACTCAATACCACTGGCCCACCAAAAACTTACTGACCGACCTCATCAAGAGTAAAGATCTACCATCAACAACAGAAATACTTATTAAAAATACTAACTGGCCGACAAAACGTAAATACTTAACACATTCCACTGACATGGTCATAATTGTCTGGAAAACACACGCACCATGTTAACTGTGGCAAGCTATGATCAGTAACTTTGCTCCGTTTGGCTTTTTTGACCGATGTGTGTAAATAGCGATTCTATGAAAACACAATTTTCCACTGTGTGAGTATGCATTGGTTTGTATGTTTGAAAGCGCTTCCCTGGTTACTTTTAATATTACCATTCTTCTAGCACAAACACAACCAAACTGCAGAATGATAAACTTTTAAGCGATCTCATGCATGACGACATCACCAAATGACACAGGTGATGATTACATTTTTTTTTTTTTTTTTTTTAACTTAAAAGATATTCAAATTATCGTATATTTTACTTTTTTTTTTTTTTAAACTTAAAAGATATTCAAATTATCGTATATTTATCGATCATCTGATATGAACCAAGTGAAGCCCCATTAGCAAATTACAGTGTCTTGTTACAACAACAGTTACTACAAATATGCCACTATATCACAAGTTTGCTTTTGATGACATATTTCCCATTGTTTCTATGGGACCCTTTTTTTTTTTTACAGACACCACGGTGATAATTCTGGTTCCCATAGAGTAAGTTCTGCTCTACAATGGCCTCATGACTCAGCAGTTATGGTGAAGCACATATGGACCAATCTGCACACTATGATACCTAGATGACACAAAAACTGCGCTGGCAAACCAGTCTTTCACAGTGAGTTTACCACCTGCAGTACTATATGGCCGTACAAGGACTACCAACATCTACACAGAGTTTACCACCTGTAGTACTAAATGGCCCTACAAGGACGACCAACATCTACACAGAGTTTACCACCTGTAGTACTAAATGGCCGTACAAGGACGACCAACATCTACACTGAGTTCACCACCTGCAGTACTAAATGGCCGTACAAGGACGACCAACATCTACACAGAGTTTACCACCTGTAGTACTAAATGGCCGTACAAGGACGACCAACGTCTACACTGAGTTTACCTTACCACCTGTAGTACTAAATGGCCGTACAAGGACGACCAACGTCTACACTGAGTTTACCATCTGTAGTACTAAATGGCCCTACAAGGGACGACCAACGTCTACAGCGAGTTTACCACCTGTAGTACTAAATGGCCCTACAAGGACGACCAACATCTACACTGAGTTTACCACCTGTAGTACTAAATGGCCATATAAGGACGACCAACGTCTACACTGAGTTTACCACCTGTAGTACTAAATGGCCGTACAAGGACGACCAATGTCTACACTGAGTTTACCACCTGTAGTACTAAACAGCCATATAAGGACGACCAACGTCTACACTGAGTTTACCACCTGTAGTACTAAATGGCCCTACGAGGACGACCAATATCTACACTGAGTTTACCACCTGTAGTACTAAATGGCCGTACAAGGACGACAAACGTCTACACTGAGTTTACCACCTGTAGTACTAAATGGCCATACAAGGACTTCCAACGTCTACACCGAGTTTACTATTTGCAGAGCTAAATGACTACATCATTTACAGTGAGTTTACCATTTACAGTGCTGAATGACCCGACATGGACCACCACCATTTACAGCGAGTCTTATCTTTACAGTCCTGAAATGCCTTTCCATAATGATCTGTTATCAACAGGACAAACTTAAAATCACATTCACAAAAACTACATCGACTGTATGATTTTTAAACAATATTTATACAGTTTGGATGTAACATTTTCAAGGGGAAGAACTTGGAGGATAAGAGAGTTACAAAAAGAAACCAAATTAAAATGTTCACTATGCACTTTCAGAAATAACGTTGTTAATTACAGAAATGTTATGCAAAAATAAAGAGTGACAGACAAGGGAGTAAGTTGTTACACTTGATTAAAAGACTTTAACTGCAGCCAACAACAAAAACGACTGAGCATGTTTGCTCATCAAGTGAGAGAGCAGGACAACTTCATTTTACACTCGACCTTTAACAATCAAAAATGAACTCTCACGGCATCCAATCCAATCTTAAAGATGCGCAAAACACAGGAAGACTGTTCCTTGCCCTGCGAGGCAGCACCTTGAGGGGAGCTTTGCCCTTAGACTTTGCAGGCAGATCAAATGAAAGGCATTTTGAAATGGTGGCCGCTTGCCTATCAGCCTTGGGACGCCGCGGTCGTGCGTCCGTCGGTTTGGTAGACGAGGAAAGATCACGCGTCCCTTCCGCGGAGGAGTCGTCTCTGTCTACCTGAACCGTACGTTCATCGGTGTGAACGGATTGCTCCGAGATGGAATCGACCCGCGGGTTCTCCGGGAAATTGAGCGAACTCCGAGCAGTGGAGTGGCTCGACCCGGCGGTGTCCTTCACCATGTTGGGCACAGGTGGATAGAGCAAACCCGGAACACACGACCGCAAAGAGGAGACAAGGTGGCCGATCGAGAAAATCAATTAATCTCGATCGTCCGTGTGGTGTCGTGCAAAGTGCTCGAGAGATCGACTGAAACTCGAACTACCCGTACACGCCACCGGTCGGGTGACTGGTATGACTATTAATAGCAATCTCTTTTTGGGCACTAAATCTTAATAAGCAGATCAGTGTCACGCACCCTTACTCGAACACGTTCTACCTGTGAAGGGTATTATTGAGCACTAAACCTTAATAAGTGGAACCAGCACAAAATGCGTGTTGAACCCGAGGCTCGGCAATATGGTGGGGGAACACGACCGGCGAGCGGTGCCGACGATCGCGAGTAACAAAGTCGCGAGAGTGCCGGTAAAAGAGACAAATCTTTTAATAAATACGCTCCCGAGAGTGCCGGTAAAAAAGATAATTCTTTTAATAAATACGCTCCCACCAAGAGCCTCACACGGCAAAATACTCAGGGTCTAGTGCAAGCCACAACTGAATCAAGTATAGAAACAAAACACAGCAATCTTAACACAAAGGCAAGTATAGGCGAGACAGAGCACAAGACTTATCTTGCTTTGACGGCAGGCCGAAGATGAATGACGTATAGGAAGTTGACACTGGCTTCTTCCGGGGCCGGAAGTGGGGTGACATCACGTGATTGTCTTATGACTGCATTGGCCACGGAAAAAATTCGGCCTGACAGAGCTGGCTAACTGCCGTTGAATGCTATGGTCTGACATGGTAAAGTATATGACGCCAAAAAGGGGAAGTGGATTTGCAAGGTAGATTTATTTTCTCCTGTCAAATTTCCCCGTCCCAGTATTTTCCTTTTCTAAACGTGAAATTCTGTTCTCGAAGACATAAAATAACTCTAGATCTCCATCAAAAGCGGAAGGGCACCGCACTCATGAGAAAGCAACAAAGGGAGAGTACTCACACAAAGAAGAAACGTGTGCAGACGTGGGCTTCATTGGTGCATACCCAGATACCCTGACTGTGCTTCTTCAGGTACGGCGAGTTAATCACTGTCACAAAAGTTACATGCTAAAAGACATCCGCATTCTTCAAATGTAACATTTCAGTTTGATGTTGACTTATGACTTTTTTAACGCAGTTTTCTTCATACCGACAAACATAATCATTCTATCAACAGAAAACTCTGTTCTTGAGCATACACTTTCACATTTACTGAGAATTCAGTTTGCAAAATAAGTTTCTTAATAGCCAACAACTTACAGAATAGGGGGGAATATACACATGTCAAATTGGGGAAAAATTTGTTTTCAAAAACCAGAAATTGAAAATGAATTGGTTAATATACTGCACACCAGCATTCCTTCACTCCACACATGAAGCATTCAGTATTTGAACTCTGTACAGGTCAATACAATGAACAACTTGCAGGTTAATATTTTTAGCCTGCCAACAACCATTCTCACAAAAGCTGTTCAATAATAATTTAATATCACGTTTTACTAAAATGATACAAATCATGTGTTCGTGACATATGCACATAATCATGTATGTAGCATCTTTGCAACACCATTGTAAAATTGTGTGTGTGTGTGATGAAAAAGGAAAAAAAAAGACTCCACTGAAGTCTTCAGAATCCACAAGTTCATACCCAGTGTGACTCCACAAAAGTCTTCACAATCCACAGGTTCATACCCAGTGTGACTCCACTGAAGTCTTCACAATCCACAGGTTCAAGAAGACTATCACAAGACAGATGTGGTGACATCCTCAGGAGGGTGGCCCTCGCTTACACGATTCCCACGATTCCACTACCAGCAGGGTGATTTAGTTGATGGCATCCTGCGCGGTTTGGATCAGAAAGGACCATCACTGAACAACACCACTGCAGCGACTTGGCAGTAGTGCTGTGTCTCCTCTGATGTGTTGCCTGAAGGCAACGTGATACTAACGGCTCCCTGCGGACTGTTACTGCAGAGGCTGTGACCTCAAAATGTTTGTATGGAGAAGCCAGAGTGAGTGGCTTGAGTGTGAAAATCTCTGTGGAGACATGGACAGGAGATATAAAAAGGGACAAAAATAAACTCGTTGGTCTTCCAGGGAAAGAAGTGGGAGGGCGGTGGGTGGAAAAGGAGACAGGTGTCCTCAAACATCACTGAAATAGTGTTGATCAATTTCACAGGGGTATTAACAGCCTTCACCAGTGAGACTAGTTTTCCACGAGGAGTGAAGTGTTTCTTGCCATCTTCAATTCTTCTTTTTTTAAATATGTATGTCACTTCTGCATGGAAAGATGAGGTCAACCACTTTTGATTTAATTCCATCCAACTGAGCTTATGTAGTCACAGTTGCCACAACATCAATAGATTTCATGCATGTTTGGTTTTTAAAAAAAAAAAAAATCATACATACCAGTTTCTTTCATTCTTTTTTTCAAACTTTAAATCTCCTGATTTTTTTCCCCCTTCAGCGCGAGGAGAAGGTGAGGGGCATGGAAAAAAATGGGCAAGTTGTTGGTCAGCAGGACTGACAGTCTGAATAAAAGTCAGTTAACTCTAAATAATTCAATGGTAATTACAACAATAACGATTTTTCTTCTAAGTACAATAGCGCAACAGTTCCATTTTCTTACCTTCGCACAGAGCCATACAAGATATTTCCTTGCCCTGCAGAAAGCGACTCGGAGAGCTTGGTTTTAGCTGTCCCTGAGAAAAAAACAAAATCAAAAGCATTAATGTGATAAGCTTTCCGAAAGCTCTAGTAACCAATAAAAAAACACTTTGCTATTGTTTATTGTCTGCACTTCCAAACATATCCCTTAGAACAATTATAACAGCATTGTGATATTTTTCTCTTTCCATAATTTTTTTTTTTTTTTCACTTCTGAAAGTTATCTGTCAGTAATGTACGCTCCAACCCATATTACCTAGAGGTGACTACAACAATGGAAATTTCTATAAAAGACTATTCAGTGATCCTCCTGAACTTCTGGAGGAGTGAGCTCCCTTACAAGGGCTTAACGTAGATACCTGTGTAGTTCTAAGGTTTTTTCTTTTAAGAGACTGTCCTTTACATTTATGATCTGGGAGAAGGGCATACTGGACAGTTATATATGTGAGGGGGAAATACTTTTATATTCCTTCTTGAAATTTTTTAATTTACAAGCAAGCAATACATAAAATTATACTGCTACCTGAAGTTAAAATTATATAACATAAACATGCTGTAAGGAAAACTAATCACAGAGCCCCAAATCATTTTCCTGTAGGTGTAACAGTGCTCTCTACTGCACATGAATTTTGCTGACAATTGTGTCAAGCTTTCCACATTTGATTGTAATGTTTTACTTCATCTGCTAACTTTGCAAGTAACATAGCAGGACATTTTGTGTTCACCTTCTTTTTCCTCTTTTATCACATATGACTAACTTTGGTTAAATCAGTTTGACAGATCTGCTCAACCAGTGAATAGTGTTTTACTAAAGAAACAAAAACAAACAAGCAAGCAGAATTCTTTTTTCTCAGAACAGAATTGTGCTGGGTGTTACATATGTCAGGAAAAGCATGTTCAATGGTAGAAAGGACTGTTCATGTCCAAATGAAATTAAAAAAAAAAACTTTTATGGAAACATGCTTAGTGATGTACAAGAACTGCTCATGTTTGCAGCACAAACACACAAATAGAAGTACTTTCTGAGACAGGCACATTCAGTGATACCTTGCGCACAAGGATTCCTCACGTAGGCAGTAAACACATACGCACACAAAAAAACAAGAGTACTTTTGAAAAGGCATAGTAAGCAATACCTAGGTATTGCACAGTACACCTCTTGAGAAGACATATTCAGTAATACCTAGGGACTGCACAGTACACCTCTTGAGAAGACATGTTCAGTAATACCTAGGCATTGCACAGTACACCTCTTGAGAAGACATTCAGTAATACCAAGGAATTGCACAGTACACCTCTTGAGAAGACATATTCAGTAATACCTAGGGACTGCAAAGTACACCTCTTGAGAAGACATTCAGTAATACCTAGGGACTGCACAGTACACCTCTTGAGAAGACATTCAGTAATACCTAGGGACTGCACAGTACACCTCTTGAGAAGGCATATCCAATTATGCCTAGATACTACAGTAACAGACCACAAAGTGAAAAAAAAAAAAAAAAAAAAATCAACAAAAAACAGCGTACCTTTTGTGAAGCAGAGGGAATTTTGTGGAAGCCCACCCCCATGCCTGCATAGCCGGCCGACATGCTGGCCGTAGGGCTGAGGTAGATTCCTTTACCGTAGGCCGCTCCATTCACCTGAATATCACACGCAAGGGATTGGGGAAAGCTTAGAGGGAAATCTGATGATTCTGCACCAAGTTTCTCACTCTGTAAGTAATGTCTTCATTTCTCTCAGAGAAATATGTTATTACAACAACAACAACAAAAGAAGAGCAAACTTATGCTATAAAAGAAGGTTATCAGTCGAATGCAGTTTGTGCACTTACATACATACAGGCACAAGCAGTTAAAAAAAAATAATAATAAAAAATAAGGAAAGGGTGGGCTTTACACACTGCTCAAAGATTAGATAGCCATGGGATTAAGACAGTGTGAAGAACAAGGAAAGGATGGGCTTAAAACACTGGTTAAAGGAGAGACAGTCATGGGACGGAGACAGCGCCGACAGGCCTCCATACACTGTGTAGAAGGCGAAAAGAGAGGGGCTGCTAACGGGTCTCACAAAGTGAAGGGATAAAATAAGGAGCAAAACAGAGAATGTGTGTGGGCTTTACTTCCTGCGACCAGAGAGGGGGCAGGGATGGAAATGGTGCGATGTGTCTTAGAGACTGAACGTAGGAGAGGGGGTGGGGATGGAAATGGTGCAATGTGTCTTAGAGACTGAACGTAGGAGAGGGGGTGGGGATGCAAATGGTGCAATGTGCCTTACAGACTGAACGTAGGAGAGGGGGTGGGGATGGAAATGGTGCAATGTGTCTTAGAGACTGAACGTAGGAGAGGGGGTGGGGATGGAAATGGTGCAATGTGCCTTAGAGACTGAACATAGGAGAGGGGGTGGGGATGGAAATGGTGCAATGTGCCTTAGAGACTGAACGTAGGAGAGGGGGTGGGGATGGAAATGGTGCGATGTGCCTTAGAGACTGAACGTAGGAAACATACAGGTGTGGGTGGATATAATGTGACAGTGTCACGCGCAAAAGATACGAAGTGAAGGAGATATATGCGACTAGCCTTACTTACTGTAAATAAGAAGAAGACGGCATGATTGGAGAGGGGGTGATGGGTCTTACATACTGTGTGAAGGAGGCACAGGAGTGGGGCGGAGATGCTGTCATAGCACTTTGTGTAAATTACATATGCAGACATGAGACTTGGACAAAGGGTCCAGGGCCTGGCAATGAGCCCCCAGGTGGTCTCCAGGGGCAATGGCCTTGAAGGCTCAGGGGTTAAGTCCCCTGAAACTGTGTTTAGTTTTGTTTTGGTTTCAGACTTTTAGACTATCGTTAGGCAGGAGGTACGCTCAGGCCATTATGCATCCCAACAATGCTTGAAGCCTGGAGTATTGTCAATGTTCATGCCAATTCTGTTCTTAGCCTTTAAAGCATTTTGAGAGATGTTTCTACCACTCAAATTCAGAGGTGCCAGCAGAAATTTTGACAAACCAAACTGGAATAAAATAATTGGTTTGAGAACTTGAAACCTTACTCATTACTGTCTTCATATTACATCCCCTCCCCTCCCCCCCCCCCCCCCTCCCAATTTTCTCCAACTTATGCAGATTTCAAGAATGGTCTTAGAGACCTTTAAAAAGCCTGAATTTAGGCTAAAACTTGACAAGTCTCTTGTATGATGTGGGTGGGCTTGGACAGTGTGATGAGCCTTACTGCTATGAGTAGGAAACACAGAGGCGGGGATGGGTATTATGTGGTAGGTCTTATCCACTAAATGAAGATACACTGGAGTGTCACAGAAACAGTGTAATGAGTCTTGTGTACTTTGTGAAGGATGTATTAGAGTGGGGATGGTGTAATGGGCCTTACATGATATATGTAAGATACGTAAGGATGGAAATCATATGATGTGCCTGACATACTGTGTGAAGACAGAGTAATGAGTCTTGCATACAGGTGATGGGTAAATAAGTATGGGGAAGGATGACTTTTACATATTGTGTGTAGCATACATAGGAGTGGGGATGGAGCTACCCTTACATAACTTTGTGAAGATGGAGATAAAGAGAAAGATAGATTATGTAGCTTATAGCCTAGCCGAATGCAAAGGCCATATCAAGGCTGTCACCTCGTTGAAGTCAACCCTCAAAACAGATCTCACACACACACACACACACACACACACACACACACACACACACACACACAGCTCGTTAATACATATTTTCTAAACACACCATAGAATTTTGTTACAATCTTTCTTCTGGATCAGATGAAAAATGTTGATCTGTTTCAGAAATAGAGGCAGAGTGATGCGAAGGATACACAGGGATGGGGAAAGTGAGTGTGATAATACCCACTGTGTGCAGGATACGTTAGGGATAGGGATGGAGATAGTGAGATGGGTCTTACCTACTGAGTGCAGCAACACAGGTAACGTTCAGCAAAGCAACCTCAAGGCAAGTGATACCTACTGAAGTATCTTACCTACTGTGAGTACAAAACATAGGTGGAGTCAGAACCACTGTTAACTCTGAGGGAAAAATCCCCTTGAAGTGAAATGCCCTGGCAGAAACTCAAACCCACAAACTCCAAGATCACTAGGATCATGAATCTGGAGCTCTATCAACTGAGCTATTCTGTCCCCACACTGCATGAAGAAAAAGAAGAGACTGGGTGGACATAGTATCAAGTTCAGAAAGCAGATACACCTGAATTTCACTACAATCAATGCTGTAGGAAAGCACCAGAAACCTGCACTCTGCACAGAGACATTCCATCTTGAAACACCTTTCTTTTTTTTTTCTTAGATGGACAGAGCATGGCAAGAACTTTGTGCTACACTAAACTGCATTAACGGAAAAAAATGAAACTGTTTTTTACCTGATACTTGTCCCTGTTGCCACAATCAGACCCTGTCGGATGATGGAATGCCAGTTCTCGATCCCAGAACCACTGCAATGAAGAGAAAAAGGGAATATCAAATGTTGGCAAATCTTACTTTTGTTCTTGGATCTAGTAGTCTGGTTTTATCAACAATGATAAACAGGGAAAGAAACTGCTTTCACTCGGTGTGTGGTAGATTGGAGAAAACTATCTTCTCTTTTTCTTACTTTAGGTTTTCTTTCATTTCTTCTTTTTTTAATCATACTAGTTTAGAAGTTTTACAGCCATACACCACATCTGAATTCCTTTCATGTTGCTTATCCCCAAGCTGACTTAAAGCTTTGAGGGGACTGGGGGAAGGGGTTATCAGGGCTGTCATTTTGTCAAAGACAATTTTTTACGCAACTGTTATTGGGGAAAAAATTCAAACAAGCCAAAAAGAAAAAAAATGCCTCATTAAACAAAATGTCTTTAAAATATGCAAAAAAGATTCACATACAAACACACACACCACACCATCACATACACACACACACACAAAGTCACAGCCACACTCATGTTCATTCTGTTACTCAGTATCAGAACTCCACAAGCGGCGATCAATATGAGATTAGAACCAGGTCACTCACTTAAGAAGGCCATGCAATGCTGCAAAGTCACTCCAGTCACATCTGCTTTGATTGATTCAGCATACACTGGACTGCCAGCTTCAATAATGCAGTGGTTAATGTCTATTATTTCAGGCTGAGATATCATGGTTTTCAGTCCCATCAAAAGCATTTGCACAATGTGGGATTTTTCAACCCCAACAATCTCTTAAACAGAGTCACTGCTTGAGCCATGGGCTGACATTTTGAAACGGCTCAGCTGAAGGCGAGGTCAATTAATGCCCATGACTGGAAATCACTGGGATGATAGAGCTCTCAGCCCGACATGCCATGGTCAACACTGGAGTGTGACATATGTTGGGGTTCATCTCCAGAGGAGAAGTTGGAAAGACCCACTGAACTGTCTTGATCCAACCCCTGATGCCCTGGCTCGCTGGGGAAACAGGCACAGTTTTTTGGGGGAAAAGGTGGGGGAGTGAGAAGGAAGGACCCCCAAAACTAGATTGTTCACCTCCTGAGAAGAGGGATGGGAGAGGGCACAGTCTGGGACTGGCACGTTGGTTGAGATGTGCTGTCCACCATACAAACCTCTTTCATCAGTCTTTGAGGCAGGACTTAATTCACACTCCCAGTATGGGAACCATCTGCGGGAGGTCTGGATTACCAGCAACACACATGCACGCACGCGCGCACACACACACACACACACACACACACAGCTACCAGACCTGAGATGACAGTAGTTCTGTTTTTTGTTGTTTTTTTTCAACCAACTTCAACCTTTTCTTTTAAACCTTAAAACTCACAGAGCACTACGTATCTACTATTATTCTAGCTTGGATTTATGAAATGCCTGCATTTCTATTTCCTGGTTTGTATGACTGTACACTGACAAAAAAAAAAAAAAGGGGGGAGACTTTGTACTCACTGGAAGGCAAAGCAGCTGCCATATTCCTCCTTGGCCTCCTGGAAGACCTTCTCCTGGGCCGGAGGACTGCTGAGCAGGATGAACTGGTGGGGCGTGGCCATGATGTGCAGTTGCTGCAACACACCAGTGTCGCGCCACACTTGGTCACTTTACACACCTTCACTTTCCTCTCGCCTGTGTTACACTATACACACCAGTATCGCTCCACACTCGGTCATTTTACACACCTTCACTTTCCTCACGCCTGTTACACTATACACACCAGTGTCCCTCCACACTCAGTCACTTTACATACCTTCACTTTCCTCACGCCTGTGTTACACTATACACACCAGTGTCACTCCACACTCAGTCACTTTACATACCTTCACTTTCCTCACGCCTGTGTTACACTATACACACCAGTGTCACTCCACACTCAGTCACTTTACACACCTTCACTTTCCTCATGCCTGTGTTACACTATACACACCAGTGTCGCTCCGACACTCGGTCACTTTACACACCTTCACTTTCCTCACGCCTGTGTTACACCATATACACCAGTGTCACTTGACACTCGGTCACTTTACACACCTTCACTTTCCTCACGCCTGTGTTACACCATATACACCAGTGTCACTCCACACTCGGTCACTTTACACACCTTCACTTTCCTCACACCTGTGTTACACCATATACACCAGTGTCGCTCCACACTCGGTCACTTTACACATCTTCACTTTCCTCATGCCTGTGTTACACCATATACACCAGTGTCACTCCACACTCGGTCACTTTACACACCTTCACTTTCCTCACGCCTGTGTTACACCATATACACCAGTGTCGCTCCACACTCGGTCACTTTACACACCTTCACTTTCCTCACGCCTGTGTTACACCATATACACCAGTGTCGCTCCACACTCGGTCACTTTACACACCTTCACTTTCCTCACGCCTGTGTTGTACTATAAATACTTTCAGACTTTTACACAGGTCACTATTTCTAACCTGTTATTAACAGGCCTTTTTTTGTCAGAGTGTGTTTCACATTCAAACTGCCGTTCCATTCTAAAAACACCAGTCCGCCATTACCAGGTGACTAATGTTCCGTCTTCTTTCACCCGTTTACAGTGACTCTACATAAGATTCCTACAAAAGGTATTTGGAAAACATACACATGAGCCTTTTAAGGATGACAGCTGTACCAAAAGTTGCAACCACTTCCGAAACGTTTCAACTCTACAAACTTTTTCAAATTTACTTTTCTGCTTGTGTAGAGTGTGACCATGAGTGACAGTGATTGGTGAATGTCCATTTAAAACTATTATGGACAGTTTACTGGCTCGCTGAATCACTACTGATGACTTAAAGAATCGTGTAAACTAAACAGCTGCACCTGCACTAAGGTGAGACTTCAGTGACAGTATGCAAGGTGACCAAGTTGAAGGTGACCAGCAAGTCATCATCAAGATTCTGGATGGATTCTGGTCTTCAGAATGGAGTTAAATGACCATTATGAGCAATTACAAATACGCATGACACAGAAACACACATCCACAGCATACTATATCTACCATTTCTTTTTCATACCAAATTTGGTGGCATTTTGACTCCAAATGATCGATAATTTTTTTAATGAAGTTCCAGTGTTAAAAAAAGTTCACTTTGTGCCCTAAGAACATTAACAAGGTAGTTTTAGGAATGTTATGTAAGAAAATTTGGTAGTCAAAAGTTCAATTTTCACAGGCAATTCTCAAAACTATGAACAACTGCAACATCGACAACCAACAGACATGAATTGATCCACAAAATAAATCTGAATCATTAACGAACTAAAACTGCTGCAAATAATACAGTCTACGGTGTGCACTTTCAATCAAAAGCTTCATGAAATTTTAACTAATGACAGCTTAAGAATTGTATAAAAACGACTGCTGGACTTCAATAAAGACAATATGAAAAATGATTACTTTGAAGTCCTTTTTTAAAAAGAACTTAAGAACTGTTTGAAAAAATTCAGAAATTCTATACACAGTAAGCACATCACACGCACACGCACACACACACACACACACACACACGCATCTTTAACTGTCAAACCTGCCTGCTGTCCCTAAATTTATTTTTCATTTCCTTTCTCGATGAAAACAGACAGGAAGCTTACAGAATGAACAAAAAATGTTACCTGTTCATTGCCTGTCCAGAACTTACCTTCTCTTTTGGCAGTTTCACAATATGCGATCGGTTACTGTAGATGATCCTGTTCAAAGAAGACAAAGCACAGAGGAAATTACATTCAGTCACACCATAAAATGATTCATTTTAGAAATTGCTCTCATTCTGTAAAGATTCGAGGAACTTGAACTTGATAGTGTCATCAATCTGGAATGACTTGAATGCATGCATATTACCAACACCATGCCGTTTAATTCATCCCACACCAGGGATCACACAAAACGCGCACCACAGTAACTTCCATTCTAGACCAATATTCTCCTGCCAAAGCTCTATTCCAGTTTGGTTTACTCTTACTCTGCACTGGTTGATTTCAAAGCTGAACCATTTACAGAGAGCTATGCCACAAAAAATATAGTTGACCCAGTCAAAATCTGCTGGTTTTCACCAAATTTCATTGCCCTCTGCAAAATGATACGGGCATTTTAAAAGATACCCAATGTCAGAGTGCTTTTTATAAATCATGACACCACTGATAAAGCCAATTGGGGTAGTCTGATGGATGAAAGAGAGAGAGGAGACTTCAATCTCAATCAACCAGTGATTCCGATTCGAAAAACATGCATGTCTTCGTTTTTATGTTTGTTTCAGTGTTATCAAACTACTTCTTAGAAAATATCTTATTGATGAAAAAAAAATGGTTAGATTTACTTCAAGTATTATATCAGGTGGTAGGTAATTGAGTTTTTAAGCTTTGCTTGGAACATTATCAAAAAAACCTCTCAAAAGCCTGGTTAGAAATATTTTAAAGTCACATCCTACCATACACATATGTACACATCCATCATCCTTACATTTATATATCATTTAACAGCAGCAGCAACAGCAACTCATTCAGTACATCTCTCATTTAATAGTAGCAGCAGTATTAGCATCCTCTGCATAAGCAATAGCAGCTTCTCATTCATGGTGAATAATATCCACCTTTACCATGCTGCATGGAATAAACAGAAACTGGTAGAAACAAGTCAAACATGACAACTTGGAAGAAGCACACAGACTAAGCAGTACCCACCAGGACAGAAGAGGGTAGAGCAACTTGTCCCTGCCATCCAGTGTCTTCTGCAAGTCGTTGCAACTGGTGCCCAGCAGAGTCTTCATGGCAGGTAACTGTGAAAGCAGGCCTTCCACTTTTCTGAAGTCTTTTGACTGCAAATAAAATTAAAAGAATTTTTTTTTAATCCCATAATAATATCACTTCACACACATACACACACAAATAAAATGCAAATGCAAATAAAATGTCAATAAACTGTAATTACAAACTCAAGTACATTAAACCACTTTTTTTTTTCTTCATTTTTTTCTTTCCATCAAATAAAATTAACAATGATGTCAATCAATCACAACAACAACAAAAAAAAAGAAAGAAAAAAAAGCACCGACAATATAGAATAAAAAAATTTTAAAAATCACATAATATCACTTCACACACTCAAGCACGCATGCACGCACGCACGCACGCACACACACACACTCTCACACACACATACTCAATCACATATACATATAATAATCAAAGAAATATTACAAAAAAAAAGATATTGCCAGTCAAATATTTTTTGCGCTGTACAATAATATGCAGCGCACAATATCCGTATTATTTGTTAAGTACCTCTCATAACTACATAATGAGGTGTCTGTACAAACAAAAAAAAAAGTATTCATCTGTGATTCAGATTTCAAACACTTGAGTCAAAAATAGATGTGTAAAAGGTCCAGTCTTTATGAAAGTTGGAGTAATTGCCACATATTTTCATACTGTTTTCTTCGCCTTTGTAGCTGTATTTCAATTCTTTTATGAAACAAGAAACAAGTGGGCATGTACTATTCATTTTACATTTAAAGATGTTTTGTTTATCAAACAAAACTATAATGTCTGTAACAGCATCTGTTTTGACACCAAAATCCGCACCGAATATGACAAACTTTTCCGTGAATTTTATATCAAAGGACAATGGACAATTTTTCTTAGAAAGGTTCTCAAGATCTAACCAAAAGTTTGTTTAATACATTTTCCACACATCAAAATGTTGTTGTTGAAAAGCACTGGTTCAGCAAGTGGTTCATAAGACATTTTCAGTTCTATTTTATCAGAATATTGTTGATATGCTTGTAAAGTATGGGTCCAAAATAAATTGTTGCTTTTTTTTTATGTTTTCGAAACATGAACCATAAACATTTCAAGTTACTCAAAAAAGGGTATATATTAGTACAAATATTTTTCCATTTGTGAGTTGTATTTTCTACTTTTCTCAACCAGGTGAGTTTCAAAGCTAAGATATACTGCTGCATGACTGGTATACCAAGCCCACCATCTTTTATACTCTTAACTACAGTCTCTCTGTTGATCTTGTCTTGTTTTCTGTTCAGACAAACCATTAACAAAGTAACTGAAGGTTATTAATAAAATCGTTGGAGGATTAGGAATCAACATCCATAGACGTACCCGTTTGATCAAAGATTTCAATATAGCAACTCTCCCAAGGGGTGTGATGTACCTTTGGACTTCTTTCCTGCTTGTAACCTAGTGCAAGCATCTGAGACAAAATGATGGCTCCTTGTATGAGTTTTTTTTTTTCATTTGACAATCCAAACTGCGTAGGACATCCACACAGATGTATTTGAATAGCAATTGAATTTTCAGATATAAATGGCAGAGATCCTTATCCTGTTTTTTACCCCACCCCTACCCCCACCCCCTAACCATACTGCTTTAATCAAGGTTCTATTTACTAAAGAAATATATAATAAATATAAGACTGGTTTGTCAATGTCACTTCCAGTATGTATGCATGCATGCAGTGCTACTGGTATTGTTGTACTCTTCTTCACAAATGGCAAGAACTAACTGAAAAGTGCACACACACACACACACACACACACACACACACACACACACACACACACACACTCTCTCTCTCTCTCTCTCTCTCTCTCTCTCTCAAAATCTTGGCTTCTGCAAAATACTCCCCCCCCCCCTCCCAACACACACACACATAAAAAGTCACATTTGGCTTACTACAATATGTCTTGACTGCATAAAACTGAAGTGAAAAGAAAAAACTTATCCTTTGAGTTCAATCGGTGACAAACATCTTCAGGCAAGGATCTTTTTCTCTCAATCTCCTTTTCAACTAAATTTCATTTTCCTGCGATAAAACAACCACAAACGAGAAACAGAAGAGAAGAGTAGGGGAAAATGGGGGACACATAAAAGACAAGTGCCTGATGTTATGAAGTGGCATACCTTCTCACTGATGGCCAACTTCCCCGGGGCGGGGTTGGCAGGATCCACAATGTTAGGGAAGGGAGAGAAGATGGTCACTTTTCGTTGGGAAAAACACGCTGCCTTGGCCATCGTAATCAGCAGGTCCACCACCTGTAAAGGGGGAATTATCATCTCATATTGAACTTTCAATCACAAAAACAGATTTTGAATTTAGCATTTACACCGTTTCATCCCTAACATGAATCTTCAAACACATTCATTAGAGAGAGAAAATAGAACAATGGCAGCACGAATCAGATTTCATATTTAAAGTTCTTGTCTTTTTTCAGGACTTACTATTCTCTATCATTTTTTTTTTTTTAATTTAGTGTATTGATTATTTAAAAATTGTAAAACGGCTGATCAATTTATGAAAAAAAAAGTACTAGAACAAAGAACTGCCAACAACTATTATCTTCAACAACAAAATAGATACTGACAGGGTTAGTAAGGAATTTAAATCAATTCACCTCACTAAAAAAGAAATCGAATATTCCCCTGCAACTTTCTGTAACAGTTCCCCACCGTCACAGTTTTTCAAGCAAGCTTATCAGACTGAAATTAAAAAGAACATGTCACAAAAAAAAAGAAGAAAAAGGGGAAAAGAAATCAATGGGGCATACTGTCTCAGGATGCTTGACAAGGAAGACACAGTATGTGAGCAAGCAAGCATCTCCCATCTTGTCCTACGGTAAGGTAAGGTAATGTTGCTTATAGCCCAGCCGACCGCAAAGGGCCAGATCAGGGCTGTCACAGCATTCAAGTCAATTCACAAATCATACATGAAAATAAAAACATTAAATTAAACCACAAAAAAAAAAATCACACAACTCTGCAAAAATGGGAGTTTGTATTATACTCCCTGTTTGGCTAGTATACTTACCATGTCAGACCATAGCATTCAACGGCAGTTAGTTAGCCCTGCCAGGCCGAATTTTTTGTTGCTAATGCAGTAATAAGACCGTCACGTGACGCCCACCCTACTTCCGCCATAGGAAGAAAGCCGGTGGCCGCTTCCTGTTCCTCATTCGTCGAGGCCTGTGCGCAAGGTAACCCCGAGAACCTTGGCGCTAGAGGGGAAGGTTGGGCGGGCATTAGAGTCTGACATGGTAAGTATACTAGCCAAACAGGGAGTATAGTACAAACTCCCCACTTTGGCGTCATATACTATACCATGTCAGACCATAGCAGAATTTAAAGGAATTGGAGGAGGGCCGAGTGCCCTAGTGGTTCTTGGGGTTAATCGATATGGCTGCATTAGCCGCCACAAAGGAGATCCCTTTAGAACCATCAGCCCTGGTCATGCGGGTATCCCTTAAATGAAAGTTTATGAAGGGATTTTCCGAACGCCAGTAGGCTGCCTCCAGTAGATGGCGCAAGGGGACAGAGTGCTGGAACGCTGCGGAAGTGGCCAGCGCTCTGACCTCATGAGCCCGGGGAGATAAGACGGGGAGATCCTTGTATGCCTGGGCGTAGGCAGATCTCACCGTCTTGGAAAGCCACCTAGAGATAGTGCCAGCCGAGATGTCTTTGTTATTATTGGGGTTGATAGAATGAAGAGACGTCTCTGGGAGGAGCGCCTGGGGCACGAGCGTTCCCAGTAGTATCTCAGCCACCTAAAAAGGCACAGGTCCATGTCCCCCCTGCTTTCCCCTCTTCCCAAGATATCCGCCAGTGAGCGGATGACGAGGGAGGGAGAGGCCGTGCCCGGTTCCTGATTCTTAGCTAAGAATTCGGGAAGAAACTTTAGAGAGACAGAGCCGTCCCTGTCGAAGGCAATGTCTCTGGGGTCCCCACTGAGGGCATGAATTTCGCTGCACCTTCTGGCCGAAGCCATGGCAAGGAGAAATGTGGTCTTGAGAGAAAGAAGGTCAAAGGGAAGGGTGGTGATAGGCTCGAAAGGGTTTTTTTCTGAGAACGTCAAGGACAATAAAGAGGTCCCAAAGGGGGTTGCGCCTAGGGGACTGGGGCTTACGTAGAGCCACCCCCCTAGAGATCTCTCTGAGAAGGAAGGCATTCTCTGACAGCGTCAAGGACAATAAAGAGGCCCCAAAGGGGGATGAGCCTAGAGGACTGGGACTCACATACAGCCACCCCCCTAGAGATCTCTCTGAGAAGGAAGTCATTCTCAAAGGAGGGTCCGCCGAGCTGGCGAATAGTGGTGCAGATGGCTGACCTGTAGTCCCAAATGGAGCTAGCAGAGAGCGTAAGCGAAGAGGATAGGAGATAGGAAGTTGCCTATCTGGATATTGGTAGGGCGATTGTGGGGAACAGAGTTGTGTGAGCACCAGGAGACCCATCTCTCCCATCGGTAATCGTAGAGGGACTCAGTGCTGGCACTGCGCGAGGCCGTCGCTAAATCCCATAGTCTTGTGAGGCCCCAGCCCCAGCGAGTATGTCTAGGACGGACTGGGATCTGTCCGTCTGCAGGTAGGGGCAGATGCTCACAATTGGGCTGGCACAGTAGCCAGGCGTGAAGGCGGAGCATCTGGGGGTTGGAGTGAGGGCGACCCGAGCGAGGCTGTCTGAGCATGTCCCACCGAGTGTTCAACTGGAGGGGGGGAACATGGGAGAGGAACTTGAGGTCCGGAAACCAGGACTGGGTCGGCCACCATGGGGTTATGAGGATGAGCCTGGGTCTTTCTAGCCTCGCCTTCCTGATCACCTTGTGGAGGATCGGGAAGGGAGGGAAGGCATATGTATGAGGCCCGACCAGGGAAGGGAGAGAGCGTCGATTGCATATGCTTGGGGATCGGGGACGGGAGAGACATAGACTGACAGACGATGGTTGAATCGAGTGGCAAAGGGGTCGACCATGGGCCTGAACCAATGTTCCCACACCAAGGTTAGGGTCAGCCTGCTGAGGGTCCATTCCGTGTGGAGGGACCTGGACCGGCTGAGGGAGTCTGCCAGGATATTGCCGGTCCCTGCTATGTGTCTCGCGCGGAGGGTGATTCCTCGTGCGTGACACCAGCGGAGGAGGGCCTCTGTCCAAAGGGAGAGGCTGAGGGAGCGAGCCCCCCCCCCCCCCCTCCCCCCTTGTTGACATAACAAGCCACCGAAGTGTTGTCCGTGAGGAGGAGAACAAGTTGGCGCGAGACCTGGGGTTGGAAGCTGAGGAGGGCAAGCCTGCCCGCTTCCAATTCAGGACATTGATGTGGAGATGGGCAGTCTGTGCGTCCCACACTCCCGAGGCATGACTGTTCCCCAAGTGGGCGCCCCAGGCCGAGTTGGAGGCATCTGTGTAGAGTTCCTTGCACTTGTTGGGCTTGGTGACAAACCCTAGTATGGAACAGAGGTGCAGAAGACGGTTGGTGTGGAATTGGCACTGGGCCCAGGAGGGAGCCAGGACGAGCCAGTCGTCCAGGTACACCAGGAGGCGAATGTCCTCCTGTCTAAAAAAAAATCACACAACTCTGCAAAACACACCTGCTAAAAACACACCAGAAATTTTGTCAAAACTCTTTCCTCCGTAAAATCTTAGATCAGATGAAAAATGTTAATCTCTTTCAGAAACTCAAAGATCACGTCAGGTGGAACATCTCCGAACAAGTTTTCCATGGAGTCTTCTGTACAATGTTTATGTCTCACAACATGCAATCTGAACACCCTAAAAGAATATGTTTCACTGTGAGTGGTACATGACATGGAATGTACCACGGAGCTTCTTGTCCCAAAAGAACTCCTCAGTGTGGCTTACACTGGCCACCAACTTAACAATGACCTTCCAGTGCACGAAAGGAACGACTCTCCAAAACTTTTCAACTAACCCTCAAGTATAAGACGACCCCAACAACAATCCTAAATGAGAAACAACTGCATGGGCAAAAAAACACGTGATGGTCTTATTACTGCATTAGCCACAAAAAATTTGGCCTTTCAGAGCTAACTAACTGCCATTGAATGCTATGGTCTGACATGGTAAAGTATATGACGCCAAATGAGAAACAACTGCATGGGCAAAAAACATCACAAAAACAGGGTTCATACAGACTTGGAGAAACAAAATTCCCAACCTTTTTCCAACCTTTCCCAATCCCAGCACCGGATTTCCCAACCATGCCAGGCATAGCCACTGACACTTGCAAGCATAGATCGGTCTCCAAACGAAATGCACTACAGGAGTTATGAAGAACAGAAAGCTAGAATGCGCAAATGTCAATCAATGGCGATCTTCTTGGCACGAACAGTAACTCTTGATAACAAATGGTTACAAGTAGAGCAAACTGTCAGTCGCAATGTCAGTGATTTTCGAACAATTAGAATTTATTTGTTCGTGCCTTTGCTGTTTGGTTTTCTATCTCTTTGGTTTTGAAGATGCTTGTCCAATTTTCCCAAACCTTCCCAACCCACAGACACCAAATGCCATTTTTCCCAAACTTTCACAGCTGGGAAAAGGACCATCCATTTTTCCCAAACCTTCCCAACTATTCCCAACCTGTGGGAACCCTGAAAAAACAACCCAACCAACAAAAAAAAAAAAAAAAAAAAGGAAATGAAAACGATATCATTATCATGCGATACCAAGTGACAATGACTGTGACCAACTGTGAATGCATAGTATCTCGTTTTGCTTATTTACAAATTCATTAGTAAGGAAATGCTTTCCTAATTCAGCATTTTTCAACATCATGATTTTCTTCTCAAGAGAGACATAAACAGGAGAGGTGAAGCCACTTACATCGGCACCAGTAGCGATCTCAGCCGTCGTGTCGGCCATCACCCCAAGAGTCTGGAAGGCAAACAAGCACAGCTCCCGCGAACACACCGAAGGCTGAAACAGATGGAAACAGTCGTAAGTCAGAAGTCCCCATCGTTTTCTTAAATAATGAGGGCATTGAATTCTTACTTCTATCACCTGTAGGTCTGGGTTATCATCAGTACAAAGGATGGTGAATCTATGATTTTAACTGACTTTAAGATCACATCTAAATCACACGAGTAATTTCACTTGACTCAAAAACTTTGCCAAAATGGCCTGTCCGTTTCTGTCAAAACTAAACTACATCAATCTAATGAAATAAATCATAAATCACATTTGTTAAGAGGTCTAGTCAGTCATGATAAATCATTCTCTTAGAATTAATCTTTCAAAAATGGGCAACTTTGAAATTTTCCTTTTTTGAGGGGAGTTTTCTCATTTGTTTTGTGTGACTAATGTCTGCATGCATGCTAAATGAATGGGTACCATAATAGCATTAGTTAAAGTCACATGCATACACTTGTTTCACCATGAGATCAAAAATTATCTACCTGGTCTTTGTTTTGTTTCCTCGTGTTTTTTTTGTTTGTTTTTTTTTTTATATAAATCAACAGATTTGGAAGTTGGGGGGGGGGGGAGGTAGAGCAAAATTTCACCGTCAGTTTCATAACAGTACTTAAGAACTGTTGCCTTCACCTGTTAATTTCAATCGAGATCGTTTTGGATTCAATCTTCTGCCAAGACCTTGATACAGCTGAGGTCTTAATAGAGAAGGTGGTCCCTAAGAAGGAGGAGACTGAATAGTTCACATCTTCAAAGAAAGAGTCCTGTCAGGAATATCTTCTTAACAGAAATCGTGTCTTAATTAGGGAATTCCTCTTGACACGGCTGGGACTTAGCAATACTGGGAAGATCTTCCTAAAAGACAGGGAGACTTTCGTCTTGTGGGGAACGTCATCTTCCAAGAGAGGCAATCTTATAGCCTCCCTTGATAAGAAGGAATCTTGTGGTCTTCTTGAGAAAAGGTGAATCTATATAGACTATATCATGAAAGAGCGGGAGATTCATCAGAATCATCTGTTTTTAAAGAGGAAGATTCTTAGTAAGGAAGATCTTTAGATGAAAAAGAGTCTTACTGACATCATTTCTTCAAAAGAGAGCCAATCTCAAAAGGGATTAATTTAATAATTCACTTTGCCTGTGGATTAACTGAAAGCAAAAGGGCATATCATGAGCTGGGAGTATCTTCTTTAAAGAGAGAGAATCATGAAAAGGAAGCTTTTTAAAGAGGGGAACCTTCATACAAAAAGGTATTTTACAAAAAGAGTAAATCTTAATTGAGATGATCTTTAACAAGGGTGAACGTTAATAGCGAAGGTCTTGTTTAAAGAGATGGAATTTTATTAATTAGGATCATTAAAAAAAAAAAAAAGAGTTGTAAGGCCTTTATAAAGAAGTTTTACTGGATGAAACACCACAGGCAGAAAAAAGTAAAACAAAAACAAAAAAGAAAAGAAAAAAGAATAGAAAGAAAAAAAAAAAAGCAAATAGAAACTAAAAAAGTTGTAGCTCTGCTTACCATCAACATGGCTCCACTAGCATGAAAAACGTGAGGGCGATCACAGACGACGCAGAATTCATTTATCGTAGGCACTCTCTGGAGGATGTATCTGTACAGCTGAAACCCATCCATGTATAAACTATGTCAAGGCAGTCATCTGTTCATGAAATGAGTGTACTCCAACATATAGAAGAAAGACGACAAAACAACTGAGGGAAACACAGAGAGATTGCAGCAACATCCATTATGAAGTCGGTACTAGGAGATCATGATCAAATAATCAAAAGCAAATCAAAGTACTTTTTTCAAAAATAAACGCATTTTTTCAAAAACACCCAAGTCATACTATGCTACATCACAGACTGAAGACTGTGGATACGAAACCAATCAGAAGTCTTCCACAAATCATTCCCAGATTTTTCACCAAACCAGTTATTACTCAGATGCAACTGAGCAGTGGAATTGAACTGCAAGACCAAGGCTGCACTCTCACTAGTAAACAAGTATCAGTCCACTTCACTGATACATAACCGACAGTGGGTAAAATGCCTGGGAAAAGAGAAAACCTTAGATCCGTGGTTCAGATCTTGCAGCAGACAAGTTTCTCTTCCCTTCTTAACTAGATGTGGTCTGAGTGTTAATAGTTTTGTTTTGTTATGATTTTTTTGTTTTTGTTTTGCTTTTTTTTCTTTTTAACAAAATGACGAATCACCAAGGTTAAAAAAAAAAAAAAAAAAAAAGGCAAACCAAGGAAGAAGTTCTACTTGGCAGAATTTGGTAAAAAGAAAATCCGTTCCGTTACTGACAGACAAACAAAAATATGCAGACATGGAAGAAGATAAGAGTGACAAAATACTAAGATGACACTTGCTCAAAAAGGAGCACAGCCGGTTTCTTACAAACAGAAATCTGTTGTGATGAGAAAACTGCACCCTCGATGACACTACAGTGAAAACAGAATACAATCTATGCAGTACAATATCAGAAAACAACAGATTATTCTTCAGTCCTGCTTTGTCTAGCTGCCTTGGTTCTCCAGATCATAATCATTATGATCATCTTCATCCTAAACCTGTTGCAAATGTTTCTCTTTTTGTTTGCTTGTTTGTTTTTGTTTTGGCCAAAGGTTGGTGACCAAATATCACACACACACACACACACACACACACACACACACACACACACATACACACACACACACACACACAATAAAGATTGCTAGATTGCCTTACAGACAAACATAAAGATGGCAATGCCCTATTGTTCATAAAACTGTATTGGTTAACCCTTACGCCGCCGATGTCGCATTTCTGCAACCATGTGTGTGTGTTCCCTTTTTCTTTCATGTGTGTACCAGTGAGGCATAAGAAAGCCTGTGTGTGTGTGTGTGCGTGTGTGTGTGTGTGAGTGTGTGTGTGTGTGTGTATGTGCGTGTGTGTGTGTGTGTATGTGCGTGTGTGTGTGTGTATGTGTGTGTGTGTGTGTGTCCTTCCCTTTTTCTTTCTTCCATGAGTGTGTCAGTGGGGTGTAAGAAGTTTGTTGTGTGTGTGTGTGTGTGTGTGTGTGTGTGTGTGTGTGTGTGTGTGTGTGTGTGTGTGTGAGTGTGTGTGTGTGTGTGTAATTATTGCTTTTCTGCATCACCTCATTAGGAATATCAATAATTATTCCTCTCACTGTTGTTTCAAGAGTGCTGGTGAACAAGGATGATATTCAACCTGTGGGCTACTTCCAGCTCCTCTTCTGTTGTTGCAGTATCTGCATTCATAGTTGTTTTGTTTTTTTTTATTCATTTTTTTGTTGGATATTACATACGTTCTGGTCTCCATTTGTTGAGTGGAGTATTTTTCCTTCTTTGTTCAGACTTTGATGGCATGCTTTCTTCTTTATTATGTTGAGACTAAAGATAGCATTGAATTTTTTTGTTTCACTTTTTTTTGGCACTTGAAATTACAGAAAAAATTTAAAATTGTTGTTGACTAACCATTACTAACATTCTATAATTGAACAAAAGTACAATTTATTTTCTCCATTTCACAAAAAACAGCATGAGAATTGGTTGCTTAGTTCCAGATCTATCCGCATTTCACACATGCTGGTCTGAAAAAAGAGAATTTTTTTTTTTAATGGCTAGCAATGGGAATTTATGCAAAACAGAACATCTGGCGGTGAAAGGGTTAAATCATTGTACAGGTGTTCCAAAAAAGTTTTAATTCAAAACAGAAACAAAAATTTGAAGAAAATATCCAATATTCACCACTGTGAAATACACATCAACAACCAAGACTAGCTTTAAGATCGATAATCAGGTTTTTTTTCTTTTTTTTGGTCATGCTTGATTTCACTTACCCTTTACTTACCATACTGGTCATATTCTAAAAATAGTAAAAATAAGTAAAAAATATTTAGCTGCACAAATTATCTTTCCAAACTTGTGACAATGCAAACTTTTCACCTCACAAAAAAGCCCTTGTGCTGGATACATCTTGTGGAAGTCTCCTCACACCCTTCACCACCCACCCGCTCCATATCCCAAACACTTCACCCCATTAATTTCAGAATGAAAATCACATCCTTAATATCAATAATAATTTTTTTTTTAATGCAGTAGGAATGGACAAGAGAGGAACAGATTGTACCAACAGATCAAAACAGGACTCCAAAAACACCCGCAACATTCTTCACGGCAGGAGGCAGCAAATCATGGCCAAGAACAACAGTGCCACTTGGAACATGCAGGCAGAGTCTGCTGGACAGGGCAGATGACCGGAGTGCACTGCAGACCTCCCAGAATGGAAGAGTCACCCAAAGATCATCAGCAAGAGTGGCATGAGACCAGACATAATAGTCCACTCTCAGTCAACCAAGCAGCTGATCATGATCGAGCTCACGGTGCCATATGAGAACAGAATGGAGGCAGCTCAAACCTACAAGACTGAAAAGTATGCTGATCTGGCAAACAGCCTGAGGAGAGAAGGCTATCAGGTCGAAGTCCTCATGCAGAAATTGGAGCTAGGGGGTTTGTAGGAACGTCTGCATACAGCCTCATGAAACAGTTCTCAGTTGCAGGGAGGGAAAAAACCAGAGCCCTGAAAGCAATGGCAGAAGTGGCAGAGAGGTGTTCAAGCTGGATCTGGTCAAGGAGGAACAAAAGTGAACTTCATAAGGCTTAACTTTCCTACAAATATCAGGTGTCCCTGTGGCTCAGTGGTTAGAGTGCGAGTCATTAAGTGGAAAATGAGCATGTCCAGAGGGTCATGGGTTCGAATCCCAGCCATGGCTCATCCCAAAGATGGGGAAAAAAAAGGGGCAGCAGAGGGACATCCGGAGTCATGAACCGGGTGTGGCCCAACCCCCTAGAGTGTCAGGAGATAAGGGCCGAAACACTTGCTTGAAGGGGGCTTCTCTTCTGAGGACTCTCTGCTGCCACACTCTCCACGAGTTTCTTTCTACGTCACCAAAAAAAAAAAAAAAACCACAAAGCATCCAACAAAGTGAGAACTTACCATAACCAGAAATCCATTCTCCAAGGACGGCATTTGCTTTGCATGGAGGAAAACGGAGGACTCAATCACGATAGGGTTCTCCGACGCTTCTGATATGTTAGGCTCTGTGTGCGATGCACTCATACTACGAGCAATGCTTTCCGCCTTCTTGCTGCGAGTTGTCACTGGGGTGGATAAATGCCGCTGCGAAAGCTTTTTAGACCTGGGTTTCTTCTTTGAAGTACCCTGCTGGGGTGCAACATCGGGCGTGTTTTGGGAGGCAGGGAGCAAGTCCTTTCCCACATCATCACTGAAACATAACATCAGCAAGTGAAACTCTTGTGTGGAAGCACTTTGAAACCCAAGGTTATTCGCTTGACTTTGAAACCAAGATTATTCGCCTGACTTTGAAACCAAGGTTATTCACTTGACTTTGAAACCAAGGTTATTCACTTGACTTTGAAACCAAGGTTATTCGCTTGTCTGCTGAATTACCTCCTCCTTCCTGATCACTGAATGTCTTTTGTTTTAAGAACAGCTCTTTTACCTTTAGTTCTCACATGTTCTTCTATCAAAAAAAAGCATCTCAAACCAGGCTAGTTGGGGGTTAGGGTGGGGGATGGAGGGGAGTGAGGGATGGGGGTGGGAATGGGTGGGAGAAAAAGGGAGGGGGTCACATTTTTTTATCACATAAACAATGAGTACACTCATACAGAAATTTTTACTTGCATCAAGGCTATATAGTATTCTTACGTATACAATAATAAACAAAATGTAAATGCCTAACATAACATTACATTATGTAAACGAACTGAACATTTAAGCATATGTATGCAAAATCAAAAACAAACAAGAAAAATAAACATCTGAGACTAAATCAATCCCCCCCCCCCCCTACAACACACCCAAACACACACACATTCATTCCAAACAGCCATAATATATTCAGAATCTGCACATGCATGTATACATCTACATGCATACATGATATAATGATAGGTACATTAAGAAGCCTTATTCTTAACATGCCCATGACTAATGTGCACAAACAAGACACTGATCCAGTCCAATTTCACAGACCACAACCCAGCCCAACACTAAAGAATGCAAGATAAAAAAAAATAAAACACCAACTGCAAATCTTTTGAGCAAAGACCTGGAGCTCTGCAATTACGCAATTATTTTGTCCTCATCCTTTTCCTAAAACAAGGTTCATGGATCAATTCAAAGGTTAGGGGTTTTTTTCACTTTTCAAGAAAAGCAGCAGGAAAAAGCCATACCAGATGAGGTCCAGAAATCGGCAAGCTAGGTCAACTGTGTCAGATCTCATGTTCCATGAGAGTAACCCTGCCTTTTTAAAATGTGTGGTCACACCCAAAGCAACTTGGGACTTATGCCACTGGTGGTCACACCCAAAGCAACCTGAGACTTATGCCACTGGTGGTCACACCCAAAGCAACCTGAGACATGCCACTGGTGGGCACACCCAAGGCAACCTGAGACATGCCACTGGTGGGCACACCCAAAGCAACCTGAGACATGCCACTGGTGGGCACACCCAAAGCAACCTGAGACTTATGCCACTGGTGGGCACACCCAAGGCAACCTGAGACATGCCACTGGTGGGCACACCCAAAGCAACCTGAGACTTATGCCACTGGTGGGCACACCCAAAGCAACCTGAGACATGCCACTGGTGGGCACACCCAGGCAACCTGAGACATGCCACTGGTGGGCACACCCAAAGCAACCTGAGACATGCCACTGGTGGGCACACCCAAAGCAACCTGAGACTTATGCCACTGGTGGGCACACCCAAGGCAACCTGAGACATGCCACTGGTGGGCACACCCAAAGCAACCTGAGACTTATGCCACTGGTGGTCACACCCAAAGCAACCTGAGACTTATGCCACTGGTGGGCACACCCAAAGCAACCTGAGACATGCCACTGGTGGGCACACCCAAGGCAACCTGAGACTTATGCCACTGGTGGGCACACCCAAAGCAACCTGAGACTTATGCCACTGGTGGGCACACCCAAGGCAATTTGGCTCCAGTACTGACATCAGTCAGCTTACCAGTTTAATCAGAGGGAAAAAATGTCAAAACATATGTGAAACAGTGTGTCTGTAATGCACATGGTTGATAGCTTAATCTTTGGGGAGCCGGAATAGCTCAGTTGGTAGAGCGCCGGACTCGTAATCTTGGTGATCCTGGGGTTGCGGGTTCGAACCTCCGCCGGGGCGTTTCGGTACAGGGGGATTTTTCCCTCGGAGTTAACATTGGTTCTGACTCCATTTCCCATACAGTCCTTCGAATGAGACTATAAACCGAGGTTCCGTGTGTGAATGCACGCATAACATCTTGCACACACGTAAAATCCCATCACCAACTTTCGGAAGAGTAGGCCAGTTTGGCCGTTGGTATGGATGACACGTTACACATAGCATGCACCCTGCGTGAGAAATGGAAAGAATGAAGGAAGTAAGGAAAATGAGTGATCGATATTGAACGATACTGACTGGATGACACGGGAAACGACTGAATGAAGCGCCAGCTGGCAGCTCTTCAGTCGGCACTACCCAGGTAAGCAGCCCGTTGTGTAAACGAGTGTCGATTGTAAAGCGCTTAGAGCTTGGTCTCTAGCCGAGAATAGGTGCTATATAAGTATTCATTATTATTATTTATTATCATTATTTTCCTGACATGCGCTTCAAATAAAATATTTGACTTTCTACATCTATTTGCTTGACCCATAAACTGAGAAAAGGTACCTCTACTTGCAATGGAAAGAAAACATTTTATTCTCCTGATGTCTTTTTCCTTTTTCTGGAACAGGTCTATTGAGAATACTGGTGAACAGAAAACTGACAAAGTATTGCTGGCTGCGATAAACAATTAATAACAGCTTGTTATTTGTAGTCTAGTTGTTGACAGCTGGTAGATCATGGTATGATAGGTGGTATATTGCACAGTTGTTAAGAACACCTGGTAGGTTGTTCATGGCCAGCTGGTGTGTTGTTCATATGGTGGGAACAGGTTGTAGGTATGCATACCCTGACAGGCCATACACCTCTGATTCACTGTGGTAGATGTGCTGATCAGAACTTGAAAATCTGAGGTGTACAAATGTTCCTCCCACCACTACTCAGTTGCGTGCGTGTGTGTGTGTGTGTGTGTGTGTGTGTGTGTGTGTGTGTGTGTGTGCATGCGCGCTCATGTGTGTGTGTTTCATTTCACTCTTCTTTGTGAATTTCAGAATAATTTCAGGGGTGACCAGTTCTCATTTTGTGTCGTAATGTTAAACCAGTTCCTCTTTCTTCCTCCTTTCAATTCTGCTTTCTGAATTTCAAACATAGCCTCTTTCTTCCTCCTTTCAATTCTGCTTTCTGAATTTCAAACATAGCTCTTTCTTCTCCTTTCAATTCTGCTTTCTGAATTTCAAACATAGCCTCTTTCTTCCTCCTTTCAATTCTGCTTTCTGAATTTCAAACATAGCCTCTTTCTTCCTCCTTTCAATTCTGCTTTCTGAATTTCAAACATAGCCTCTTTCTTCCTCCTTTCAATTCTGCTTTCTGAATTTCAAACATAGCCTCTTTCTTCCTCCTTTCAATTCTGCTTTCTGAATTTCAAACATAGCCTCTTTCTTCCTCCTTTCAATTCTGCTTTCTGAATTTCAAACATAGCCTCTTTCTTCCTCCTTTCAATTCTGCTTTCTGAATTTCAAACATAGCCTCTTTCTTCCTCCTTTCAATTCTGCTTTCTGAATTTCAAACATTGCCTCTTTCTTCCTCCTTTCAATTCTGCTTTCTGAATTTCAAACATAGCCTCTTTCTTCCTCCTTTCAATTCTGCTTTCTGAATTTCAAACATAGCCTCTTTCTTCCTCCTTTCAATTCTGCTTTCTGAATTTCAAACATAGCCTCTTTCTTCCTCCTTTCAATTCTGCTTTCTGAATTTCAAACATAGCCTCTTTCTTCCTCCTTTCAATTCTGCTTTCTGAATTTCAAACATAGCCTCTTTCTTCCTCCTTTCAATTCTGCTTTCTGAATTTCAAACATAGCCTCTTTCTTCCTCCTTTCAATTCTGCTTTCTGAATTTCAAACATAGCCTCTTTCTTCCTTCTGTAAAATAGTGTGCTTGTTAAGGAAGCTAAAAGGTAATTTTAGTCACTGATAAGACAGTAGGTGGAGTACATATGTCGTTCAATGGTTAAAAGTAACACATCTATCTTCTGTTGTAATCATTCAGTTATTGTCAGAGCAGGGTATTTGGTTGCTGGTAAGTCTTGAATTCTTTACATTTCAAGGGTCTGTTCAATGCCTCGATCAGGTGCATACCTTCTTTTTTTTCATTTGATAGTTCATACCTATTGAAACATCCGATGCAACAACTTCTGCAATAAAGAAAAAGCTCTAGTTTGGATTCGCCTTTGAAGATTTGTTTTCATGAAAGTTTTCACTTTCTCTGAAATAAAGTTTACCTGCCCTGCATTCTTTCTTCTATAAGATGAAAATGTAAAATGATGTCTGGAGGCTGTTGAAAGGTTCCAACGTACATTCTCCCACACACATGGAATATAACAACACATGAAAGTGATGACCGTGTTTCATCTGACAAACTGAATCTAAATGAAGAAATAATGAAAAAATGATCGCATCATTATATCTATGTTTCAAAAGCATTGATGCCTGCCAAATACTTTTCAGCATTTCTGCTGATTTCACACAAAGTCTTTTTAAAAGTGTGAATTTCACAGAGTATACAACATACTGACATCAGATTATATGTGTGTCTGATGAAATAATTAATTTCCTAGACAGTCGAAGCCATTGAAATGAATCTGAGAAAAAAAAAAGATACAAAAAAAGACGAGACTGAAAGAAAACAAAGCTGTTTCACCATGGACAACTTACCAGTTATTCATAACAACTGAACAACCTACACGCTGTTCTACCACGTCAAGCACCTACCTGCTGGCCATATTGGCAAGCATCATGGAAGCATCCATGAGGTTGTTGTTGGTCAGCAGAAGAGCACTGCGGGACTGCGTCTCCCCAAAGCCCATCTCCTGGAGGCGCTGCAGAGCCGACAGGCTCACACCGTCCCCTGCCACCGCCCTGAAAATGTCTGGTTTATTAGCTTTTGCATCGACACCCATCTAAGGTAAAGGACAGATGGGTATGGTCTTTCCAGGAGAACTATTACACATGCACGCACGCACACGCGCACACACACCTACACTCATGCACACACACATACACACACACACAATCACACACACAATCACACACACACACACACACACACACACACACACACACACGCCCAGGCCTTGAGGTACCCCTCAGCAACAGAAGCCCAGCTTTCAGTAGCACATGGATGCTTTCAGCCGTACAAACACAGTGCCATTTCCACAAATGAACCCCTCATGTCCTCATTTTCTTTGCACTAAGGCAGGATTTATGGTTAACTGAAACCCTTTGCATGAATGCATCTAACTGCCTATTTTTACAACATCAAAGGCAAGTCACAAGGGCTTTGACAGATATTCAGTGAATGTCATCAAAGCTGTTATGTTTTGTGAACATCATTTAGTTATTTAGTTTAATAGCAGAAAACCAAAATGAATAGGAGAAAAACAAAACTGAAAACATAACAAAACCCATAACTTACAAAGCTTTTGATGGGGTGGTAGTCAGTAAGAATACTTTATATGAGGTAATGACATTTTTTAATCTTAAGATGTTTAAAAGTTGCTAAATTGATGGGGTGATAGTCAGTAAGAATACTTTACATGGGGTAATGACATCTTTTAATCTTAAGATGTTTAAAAGTTTCTAAACTGACAATCCTCACACACACCTACACACCCTAAGTGTACTCATCTTCAGCACACGATGTTTTCTGCCCAGTACTTCAACAGGATATTGTAATAGCAGGCAAGTGCTGACATTTTTATTTTCGTGTTCTTACAGCCAAATCCAGCAAGGGGACTGGAATACCTCAGATGGAAGAGCGCCGGACTCGTACTCTGGGTGATCCTGGGGTTGCAAGTTCGAATCTCCGCCAGGCCGTTTAGGTACAGGGGGATTTTTCTGTCCGAGTTAACATTTGTTCTGACCCCCATTTCCCAAACAGTCCTTTGAATGAGACTATAAACCGAGGTTCCATGTGTGGACGCACGCAAAACATCTTGCCCTCATGCAAAACCCCATCACCAACTTTCGGAAGAGAAGGCCAGTGTGGCCGTTGGTATGGATGACACATCACACATAGCATGCGCCCTCCATGCAAAATTGAAAGAATGAAGGAATAAAGGAAACTGAACGAATGATACTGACTGTATGACACAGGAAACAACTGAATGAAGCACCGGCAGGCAGCTCTTCAGTGGGCACAACCCAGGTAGGCAGCCACACAAGTGTGTGGATTGTAAGTGCCTAGAACCTTTGGCAAGGCGCTATATAAATGCTATGTTATTATTATCATATTCATTGTTATGAAGTTTTCCCATTTGGCTTTTCCTTAACTGGATTCTGATTCGGAAACAATTTAGTGTTGCTTCTTTAACCCCATTTTACTGCACCAGTGACAACACTTCCACCACCAGCATGACATGACTGCTATTCCCACAAGTCCCAGAAGTGGGCAAACACACTTCCGATGAACTGACACAATGTGAAATGAAATGGCTGGTTTAACGGTCAGCAAGATCAGTTTTGTTTTTAACTTATCCATAGTGCCCGGTCAGCAAGATCAGTTTTGTTTTTAACTTATCCATAGTGCCATAATGTTGGGGCTTGAAACGAATGAAATGGTAGGTTTAAACGGTCAGCAAGATCAGTTTTATTTTTAACTTACCCATAGTGCCATAATCTTGGGGCTTGAAACGTAGAAACTACAGACAAATCATCAGGTCTGACACATACACACACACATACACAGAGTATATCATGTGTGTGTGTGTGTGTGTGTGTGTGTGTGTGACTCAGACTTTGTGTCAAGAGCACCCTTAAGGGTCTATAGACACAGCATGGTAATTATGAGAAATGGGAAGTGGGGGGGGGGGGGGGGAAGAGATCACACATGACACTGAAAATTACTTGACAGTTCAAGTCTAATGGCATACACCATAAGAAGAATAAAAAAATTCTTGTAGGTTAGTACCTCTAAAAACTACTGAGAACTGAGAACTACTCTTTACGACTCCTCATACATACTGAACATTTCCTGTCTGCATAAAGACAATCATGAGTGTCTTGTTACTGTGTTATCAGTGAACATTTGTACAATCATGACAAGCAAACTATCACTGCTTTCAAAGAGTCTGATATAGTACAGGATAATATGCCAAAAAAGGAACAAAAATATCACAGAGATACTCAGTAAACATATCAAAATACTATCTTAAATGTTACACAGAGGATTTTGGAACAATCTGAGAACAATGATCTCCTCATCCTGAACACCACTTCACAATGAAAATCTAGTAATTTTCATAAGCAATTTTTTGGTCTTTTCTTTTTGTGCAATATCCACATCTGAAAAGGTCATATATCCTCTTGTACTTTCTGCTAGCTGTGCAGAAAAAGCACTATCTTCAAACCTGCACATACCCATCGGTACGCTCATTTGAGAAAGGTGCTTTCCCGCACTGTTAGTATAAGCGGACGGGTAAATATGGATACTGCCAAAAAGACAGACAGATCAGCCACACTAGAGCTTCTGTACAGCATGCTGTGGCCATACAGCACAGGTGCACATTACCAACAAGCTGGGAAATTGGAAAACTTGATAAGACAGCTGTAGACCGTTCAAGAACTGAACATGCTTACTTGCTGAACAGGGTAAGTCACTTGAGTTGATCACCAGTAGTATGTACACAGGTAAGTCAGAAATATGTTTACGTTATTGTCAAAAAGAGGGCATGCTATTTATAGCTGGGTAACGAGACATCACACAGAAATGGTCACAGTTCCACTCAACAGGTTCCAGATGACAATGTTATGTGCAGCACACAACAAAGCGACATGTATGAAAGAACCTGATGCTGAGACAAACAAAATAACAGCAGGGAAATGTTTGTACCATTATCAGCCAGCACTGCTCAAGTAAAAAAAAAACACATTCCATGCATCAAATAGCAGTTAGAAATGCACACACACACACACACACACACACACACACACACACACACACACACACTTCCCCCAACTCCCTCATGGCTAAATATCTAGTTTCAAAAGAATTAAATTTTAGAACCACGAAAAAATAACTTCCATTAAACAATTTCTTTTGCTGTCTACACTCTTCACGTTTTGTGGCATGTTGTGATCCATACCACACCATTATGAGACTACTAATCAAACATCTGCACTATTGGTGAATAATCTCTATTACATTCAACAGTGCCAACGGCACCTTCTTATGATGAAAAACAAATTTCTTTAAACAATGAAATTACACAGTTGCCAAGCTTTATTAAGCAAACATTTTTCCTGAAGTGGAAAACATTATGATAATCATCTGGAGACAGTCCCCAGATTTCCAAAATGAAAATGTGGACAAAACCTTCTACAAGTGTGGAAGTGGATGAAAAATCAGCACAGTACTGGTCACAGCAATGGAGCATGAAGAGCTAAGGAATGTGAGGCCATCTTCATTATTTTTTCCTCCCTCCCAACTCATCTTCGGCGCCATGTCAACTCTTTCTAGCTCCTTGTTTACAGCCACATCCTACACTGTCCCATCGCAGCCTTGGTACCAGCGATCAACAGGGAGCAGTCAGTGTCAAGTCTTGATGAGTCAACCCACCAGAGGAGACACTGCACAGCTGCTGACTCACTTCAGGTGTTCAGTTGCACCTGTTCTGATCCAACTTAAGCCGGACACTATCTACGAAGCCCATTAATGATGATAGTAATCACTTAACTGCAAAGCCAGCCTGAGTGAACACCGCTCTCAGAAGGGTTCCATTAAGTCCCTCAACTGACTGTCTCCATGTGCTTGTCGATTCAAGCAACATTTTACACCAACTCATCAAATGCACAAGTGGGGAATGGAAATTGAAACTGAGGTCACTGTGAGATCAGGGCATGAAAGTCCACAGAATCTGAGACTCTTTCATGCTGATCATTGACAATGGGTATGATGAAAGTCATGCCATGGAGTTCCGTGTTGATCTAAGACAACAGGACAGGGCTGTACTCTACACCTACTTTCGTAACAAACCCAAGTGTCAACCAGGTCCGAGAGATGCAGACACCTGCAGCACTGGTCTGGAAATTAGAGTAATACTCGCAGAGAAACATCTGATGAGTGGATGAAGCTAGACTGTTTGGTTTTAGTCTCATCCAATTATGCTCGCAGCAAACTCAACTCTAGGTAGGAGCCAGTCGGGGCAACAAATTGCGCAAACTGAATGGCTCTGATAGTTATCAAACCTCTGACCTCTCAGCCAGCTGTCTGCAACACTAACCACTTTGCCATAGCGGCTAATATCTTTATCTTCTTTGTCGTATCACAAACATATATATCATATTATCATAATCAATCATAAAGGTTTCAGTAGGCAACATACATCGATTTCACAAATTTTGATACTTCCTTTCATGATATATGCAAGCATCTACCATACCTGAGAAATACAGACATCAATGACACAATCTGAAAATGTAAACGTTCTCAAAGATGTCCAAGACATAAAACTGTGATAATTAACTGCCCCTGATCTTCACATTAGATCTCAAAGACTTTCAACTGTGGGCAAGTTATCTGCAGCTGAAAAACAAATCTCACAATCAACAGTTACTTAGCAAGATTAAGCCAGGTATCCTATCATAATCAAACTGTCGGTCAGCAATCAACAGTTACTTAGCAAGATTAAGCCAGGTATCCTATCATAATCAAACTGTCGGTCAGTGACTGACCACTGTACAATGCAGTATGCCATTAACTAAATGAATCTGGACCTGGGCCCGCTTTAAAGGCCCATCCTTTCCTCTTCCCCATCCTCATGCCTCTCTTCTCACAGTGCACAGTTACAGAAGATACTGTGGACAACTGATGGACTGCAGCAAGACTGTCCTGTCAGTACAAAGCAGGACAGAAATCAGAACACTGACAGGACTGCACCATGCCTAGCGATGATGTCCACTGCCATGCACTTGTGTACAATCCTGTCTCACCTTTTTCTGCATTCTCGGCCAATAGTGAATAACCGTTTTAATCGCTTTAAAACTGATGGCTTGCGTTTTGTTTTTCCAATATCCCTGTAAAATTTCAACAAAAAACAACCCTACATGAAATACTGTTGTAATTCAAATGATCAATTCCCTTTATTGTATTGAAACTGGTTCCCGATTCTGCTATTCAAAATTTTTTAATGAAAAACTCATAAATTTCCAAGTGCAGGCACCAAAAGTGTCTGATTTCTGTCTTGTACAAAACACTAGTCAGCAAAGGATGACCAGATCTAGGTCTAATCATGACTTCTTTACCCAGGGCCACAGTCACATTCATATCATCCTGAAACTCGGCCCGAGCTTTGCATGAAATAACTGACAGAATTTTTTTCACAGAATTAGAAGGCAGCTAATGTCCTTACTTCTGCATTAATTCCAAGGCTTCTTGGATATTTCTGCTGGGAATGTTCGTCTCCGTGGCAAAGATGCTCACAGGGTTTTTTTCCATTGTCTTCCATCATCATTTTTTTTTCCATTGTCTTCCGTTATAACAGTCACACAATTTCTGGGGAAAAAAATGTTCTGACAACTGAACATTTGTGTCCCAGGTGGTGGTCAGACTCACGGATACAAAGTTTAAAAAAAATCAACCATTGGTCTTTGTAAATCAGCAATAAAGTGATCATGCTATCATCCACATGCACCAATGTGCCCACTGTCCATTTCCATTACAATATACCACTGTGTGCAGACTGCTCAATGCACTCTACACCACACCTGCTCATGCCTGAGGCCACAAGGAACAGAGGTTACTGCTCAAAAACAAACAAAAACAAGAAAACCCTGAACAAACAAACTTTAAAAGGTATTTGAAAAAAACCTCCACCAGGTAACATGGACAAACTAATTACAAGACACAACAAATGCATTCCGACCTCTTGGGTCGTCTGAACAAGCAAATAGATAGGTCACAACAAAAAAGTTAGGATGACAGCCTCATGGACGAAATAGTGCCTTACTTATTGCTAGCACAGCCTGTTGTGGAAAAAGTATTTTGACAACTGATTACATGACTTCTTCAAAGTGGATGGACCACTCTCCTAGTGTGCAAGTCAGCTTTAGAGTGACAATGCTGTCACCCACAAGATGAACCGAGGAAACCAGTTTAAGTTAGGAGACATCATTGTCTGTGGATTAGTCCATAGATGGCGCATTACATCTGTTAAGCCATGTGGCCACCATATGGAGTAGTTGCAGCCAATCCATAAAAAGAATAGTTATATAAGGGTTAAGGAGGTCTACTAGATGAGATGCTGACATGCCTGACCGGTTCATTAACCAAATGCACCAGCCAGTCTCCCAGCATCTAGTCTGTGCACAACTAACAATACTGTGTGTGTGTGTGTGTGTGGAGAGGGGCAGCTGCAGTAAAGGTGAGTGGGTGGGTTGGTGGGTTTGTACATGTGTGTGGAGTATTGCAATTTCACCACAACACACATGCAAGTATATTTACGTCTCAGTTTCACAGAAATACACAGTTTCACCACAACATACATGTACATCTAGGTACGTCTCAGCGTAGTAGAAATACTTGAATAACCATCCATAAATGACCATCTTCTGTCAGTAGGATTAGGCAACTTTGCTGTTTCTATCCAGATATGATCTAGGCTTTAATTTAAGAATTTTCACACACACACACACACACACACACACACACACACACACACACACACACACACATACACACACACACACACACACATACACACACACACACACTCTCTCTCTCCACACACACACACACACACACACACACACACACACCACCACTCCACCACACACATACACAACGCACGCACGCACGCACACGCACACACGCACGCACACACACACACACACACACACACACACACACACACACACACACACACTTCACTTACCCAGCTGCGCCACTGAGATCACAGGGCATGCTGCCAGACTTCTTGAGCTTTGAGTCTAAAAAGTCGTTATTCAGCTTGGGCCAGACTTCACCCAGAAACAACTTGACTATGCTGCAACAAACACATGACATAAATTAATCAAAAGGCAAGAAGGCAGTCACATAACCTACGTCATTCAGTGGGACAAAAATCAGATGGTACAGGTATAGTTTTGTTTTTCCACACAATGAAATGACATTTTCTTTTTCCTGCTGTTGCTGTTGTTCTTGTTTTTGCTGTCCCATCTTTTGTGCCACGTCAGTGGTACTGCATCCACACCGCTCATTCTGACACACACACACCCCACCCTACCCCCCACCCCACCCCCACCCCCCTGTCCACAACAGCCCAGCCTGTCCTGCCGCAGCACCCTAACTAGCAGTCCACTGGGAGCAGTCAATATCAAGTCGTCACCAGAGATTACACTACACTGCTGCCGAGTCACTTTGGTGGTGTTCAGAGATGCCTGTTCCTATCCAACAGATGCAGGACACCATCTACTAACCCCCCTACTGATGACAACTGCTTGTCAAGGAACCTGTGTGAGTGATCTCTCCCTCTAGAGGAAGCCACCACGTCCTTTCAACGACGGGCCCCTGTGAATCTGCTAATATCGGTCACCCCGATGTAACCAAACCAAGGCCATAGACGTGGAGGACACTGAAACTGAAACCACCATGAGAGCAGGGCACGAAGGGCCACAGACTTTTGACATTTTTTCATTTTCAAATGATGATCAATGAGAATGATGATGATGAAGATGATGCTATAGATTTCCATTCCGGTCTGAGACTGCATGACAGGGCTGTACTCAATGCTTACTTTCTTAATTTATCCCAGGATCAATCAGGCCCAAGAGATACAGACACCTGCAGAGTTGGTCAGGAAATCTGAGCTGCACTCTGAGATGCATCAATTTACTGGATGAAACTCGACTGTGTGATCCCAGTCTTCCAAACTGAACCCGCAGCAAACTCAACTCTGGGTAGGAGCCGGTCGGGGCAGAAAAATTCCACATGGCTCTGATGGGAATCAAACCCACAACCTCCCAGCTGTGAGTCTGCAATGCTAACCACTTCGCCACGCTGGCTGGTTCTTGTTTTGTTTCATATAAATTTGACAAGACACATGATGATTGTGCTCTTGGCTTCCCAACCCAAAAAGACACACACAGACAAACACACACACACAACAATTCTAGACCTTTTTTCCGTTTTCTTTTTTAACAACAATTTGTAATATTGTTTCAGGAACAATTCTGGGTGACGCCACTAAGTGCACTCTGACACTGGCTATTAAAGACAAAACATACCCACACTTACTATGAGACACAAATGCTAAATATCACTGTGAACAACTTTCGTTATAAAGCCTCTCTAACGACAAACTGAGTATTTTACAATACAGGCACATTAGATATAATCCAACTTAATGTCATCCACTTAACGATGCAGTTTATAAGCAAGTTGCTTATGTCTTTAGCTCAAAACCATCTTGTCTGTATTTCTTTGAACAGTTACCAAGTTGGGTATTTTTTGCTCCCATAAGAAAACCTAACACAGAGTAACTTGTATTCAAGACCGGCACAGCCTTTTAAACTTGAATAAAGTCAGACAAATACATAGACGAACAATCTAATAGTGGGGGAAAAAACAAGCGCAGGCCAACAACTGAACTATTTTCATAGTAATGACTTGGCAAAGATTTGGACTTAGGAGGGAGGGGGGGGGGGGGGGGGGGGGGGGGGGGAGGGCGGAATTTGAAGATGGAGAAACTGGGAATATGAAATTAAGAAAATATGTTACAGATAGGAAAACTCTTCACTAGCTGCATAAGGGAACCATCGCAATCCCTTTTGAAGGCAGATATATTTGTATTACCTGCTCCGAGGCCTTTCGTCCGCTGGGTCGGACTCATCAGGGAGACACGGCTGGTTGTGTCTGCGCTCCTGGCGTCAAATAGAGACACACCACAGTCCATAATACTGTGGTGTTCTCACCACCAAGGGTGCAAAAAAGAACCCAATAGCACCCCCAAAGCAGCCAGCGAAGAGTAGTAAATGAAACTAAACGAAAGTGTGGGGAGGAAAAAAGTTGCTGAAAAACTAGAGACATTATGCAAATAGTATAAAATGTAAGGGACAATTTTTGAGCCTACGCCTGAGGATCCAGCCAAAGATGTAAGGGAGATCAAAAGACAAACACACAGACGGACAGAAACAAATACAAATAACCTCAATTTAATCAAAACAAAATCGGAAATGAAATGAGGCAGGGAACAGTAAACGATAAACAGTTAACAAGTTGGGTATTTTTTGCTCCCATAAGAAAACCTAACACAGAGTAACTTGTATTCAAGACCGGCACAGCCTTTTAAACTTGAATAAAGTCAGACAAATACATAGACGAACAATCTAATAGTGGGGGAAAAAACAAGCGCAGGCCAACAACTGAACTATTTTCATAGTAATGACTTGGCAAAGATTTGGACTTAAGGAGGGGGGGGGGGGGGGCGGGGGCGGAATTTGAAGATGGAGAAACTGGGAACATGAAATGAAATTAAAAAAATATGTTACAGATATGAAAACTCTTCACTAGCTGCATAAGGGAACCATCGCAATCCCTTTTGAAGGCAGATATATTTGTATTACCTGCTCCGAAGCCTTTCGTCCGCTGGGTCGGACTCATGAGGGAGACACGGCTGGTTGTGTCTGCGCTCCTGGTGTCAAATAGAGACACACCACAGTCCATAATACTGTGGTGTTCTCACCACCAAGGGTGCAAAAAAGAATCCAATAGCACCCCCAAAGCAGCCAGCGAAGAGTAGTAAATGAAACTAAACGAAAGTGTGGGGAGGAAAAAAGTTGCTGAAAAACTAGAGACATTATGCAAATAGTATAAAATGTAAGGGACAATTTTTGAGCCTACGCCTGAGGATCCACCCAAAGTTTAAAAGGCTGTGCCGGTCTTGAATACAAGTTACTCTGTGTTAGGTTTTCTTATGGGAGCAAAAAATACCCAACTTGTTAACTGTTTATCGTTTACTGTTCCCTGCCTCATTTCATTTCCGATTTTGTTTTGATTAAATTGAGGTTATTTGTATTTGTTTCTGTCCGTCTGTGTGTTTGTCTTTTGATCTCCCTTACATCTTTGGCTGGATCCTCAGGCGTAGGCTCAAAAATTGTCCCTTACATTTTATACTATTTGCATAATGTCTCTAGTTTTTCAGCAACTTTTTTCCTCCCCACACTTTCGTTTAGTTTCATTTACTACTCTTCGCTGGCTGCTTTGGGGGTGCTATTGGATTCTTTTTTGCACCCTTGGTGGTGAGAACACCACAGTATTATGGACTGTGGTGTGTCTCTATTTGACGCCAGGAGCGCAGACACAACCAGCCATGTCTCCCTGATGAGTCCGACCCAGCGGACAAAAGGCTTCGGAGCAGGCAATACAAATATATCTGCCTTCAAAAGGGATTGCGATGGTTCCCTTATGCAGCTAGTGAAGAGTTTTCCTATCTGTAACATATTTTCTTAATTTCATGTTCCCAGTTTCTCCATCTTCAAATTCCCCCCCCCCCCCCCCCCCCCCCCCCCCCCTCCTTAAGTCCAAATCTTTGCCAAGTCATTACTATGAAGATAGTTCAGTTGTTGGCCTGCGCTTGTTTTTTCCCCCACTATTAGATTGTTCGTCTATGTATTTGTCTGACTTTATTCAAGTTTAAAAGGCTGTGCCGGTCTTGAATACAAGTTACTCTGTGTTAGGTTTTCTTATGGGAGCAAAAAATACCCAACTTGTTAACTGTTTATCGTTTACTGTTCCCTGCCTCATTTCATTTCCGATTTTGTATTTCTTTGGCCAAGGTGATTTCATGATGAGGAAAATCATAGAGCACTATCTGGTCAAGAATTCTGAAAATAAAATGGACCTCCAGAACATCACAGGTTGATAAACTATGATGTTTTGGACATTACCTTCAGTGATCACAGGAAACAGAACAAAGGAGGACCTAAACTCTGAGAATTCCCCACCTCTGCTCTCCAATGATCAGTTCTTTTTGAATTCCTTTCCCCTCCATGCCCATGACTGAGTGTTGCTTGTGCGCATGTCTGTGTGTTTCTGTCCTTGATCCAAGAAGAGGTCATCACCACTTAAATGTTTCATGAAAATACAAAATGATGACACAATTTCACTTGCTTGTGCCTGCATCCTTATGAACAGACTTACAGAAGGAATCCCCAAGCAAAGCAGTACAACACACAATATACATACTTTTTCAGCTGGGGGGCCACTCCACAGTCTTTCTTCTTCTGCTGGAACACCTCGACTTTTGGCGGATCTGTTTAATCAAAACAAAAAAAATTGTTTTCAGGTTTAGGTAAAAATTACGATTTTTATAAACCAGTACAACCTTGGATTTTAGTTTTCAAAGCTGTTTTTTCCCCCCGTTTCTTTAAATTTGCTGAACCATTTATCATTGTAACCAGAGGCCTTGAGTGTTGGAAACTACAATGACTCTGAGTGACTCATGATCATTGTGCCCAAGCTCATTACCAGAACATGCAGGGAACCAATCTTCATTTAGGTTTCTTGTTCAGGTACCGCTGAGCAATGCCACCAATAATGCCAAACAATTCCTGGGTGACAAAACTGATGCACTCTAACTGGTTTAAAATTATGCAAGTAACACTTCAGAAATCTGACATAATTAAAAAGAGGAGACTTGCGTATAACATATAGATTTGAAGTCATTAGATATTTTATATATATACATATATACATACATACATAATTTAACCGATAAGCTCACATAAAGAAAACTACATCAATGCAAATTTTCACTTTTACATACTTTTTATATTTTCATCTTACCCATGAGCTTACTTTTAGCAACCAATCTTTAATAAATATTTCAAAGTACAACATTACCCATGAGCTGATATTAAACAACCAATGTTCAATTTTTCTTATGAAATTTTACCCATTTCAGAATTTTAACAACTAACCAACCCATGACCCACTGATCTTCAAATACCTGTCCAGTATCCACCTGTCAAGGCCAGCTCCACATTTTGTTACCAGACAGATTCTTTGGGAATGCCCAAGCTAATACTGAAACTAGGCATTTTGAGCCAATCGCAGGCAGAATTTGCAATGTTCTACAAATGAACCCCCAAAACGAGCATTCCCTTTTTCTTCACCTTCATCAAGTGTCGCTGATGAAAAATAACATCTGACAATGACAGAGACAGTACCTTCAACATGTCTGTGAGCGATTTAGCCTAGATACCGCAGAATTCCTAGTGATGACTCCAGCGTCAGTGTAGTCATTATGGATGTGTTTGAAATCAATCCAAACTGATGATGATTACCCAGACAGAAACAGAACTGGAGTTCAGATCCTTTGAAATGCTAGCAAGTGACCACGATGGCCAGCCATGAACAACAGCAGCACACAGACAATTGTGCAAACTCTGTCAACTACTAGACTGACTATTTCTTTCATCTACACAATATTTGTAGCAATTTGGACCTACAGAGGTTTTGGTCACATTTTTTCAAACAATAACCAAGTTTAATGACTTTGTCTAATGCTTTTGAAAATCACTTTTTGTACCTGGTTATATGCTATATATAACCAACTTGATGATATTCAGAAGCTGAAATAGGCAATATTCATAAAACACTTAAAATACAAGTTTCGCTACATATAACCAATGAACTTTTTTTTCTTTTTCTTTTTTGCTGTCCCAGCCTCTGCGCCACCTCAGAGGCAGTGCACCCACACCGCTCATTCCGACACCCCGTCCACAGCTACAGCCCGGTCGGCCCCGCCACAGCTCCGGCACCGGCAATCCACAGGGATCAGTATATGTCAAGTCGTCAAGAGGCAACCCACCGGAGGAGACACTGCACTGCTGCCGAGTCACTTCGGTGGTGTTCAGTGGCGCCTGTTCTGATCTAATATACACAGGACACCACCTACTAAGCCCCCTACTGACGACAATAATTGCTTAGTCACGGAGCCGGCGTGAGTGAGCTCTCCCTCCGGAGGGCGCCACCACATCCGTCCAACAACAGCCCCCATGGACTCGCCGATACTGGTGAACCCGACGGAACCAAACCAAGACCACAGACGTGGAGAGGACATCGAAATTGAGGTCACCATGAGAGCAGGGCATGAAGGGCCACAGAATTTGAGACATTTCTTTTTATGCTGATCGATGAGAATGAGGATGATTAAGATGACGCTGCAGATATCCATTTCAGTCTGAGACTACACGTAACATGACAGGACTGTACTCTACGCTTCCTTTCATAATATATCCCCGCGTCAACCAGGCCCGAGAGATACAGGCACCTGCAGTGTTGGTCAGGAAATTCGAGCAACACTCTCAGAAACGCATCCATTAAGTGAATGAAACTCGACTGTGTGGTCCCAGTCTTCCTAACTGAGTCCGCAGCAAACTCAACTCTGGGTAGGAGCCGGTCAGGGCAGAAAAACCCACATGACTCTGATGGGATTTGAACCCAGGACCTCCCAGCCGGGAGTCTGCGACACTAACCACTCACCACGGCGGCTGGTATAACCAATGAACTTGGTATTCAGAAGTTTAGGCAATATTCATAAACATTTACATACAAGTTCTAATCTATGAGCTGAAATTGCACAAGCAATATTCAGACAAGATGTACACACATCATCTTATCCCCGAGTTGGTATTTAACAAAAGATGCGCAGACAAGTTTTGCATAATCTTACCAAAGAACTGGCATGAAACAAAGAACTGTTTATACAAACAACAAATTAAATACAATACCTTACCTATGATCAGAAATTAGCAACATTCGTATTGCAACATTTTTGCACACATAATTCAGAAGCACTTTTGACACTGTATATTCACATCACCACCAGTCTGTTCATCCTGCAAACCTACTCCCAGGGAAGAGCCACAGAGTGGAAATCCTCCAGGAACACTGAGCTCTCTTGGTTCTCATCCATACCTGGCACATTCAGGTACATTTGTGAAGACAGGTTGACACGCAACACCAGTGGTTCCTTCAGGTTCAGGCCCCATGCTTGTGCCAGCTGCGGCTGGAAAAAAAAAAAAAACCAGATGTATCGTGTCGTTAATGCAAATTGTACAGAGAGCAAGAGATCCAATTCATACAAGAACAATCATGTCTGTACTGCTGCTCAATATGATAATCCTATCATTATATACATATATAGTATCAATATCATGTGTGTTAAGCCATGTTATTTAATACTGCTCAATGTGATAATCCTATCAATATCATGTGTGCTAATCTACGTTGTTTACTGCTCAATATATGATAATCCTATCAACATCATAAGTGTTAAGCTATGTTGTTTACCACTATGTCTAAATATGATAATCCCGTCAACATCATATGTGTCAAGCTATGTTATTTAATACTGCTCAATATGATAATCCTATCAACATCATAAGTGTTAAGCTATGTTGTTTACTGCTCAATATGATAATACCATCAATATCATGTGTGTTGAGCTATGTTGTTTACTGCTCAATATGATAATCCCATCAATATCATGTGTGTTGAGCTATGTTGTTTACTGCTCAATATGATAATACCATCAATATCATGTGTGTTCAGCTATGTTGTTTACTGCTCAATATGATAATCCCATCAATATCATGTGTGTTGAGCTATGTTGCTTTTACACAGCCCAGCTGATCACTGAAACCATCAGGAATGGTGTCTGAAGTTCACAATGGAAACAACTAGAATATTTTAAGTCTACTATAGTGTTCTGAATGAACACACCAACACACACACCACACACACACACACACACACACACACACACACACACACACACGCAGAAGCAAAATCTGCAAACACTTACACAAATCTGTTTACTAGGCATGCACTACAGTGTGACATACACACAATCAAACAGGACTGCCTCAGGAAAAACAAAATTGCTTTAATTAAATTCTAAGGACCAATGGTTTGTAACGGCATACCCCCATCCACTGCAACAAAAATTTTAACTTGACAGCAAAATGCTTCAGTCTAAGACAAATCTAGAAAAGCGTGGTGTAGTGTACATAAACCTTTCAGTCCAACTGCAACCCAGACATTTTTTTCCCTACAGCATTTGTCAACCTTCCAGTTTTTCCAATGTCTTCCCAACGCCCACCATCAAAAGTGACGTTATTTTGCCTTCAGACAAGTGGACAAAACGAAGACAGCTTGCTCTCAAGAAGAAGTTTATGAGAGATTTTGTGACGTCAGTGTTGTCTGCTCACATATCAAACTAGTGACCAGCTCTCCATGGATTTCACTACCAATTGTGTTCCTTCTCCTCTGAATTTTTTTTTTCTTTCGATGTGGACTCTGGACTTTACATTACGCTGAAATGTGCAAAGCAGCAGAGAACTGGGAGTGCTGGTCTAGACAAAACCATGATTTGTAATTAGGTATTTCCATACAGTGACTGGCAGCTCTGTACCCCATTGACATTAACTCTTTCATTCCTACTTTTCTATGGACCATTACTTCCTCTTGTTCCTAGATTCTTATAATATGAGTATTCCCTTCATTCCTGGATTTAGAAAAGAAAAAAAAAAAGTGTAAAGTGAGAACTGCCACATATGCAGTAGCAAACTGGCCAGAATAGAGTGGCGACCACTTTCCACCGCTGTAGGGGCCGTCTGGCATCCAATCCATTCATAAACACTGCCGCGCGAGTGACCCAGTCGTGACGTGTACCGATGACGCGACTTGTGCAAAGTTCAAAGCGCTTATCGCGAGAACTGATTTTCCAGGCTGCAGGAAGGAAGGGTAGGTTTTCTGCAAACCGGAAAACCGGGTTGTAGGGATGAAAGAGTTAACCAGATCTCTGGAGTTCAGAGCGGCCGTTTCTCATGAACAGACTTACAGCACAGTCAGAGCCTCTGATCAAGCGATTCTCTCAAAAAAACAGGGCTCTCGGAGTTTAGTCTCAGGGAGTATTACCTTCAAAAATAAGTCTGAGAAGCTGATCAAGAGAGAACAAAATGATCAAACCGCAGGATGAGAGTATGTGCGTGTGTGTACGCATGCATGCACGCACGCACACATGCACACACACACACACACATGACACACCAAGATGGCGTCAGCAGACAAGAAGCTGAAAACATGCTTCTAGACGTTTTATAATCGTGTCAGCAGAAACATGATCAAAAATGACAAAAATTAGACGTGTGGGTAGCTTTCTTTCCATTCTGTCAAGTGGAATGTGTGGTCACCCTAAAGGCAAGGCTACAACTGTTAAGATCATCAAAGAAAAGTGCCAGCGGAGACCGTTCAACAAATCCCTGTTGACGACACACGAAGAGACCGACAGTGTCATCAGAAAAGAAGCGAGTCTTTCCTCCACAGACAATCAGTTAGCTTTTCTGTGTGAAAAAATAGCTTTCCTCGAAGAAAAAATTGAAAAGCAAAACAAAATATTGGATTCATTGATCGATTGTGCGAAAACGAAGGTCACGAGTACAAGTGTCGGAACACAAACGGACAATCCGCCTACCCGTTCCTATGCAGAGGTTGCTCGTTCTGACTCTCCCCAAGCTTCTAGACAACCAATACCGAATAATTCGCCGATCAAAAATAAAATAAAAAATAGGCCTAGCGAAAACAGAACGGCCCAGAATCAAACGGTAGAAGACAGGCATAAAATCAAGCATCAGAACGCAAAAGATGACGCAAAATCAAACTCTGACGTCAGAAACAACCTACGTCAAAACCATTCTGGATTACCAAAGAACGAAAGTAAAGTCCATCCAAGGGTGCTCTTTTTGAATGACTCCATTCTTAACAAAGTTGAAAAGAACCGTCTTGGAAAATCATATGGATTTTCTGTGAATTGCCGCAAAACATACACGACGAAGGACATCAGAACGTCTCTTGAAGACGCTATGTCGAAACATGAACGATGCTTTGATGCTGTCGTCGTTCACTGCGGAGTAAACGATTTAAAGAAAGCATCCCCTGAAGCATGCTCAGATCAGTTTGTGGAGACAATCACGAACTTAAAAAAGGAACATCCTGTGAGCAAGATCATCGTCAGCAAGGTGGCCCCAGTTGAAGATTTACAACTGAACATCAAGGTGGACCTTTTCAATGCCCTACTTGGAATGAAACTGAACAATGTGAAAGATGTCTCCCTCATCAGCCATGCGAATCTCTCTCCCAACAAATGGAACCTCACTGATGGGATTCACCCTTCAAGCGAAGGAGCCAGGACCCTTGCAGTCAACATTGGGCGTCACATCAGAGGCCTTTATTGGAAACAGCCACGGAAGTCGTCGAGACGTCCCCCTCCCACAACACCTAGGAGCTTCCACCCTTACCCTGAGGGAGGACAACGGTGGTCCAGTGGTCCATGGTCCAACAGATTTCACGTTCTCATGAACTATTAACTCACCACTCCTAGAAGTGTAGATGTGATCTTTTTCTTGCTGTCTACGTTATAAAACCCTAGTCATTGACTATGTGCTGACATACATTAAGCCTTGTGTGTTTGAATTATTCCTTTTTGTGTAGATTTTCAGGCTGATCTTCGTTTTTTTTGTAGCCTTTAAACTCACTGCGCAGGGAATCTCAATTTTTTTTTTTTATTGTTTTTTTCTGGTTATGTTCTATTACTATTTCTTCTTGTTTGAAAATTGAATGTTGGACAAAGATTTTAAAGTTTTTCAATGGAATTGTCGATCCATTCTAACTGGTAAGGATCAACTTATACAGCAGTTAGCTGAAGAAAAATATAACATATTAGCTTTGCAATCACTAAATATTCGGAAGGACAAACCACCTAAGTTACCAAACTATTATTTTCCACCTATTATCCAAAACGTCGACGAAAATGAAAAAGTTAATGTAGCTATATATGTACATGAGGATGAGAAGTATACGCCATGTGCAAGTCCTATTCCATCAGATATTGCTGGGCTGCATGCCTGTGCAGCCAGGGTACAAACAAATTCAAGTGTATTAACAATAATATCTGTTTATTTACCACAAGGACCCAATGATATTAATACGGAATGGTTACGATTACTCCAGTCAGACAATTCTAATAAATATCTTATCACTGGGGATTTTAATGCCCATTCACCTTTCTGGGAAAAGGGGTGTCAAAAAGTAACGAACAATCGCTTTATAGAAAATATTGTAGATTCATCTCTTTATCTTTTAAACAATGGTTGTATTACTCGCATCCCAGACAATCCAAAAAACAACCCAAGCGCCATTGACTTGTCATTGATATCTCCTGATTTAGCAGTGTTTTGCGACTGGCAAACCCTTGATGACTCATTAAATAGTGACCATTTTCCAATTATTATTACATTAGAAAACATGCAATGTAAAACAAATGATGCAACACATGACAAAGTTCCAAAATATTGTTATAAATTTGCAAATTGGAACAAATTTTCTGTCTTATTAAGTTCATTCTACATTGATATAGATACCATTAATAATCAAGATGTTGATACACTATATGACAGATTTCAAAAGACCATACATTCAGCTGCTCGTGAATCCATCCCAACAGTAAAAGCTGTAAAATCTAAAAAAACATCTGGGTAATATCTGGTGGAACGACACTTGTCAACGTGCAAAAGATGAGAAAATTGCGAAATCGAAAGAATATAAACGTGAAAAAGATCAAAAAGAAAAAGTCATAAAGAATTTGGAGAGAAAAAGAGTAAAGAATCTACAAAACAGAATAAACGCTCGAGAAAAACGACAATATTGGTCATCCTTTTGTGAAAATAATGTATCAAACTTTAAAGATATTCAAAAAGTTTGGACAAAATTAAAAACAATGAAAAGTGGAATTAACCTACCAAATTGTCCTGTTCGTCTTACCAGTTCTGAATTTCCATCTAATTTTGATAAAGCTGAGGCATTTGCTGACTTGTTTGCTAAAAATAGCAGCAAAGAAAATTTATCAACTGAAAATAAAAATTATCGAGAAAATGAAGAAAATAAAGACATTTATAATAAACCAAATCCTATTGAAGATCATTACCTAAATACTCCAATAACAATTCAAGAAGTTAAAGAATGTTTAAGTAATTTAAACAGTAAGACATCAGTGGGTTTAGATGGCATATCTAATGAAATCCTTAATCATCTTCCACAAAATGTAATACATTTTCTCCTCTCATTTTTTCAGAAATGTTGGGGAAATGGAAAAATGCCTATGATTTGGAAACAATCTATTGTTGTTCCAATTCATAAGAAGGGAAAACCTATGAAAGATATAAGTAGTTATCGCCCCATTGCTTTAACGTCAAACACATGTAAATTAATGGAAAAAATTATATTAAAAAGATTAGTTCACCATTGCAATAAACATAACATAATTCCTATCAATCAAGCTGGATTTCAAACGGGTAGATCCACAATTGAACACTTGGTTAAACTTTCTACCCAGGTAAAACATCAATTTGCACGTCGCAAGAACATATTAGCCACATTTTTTTACATTCGTAAGGCCTACGAACATGTATGGCATAAGCGCTTGCTGTATAAAATTAAGAATATTGGTATTAATGGTAATTTATATTCAAGAGTTCCTTCATTGCCGGTCTATTCAAACACGAATAGGAAATACTTATTCAATCCCTAGGCCTTTACAGATGGGTCTACCCCAAGGTTCTGTAATTTCACCAATGCTATTCAACATTCTGATTTATGATCTACCAAAAGGTCTCTCAAAAGATACAGAATTAGCTCAGTTTGCTGACGACATATGTTTATGGGTGAAAGTAACTATGAAACGCCATACTTCTCTACGATCTCTGAATTACATCAAAATCAAATACCAGCATGAGCTCAATAAAATAAACAAATTCTTACATGAAAATGGGCTTTCCCTTTCAACAGAAAAAACTCACATGATGCTCTTCAACTCTGGTTATGATCCAGAAAAGCTACCAAAATTTACATTGGATGGTATAATTTTAAACTATGTTAAGAACGTTAAATTTCTAGGAGTCATATTAAGTAGCAAACTTACGTGGAATGCTCACATTGATTACATTCTAAACAAAGCAAGGAAAAGCTTAAACTTCCTTAAAATTATAAATAAACAATCCTGGGCTCAAGATTCTAAAACATTAACCATCTTAGCAAATGCTTTAGTTCGTTCAAGACTTTGCTATGCTCAAGAAGTTTTCTTTAATGCACCTCAATATCTTTTAAATAAACTTCAAAGTGTTGATTGCAAAGCTTATAAAATTGCCCTTGGAGTCCCCACACATACATCAAATTTAGGGACATACAATGAGGTAGGTGTTTTACCACTCACAGACTTCCGAAAAGCTTCTGCTTCAAAGTTTGTTTTGAAAAGTTTCTCACAAAAAAATTTTTGTTCTGAAGAGGTATGCTTAGATTCGGAAAAGGACTTTGGAAAGCGAGCTCAAAACATACTCTCAGCAAAATCTATCTGTTCTTATTCTTGCGATCTTCTGAGAAAAACTAATGTAGATCAAAATAACATTGCTAAAAATCCAACGTTTTCTCCAATGCCAAAATGGGAACAATCAACAGCAATCTTTGATATAGAATACACAGATTTATCAAAAAATGACTCACCTAATCTTTTAAAAACTCACGTATGCTCTCATTTAGAAGATAATTACAATAATCATTTAAAAATATATACGGATGGTTCAGTGCTTGATAATTCAAATTCAGGAGCAGCTTTTGTAATCCCTAGTTTACAAATTCAAAAGTTATTTTATCTTAGTAACAACTTATCTATATACAGTGCAGAACTATTTGCTATATTGAAGTCCTTGGATTTCATACTAACTTTTCCAATAAACAACAGTCAACTTTTAATATGTGCTGATTCGAAAGCAGCGCTTCTTGCGATAAAGTCTCCCAATTCACGCATACGCCAAGATATGATATTTGAAATAAATCATTTAATACACCTTCTTTCAATCAAAGGAATTACTATGACTTTTTGCTGGGTGCCTTCTCACTGCGGCATATATGGAAACGAAAGAGTAGATCGAGCTGCAAAACAAGCAGCCCAAAATAGTAATGATGCTGTGTCCGTGAATGTTCCATTAGATTTAACAGAATGCTATTCAATTATTAATAGAAAATCCCACGAAAATGCGAAAATCTTATTGTTAAATACAGACATACAGTATAGTCGTAATTGTTTTAATCAACATGACAGAGTCAACAAAAACAGACCATCCAAGCGTTTTATTTGCTCATCTAGAGAGATTGAGAGTCTTATTCATAGACTTCGTTTAAATTCAATCAAAACAAAATATTGTAACAATGTCAGATGTATGTGCGGAGAATCCTTAAGTGTCAATCATATATTGACACGTTGTTCAAAAACAAAAGACATTTTTAAGAAATTGGGTATTGATGGTTTCACTGATGGATCGACTCCTTTGTCTTTATCTAGCATACTTAACAATTATTCTGTTCTTCAATCTGTATGTAAAGGTTTATTGCATAGTTCACTGAGTATTTATTTGTAAAATTGTTAATTTATTGATTGGTAATTCAATTGTCCATTGTTACTAGTTTATCTATTCATTTATATAATTAGGATCAAGGTGGGGTACATGACAATATGTAGGACAAAAGGGATACATTTTTATTCCTTTTTTTTTTTGTAAACCTTGTTACAGACGTATCCACTTATTCTCATTCACTCACAAACTCACTATTCAATGTTTGTTAACCTTATTATAGACAAATCCACTTATTCTCATTCACCCACAAACTCACTATTCAATGTTTGTTAACCTTATTATAGACAAATCCACTTATTCTCATTCACCCACAAACTCACTATTGTCTGAATCACTTTCAGTGGAAGGACACTAAATTGAAGAACACACACACACACACACACACACACACACCACACATATTCACACACATACACACACGCACACACAAAACACAAAACACACACACACACACACACACACACACACACACACACACACACACTGATACTTACTGACAAATCCAGATTGTCCAGTGGTACATGGATGTCACAATCAAGTTCTTCAAGAGCCTCTAAGAACCTGTCATTATCAAACCTTATGAACCTGTTATCATCAAACATTGATTAAGAACCTGTTATTACCAAACATTAACATCAAAGTTCTTTCTAAAGCTCCTCAGCAAGCATCAACATTGTTTCAGCTTTTAACTCTTTCATTAACACAACAGTCACACCGTTACTTGCAACCACAACTGCACAGAACCCATTCAGCATTATGAGCGCCCTATGATTCAGTTTTGTGTGTGTGTGCGTGTGTGTTGTGTTGTGTGTGTGTGTGTGTGTGTGTGTGTGTGTGTGTGTGTGTGTGTGTGTGTGTGTGTGTGTGTTCTTTA
>CM065722.1:18829246-18854246 GCA_033310375.1 Conus canariensis
ATCTTACTGGATTAGATTTGTAGGTGTGTGTGTATGTGTGTGTGCATGTGCGTGTGTGTGTATGTGTGTGTGTTTGCTCTGTGTGTGTGTGTGTGTGTGTGTGTGTGTGTGTGTGTGTGTGTGTGTGTGTGTGTGTGTGAGTAATGTGTATTTTACATTCTTAATTAAGAGTAGCCACAGCAGTTAAATTTCAACACAATTACATCTTGTTTTTTCATTATTTCTCTTTTGTTATTTTTCAAAATGGCCCCCTGGTAGCTTTTGCTGTTCTATCTGGCCGAGTGGCCTGCTCCATCTGTGGGTGGTGAATCTGGTGGGTGACTGGACAGAAAGCTGGATGGGTACAGAGCTACATGGGTGGCTGATTGACAATGAAGGACTGGTAGTAGACTTAGCTGGTATGCCAGTCAGAAGACTGGTTGAATATCTGACTGGCTATTGATGTAAGCGCATCACGCAATAATGAAGAAATCAAAACCAAAATGAAATAGTTCTTATGAATACATTTTTTTTTTTTTCTCCTGTGAAAAATGTACACTTCTTCACACTCATTATGTACAACTAAGCACACTAAACACTTGCTAGGCTATCTATCATATTCTTCAGCTAGGCTATCTATCATATTCTTCAAACATCCAAGTTTCTTCCTGTCTGGAGCAAGTCTGTTCGACACCCAATTACACAATATCATATACAAATTTACAATGAAAAAAAATTACCATGTCTAGTGCGTCTTCCGTGCTATCCTCTTCCGCAAAAAGATCGGCCGGATCAAAATCATAACACTCGTCATTATCATCATCTGAAGCACACACATTTGTCTCATCCTCCTCTTCAGGGGGGTCCATAGCTGATTCACAATCTAAGTATTCCCCATCAGAATCTTCCGAAGACACTTGCTGATTTCCACTCAAGGCGAGGAGAAATCTGTCCATTGCTGTACCGTCCTTTGTGTCAGCATCATCTGGAAGCTGGTCCTTGCCCTCCATTGCCAGGTCCTGAGCAAGCAAGTCTGAAAGCAACACATATTTAAAATGAGTTAACGCAAAGTCACACATACACACTCATGAATACCATACACCATTTCAAGACTTTGCACGCTAAAAATTTCCTGAATATGCTCCTTTCTGGGCAAGACTGAAGACCTTACAGGAAAATAAAAAAATTCTCTAACTTCCATCCTGGCTGGCTATGCACGAGCATAACCCTATCTGTTCACCCAGTGATGATTTGGACACAGCCCAGAAAAATCACACATAAGAACATGAGATGGGACAATAAAGACACTACAAAAGATCATGTCTTTGAGCAAAACCAGGCAAATTTCTCTTTTCTCTCTTTTCTTCTTCTTCTTCTTCTGCGTACGCAGGCTGATACTCCCGCGGACACCCCCTGTATAGAAAGCCAAGGATTATTCCTATCTACCCAACAAAGGGAGTGGAGTTTCGTGTGTATGACCGTTTTTCATTCCACCATTAAGGCAGCCATACTCCAACTTCAGGGAAAGTGTATGCTATGTGTAACGTGTCATCCATACCAACAGCCAAACTGGCCTTCTCTTCCGAAAGTTGATAGGATTTTACGTGTGTGCAAGATATTATGCATGCGTTCACACACGGAACCTCGATTTATAGTCTCATTCTAAGGACTGTATGGGAAATGGAGTCAGAACCAATGTTGTTGTTGTTTTTTTTTTTGTTTTTTGTTTTTTTTTTCTGTCCCAACCTCTGCGCCACCTCAGAGGCAGTGCACCCACGCCGCTCATTCCGACACCCCGTCCACAGCCACAGCCCGGCAGGCCCCGCCGCAGCCCCGGCACCGGCAATCCACAGGGAGCAGTCAATGTCAAGTCGTCGAGAGGCAACCCACCGGAGGAGACACTGCACTGCTGCCGAGTCACTTCGGTGGTGTTCAGTGGCGCCTGTTCTGATCTAACATACGCAGGACACCACCTACTAAGCCCCCTACTGACGACAATAATTGCTTAGTCGCGGAGCCGGCGTGAGTGAGCTCTCCCTCCGGAGGGCGCCACCACGTCCGTCCAACGACAACCCCCATGGACTCGCCGATACCGGTGACCCCGACGGAACCAAGCCAAAGCCACAGACGTGGAGAGGACATCGAAACTGTGGTCACCATGAGAGCAGGGCATGAAGGGCCACAGAATTTGAGACTTTTTTAATGCTGATTGATGAGAATGAGGATGATTAAGATGATGCTACGGATTTCCATTTCGGTCTGAGACTACATGACAGGGCTGTACTCTACGCTTCCTTTCATAATATATCCCCGCGTCAACCAGGCCCGAGAGATACAGGCACCTGCAGTGTTGGTCAGGAAATTTGAGCAACACTCTCAGAAACGCATCCATTAAGTGGATGAAACTCGACTGTGTGGTCCCGGTCTTCCCAATTGAGTCCGCAGCAAACTCAACTCTGGGTAGAAGCCGGTCGGGGCAGAAAAACCCACATGACTCTGATGGGATTCGAACCCACGACCTCCCAGCCAGGAGTCCGCGACGCTAACCACTTCACCACGGCGGCTGGTGAGTCAGAACCAATGTTAACTCCGAGGGAAAAATCCCCCTGTGCCGAAACGGCCCGGCAGAGATTTGAACCCGCAACGCCAAAATTACAAGTCAGGCACTCCACCACTGGGCTATTCCGGCCCCCTCTCTTCTCTAAAGCCAAGGAATCTGGATGGAAAAGTCAACTTTTCTTTTATTAAGACACAGGAAAATTGCAAAACTTATGAAAAGTATCGGTGTCTGAGATCCAAGTCTTTCATGCACAAATCCCTTTTTCCTTTAATACTTTATATATATAGCATCCAGCAAATCCATATTGTAAATGGGAAGGAAGACAATTTTTACATCAAACTGACTTTTTTTTTAAAGAAAAGGGATTCTGAAATCTCATAAACCTAACCAAATGTCCCCCTATTATCTACAAGAACGATAGTTGTCTGGATTTCTAGACAGTCTGTGCCCTTCTTAACTTGGGACGCATTCTAAACTCTGACAAACAGTAGTTGCGAGCATGTAGCAAATTTAGCCTGATCTGATGTACAGGAGGGATCATCTCTAATCTTCCTTAAGCTGGGAATAATCTCTATTGCCCACAGTAGGAGATTTTGCGTTTATCAATTAAATTTTTCTATGACGAAACAGTGCTGTTCTGCGACAGGATATATTTGTTAGACAGCTATTTAGTAGAGGATTTGCACAGCAAAAACAATTTTGATATTGAGACATAAAAGAGATTACTGATGAAGGAAAGCAGGCACTACACTGAACAAGCAGCCACAACACTGAACATCTAACCTCTCACATGCACAGCGTGCAACACAGTGAGTGTAATGTTTGTCTGTTGGTGCTAGCATGCGCACTCACACACACACACACACACACACACACACACACACACACACACACACACACACACACACATGCTTAAACACTGGCACTATCAGATTTCACAACCTTTTTTTCCCAGTACAGTCACACAAACACACTGACACTATCAGACCTCTTTTCAACTTTTCTCTATAACAATCTTCAAGAGTAAAACTGTAATTTCTTAGTGATTGTCTCACTTAGCCTCTTGATTTAGGTCATTATTCTTGACTTTTAATTTTATGACCTTCATATCCAAATGTTCAAACTAAAAAGTCAAAAGGAATGACAGACAGGGACAGGCATGTGTTGGAGAAAGATATCCCTAGGAGGATAAAAAGTTGCAGCCAAACAACACCCATGAATTAGTTGCATACCTCTATATCCCTGCTCTAGATATCCCTATTCAAAGAGGTGCTAGCAAGGGAATACCAAATCTTCTCTAAGAGCTAAGAGACATTAAAACTACATCCCTGGCTCTTTTACCACATACTGTTAAAAAAAAAAAAAGAAAAAAGAAAGGATGGTAAGGTGGAACTTTTTTTGTAAACATAAGGGTACTGACTACAACAGCATGACTAATAGCCATATCTGACAGACAACTGGATAATCTAGATTATTGGCAATTAAAGTTCTAAAGCAATATGTTTGACTGTCTGTTTGCTTTTTTGGATATAGCATCCTGTTTTTCTGACAATGATAGAAAACTTGTAAAGCCTCCATTTCCCAAAGTCCTTTCAATGAGACTGTACACTGAGGTCCATGAGAGAAGGTACGTATATAATCTTGATATAACATGTCAAATCTATCTCCAACTTTCAGAAGAGATTGCCACTTTGACCATTGGTATTGATGACACACATTCACATACCATGCATCTTCCATAAAAATCGGAGGAATGAGCGGAAGTCTGAGTGACTACCATTCATCTGAATCTTCAATGGCTCGGGAAACAAATGATGAGCACCAGCAGGCAGCTGTTCAGTCGGCTCTATCCAGATTGACTGCCCATAGTGCGGACGTGAGCATGGAGAGTAAAGTGCTTACAGCCTGGTCTCTAAACCGCACAGCCACGTTAAGTACGATTACAGATATTCATAATAATCTTGCCTCTGACAAACCAAACGCATGATGTTAACACATCCACTTTGCTAGTATCCTGTTGTAAAGAAAACTGCATTGCAGCATGAACATATGCACACAATATATTTCTCTGAATTAAAAATAAAAATAGCTATTCTACAAACACAATAGCTTATAATGTAATTTTTCTCTTTAAGGCCATTTAACAGTGAAAAACTGATTTGCTTTCCCTCTATAGTAATACTTACCTTTTCCAAGTTTCGTCAGTAGTTTTGTCAGAGGAAGAGAGCAACCAGAAGAATCCTGTTTGCCCGTTTTGTTCCAGTGGCAGTGAAGGAAACAATTATCTGTGGTACAAAGCACGGATCAAGCTTAGCCTTCAAGACTTACAATACATGCAATCACATCCACAATTAACAACATATCCGCACAACATAAAGTCTTTCCGTGAAATTCAGATATCTTTAGCAAGACACAAATAAATCATTGTAGCTCTGTGTGTGTGTGTGTGTGTGTGTGTGTGTGTGTGTGTGTGTGTGTGTGTGTGTGTGTGTGTGAGTGCGTGTGTGCATGTGTGTGCGTGCATGCGTGCGTATATATATATATATATATATATATATATATATATATATATATGCATCTTTTCTTTTTTTTTAAGTCAAGGGCTGTAAAACACATCAAACTTGAGTGAAGTCTCTTCCTGGACTTTTTTCAAATAGAGACAGAGGAGATTTTTCCCAAACTGTCTGACATAAAAGGATTAACAAAGGCCACTATCAAAATGGTCCATCAATCATCGATTCAATGTTAAGTCATTTTATATCAATGCTGATCCTAAGCCATATCAACACCACTCTAGTCCTGTATATTGAAAAATCCAGTTCAGTTCACTGTTAATATATCTGCTTTTATATGTCTGTGTGTTAACAAATGGAGTTTATGTGATCATTCAGTTTTGGTTTGAATTACATTAGATTAGATAATGTTGCTTATAGTCCAAAGGGCCATTCCAGTTTTGGTTGTCCATGCGTGTGTGTGCGTGTGTGTGTGTGTGTGTGTGTGTGTGTGTGTGTGTGTGTGTGTGTGTGTGTGTTCGTTCTTGAAAACTTTAACATTTGCTTTTTCTGGTGAGGTACTAGTGCTATCTGAACAAAAGTTGGCAGAAAGATAAATACAGATAAGACCTTTTCAGATATTCCTGTATAAAGATATCAACAGATAGTAAAGACTGCACTGCTGCAGTTTATGTTTTCAGCAAATTTTCCATAACATTTAGCTAAAATCATTGCTTTACACACCAATAAAAGACACGGTAAATGATAATATGCACACATAACAATATCACAAATGATTATCTTACCTTTTATCAAGATGACAACATTTAATGCAATTTCTAACAAACAACGAGCAGAAATAAACATAAGTCTTACTAACTTGAGAACAAAGATATACTTCATGTGCAGTATACCACAAAGAAAGGATTTATCAACATCATTCATGGTGAATTTGTGAATCAAGCCAGTGAAGCAGCATATCATTCAGCCTCACTTGTTTTCAGAATAATAGCTGTCAAACAGCACCAAAACATCTGTTTTGCAGCAGGATCAAACAAACCCAAGTAATAGCATGGGAAAACCCTGACATGGAAGTACTCAATACAATACACCATATATTTAGAGAGAAAAACTAGTCAATCATACAAAAACTGTATTAAAGCCAGGAATAAATGTAATAAAGAAATTAAAAGGGCTTGTAAAAAACACGAAAAAAAATGTAGCAAATGGAGCCAAGGAAAACCCCAAAAGCTTTTGGAAGTATGTTCAAGAACAAACTAAAATGAATACTGGTGTACAAGTTCTAATGAATACTGATGGGTCATTGTCAAATACAGATGAACTTAAGGCTAATACCTTAAACACATTCTTTTCCAGTGTCTTTACCAGAGAGGACACATCCTCTGTACCCAATATAGATGAATGTTCAAAATCTAGGGAGCTGCTGTTGCTGACATTGTGATAACTCCATTAGCTGCAGAGAACTTACTCAAAGGACTGAACCCAAATAAGGCTCAAGGACCTGATGGCATTCCCCCAGGGTCTTAAAGGAAATATGTAAAGAAATATCAAAACCACTCTGTCACTTACTTAATAAAACTTTAGAAGAAGGAGTCTTACCAGAAGACTGGAAAACTGCAGAAGTTACTTACAGCTATTTTTAAAAAGGGATCAAAAAATGAGCCTGGAAATTATAGACCTGTTAGTCTGACATGTGTACTGTGTAAAGTTCTAGAAACTATAATAAGAGACTGTATTGTCAATCATTTTCAGGACAATGATCTATATTCAGATTGTCAACACGGGTTTAGAAAAAAAAGGTCTTGTATGACACAGCTTCTTTTAACAATGGAAGATTTTACAGAATATATTGAGCAAAAAGCATCATTTGATGTTGTCTACATAGACTTCAGAAAAGCTTTCGACACTGTACCACATTGTAGGCTTCTGGAGAAGTTGAAAGGTTATGGGATTACAGGAAATGTACTGAATTGGATCCAGGCTTTTTTGTCTGGACGAACACAAAAAGTTAGGATAAATGACGCCACTTCACAAAGATCAGATGTACTAAGTGGTATACCTCAAGGCAGTATCCTAGGACCCATACTTTTCACTATATTCATAAACGATCTTCCAGAATCTGTCCAAAGCAATTGTAAGATTTTTGCTGATGACACGAAACTGTATGGAAATTCTACCAATCATACAAAAATACAAAGGGATGTATACTCATTACAAGAATGGTCTAATGAATGGAACTTACATTTCAACGTATCCAAATGTAGTGTTATGCACTATGGTAAAACAAACCCAAATCAAATATTATATGAAGGTAAATGGACAAGAAAATGAAATAAATGAGTGTGAGGAAGAAAAAGATCTTGGTGTTATTTTTGACCCACTACTTTCTTTCGACGTACATATCAATAAAATCATCAATAAAGCAAACCAAATGATAGGACTAATAAAGAGAACTTTCACATACTTGAATAAAGATATATTATTGAAACTGTACAAAAGTCTAGTACGGCTGCACTTAGAATATGGAAATATCATATGGTATCCCTTACTCAAAAGACAGTCAAAGGCAGTAGAGAAAGTACAAAGAAGGGCTACAAAGCTACTACGGGAATGCAAAAATATGAATTATGAACAACGGCTAAGATACTTAAACTTACACTCCTTAAAAGGTAGACGTATCCGTGGTTATCTGATCGAAGTCTATAAAATATTTAACGATATGGTGGATGTACAAATAGAGGATTTCTTCAAATTATATACTGATAGTATTACAAAGAAGTCAGATGGGAAAATCTTCATTGAACACTGTCAGACTAATAAACGTAAAATGGTTTTTGGAAAAAGGATAACACATCTTTGGAATGATCTACCAACTAACATCAAGTTTGCACAATCAACTAACTCATTTAAAAATCTCCTTGACGCGGATCATAAATTCACTAAATTGTTATTTGAATTTGATTAACAAACCAATATGTGCATACGTAACAAACCAATTCAGAATACTAAACAATTCATGGATGGGGATTCAAGAAAGGCCGCGAGGCCTAGGCTACGTATATCAGCCTGTCCCCTTACTACTACTACATGATATTACATTCAGAAGAACTCAATGTTAAAACATCAGCATGATGAAGGGCGGCCTTGCTTTGAATTAATGTTCGTTGCATACATGTACTTCCTCTATAGGTTTCGAGCGATGACGTCACCTTTCTACCGAAGCGAACGGAAACCTCCCTGTTGGGAAGCCAATTTTTCGATGATGGCCAGCAGCAAAAGAACGTCAAGTACATCAACAAGTTAGATGGGGAGTGTAGATCTCGCTATCGCCAAAAATAGGTGTGGTTGAATGGATTTGATCCGTACGATTCCAGGGGAAAAGAGTGGTCACATGAATTCAATCTTATACCACCACTGAAGTTCCTTGGACTCCTGAGTTACCTTGTCTGTGGTGTATGCGCATACACCTTGCAGCAGTTCGAGTGCTACAAAAGCCTTGATGCACATATGCAGTTTACTGATGGTTGGGTGCAGGAATTGAAAGTCTACACCCCCCCCCCACCCCCCAACTGTGAACACTTGGCTGTCAAAGCAAAGGTAGATTTTACAAAGTCTTTTCTGTCAACTCTGTTAAAATGTGTCAGTGACTGCAACATTTGAATGCAATAATTCACTAGATGTACAAGAGTGGAGAATCTTCTCATCGATTCAAAGGCATAGGTTTTTATCTTTCAATTTTGTAATTTATTTAAAGTGTGTGTGTGTGTGTGTGTGTGTGTGTGTGTGTGTGTGTGTGTGTGTGTGTGTGTGTGTGTGTGTGTGTTACAGCAGCAAAGAAACATAGGGGAAAAATCATGATTCAGTCATTCAGGTTATCAGTTATTTGTTTGAAGCAGCATTCGTGTGAAATGCTTGATATGGGGATGCATGAATTAAATGTATTAATACTGGTCAACATGGATTTGGTGACAGTGAAGATCTAGCCCACAAACAACAAACATCCACTGAATATGCACCAAATCAATGCATCACACATCCACTAGGTTATGCTGTGTAGATGTAGGGCTGTGAGTGTGCTCATACAGTGTTTATTTCATTATCAAAGGCAAAGGAGATAAAGTTTATAAACAAATTTGATTAAGCTTTGATTTTTTTCGCAGCATGTTCTGCATTGTGTGTGTGTGTGTGTGTGTGTGTGTGTGTGTGTGTGTGTGTGTGTGTGTGTGTGTGTGTGTGTGTGTTCTCTTTTTCGTGTGCATGTCTGATATGTCTTGCATCATTTCATGTTGTTTTTTTTCATTATGTAGATCAAGCTGATAACTAACAATATCTTGCACCTTTGTTAAAGAGTTTAAAAAGATGAATCTACATCATGAAGATGTGTATTTTCTTATTAACATTGCATCAACATTCAGCAGTTAAAGTATAATTTCTCTTCCAGACTGAGGAACTACTTCCTCTTCCTCTGCGTTCGCAGGGACTTTTCGCTTCCTTGGCTGGCACACTACCTTAAAGGCCACAAAGCCACTAACACTGAGCAAAAAAAAAAAGAAAGAAAGAAAGAAAAGTTAAAGAACTCTGTAACAGAGTTAACTCTAAATGTTGGAGTCAAAGTGTGATACACATTTAACATTCACAATGACCATAGATATTTCCTCTATTACTTTTTCATTTGCAGTCACTTGAAATTTGCCTTTTTTGGTTCTGCAAAGAATGTTCATCATAATACCATTTGCATTATGTAGTATTAGTATATGCATTCAAGTGTAATGGTTGATGCAGTTTCCCCTGTAGTTTTCAGAAAACTGTGTATGAAAATTTATTGTCTCTCTTGATGCGTGTAACAGCAAAATCATGTATTGTCATTTACAGCTCTTTCTAATATTTTCAGGAATTTTTTTCTCTTGTAAACCAGTCTTTGTTGATAATGGTGATGCTTTTTTCTACGGCACTGTTCATGCATACAACTCAGATACATATATGAGAAACACTGCCAGGAAAAAAATGTTCTTATATCACAATCTATTTTGTTGTTATTGTTGTTTTTCAACTTTCGCAGTGATCATTTTGTTTGAAGTGTGTAACAGCAAAATGATTTGTCATGTTGCGTACAGTACAGCTGTTACCTTTGCAGTATAATTTTCCTCTTTTAAATCAGTCACTGTTATTGTGGAATTCTTTTTAATTGTACTGCTCATGCATGTGTACATAACTCAGCATGTGTGCACTGCTGGAAAACAAGTGCTCTTGAATCACATCACACAAACATAGTAGAATATTAATAGTGCACATAATAGCTGAACTTCAGAATCAATTTGTTTTGAAACTCAGAGGAATACAAAGCCACACAGATCATAAATGAAAAGTTTTTTTTTTCTTTTTTTTTTGTTTGTTTTACAAACTCTGCACTTGTAAAATAATACTGGAGGAAGACAGACAATTTATCATGGAAAACCCACTGACACAGTTTTTTGTGCCCAAATATGATCACTAATATATGCCAATGACAGGGAGGAAAATGTCATCTTAAAAAACATTTCAATTTTAAGAGTCTTCTGCTTCATCTTTGTGCCCTCATAGGGAACAGATACAAGTTGAAGGTATACATGGAGACAAAGATCATCTTAAAATAATATTTCTATTTTACCAGTCTTCTGCTTCATCTTTGTACCCTCAAAGGGAACAGATAGAAACTGAAGATATAACTGGAGAAAAAAAATCATCTTGAAAAGTTGTGCTATGGTCAGATGGCCAAATATCACTTATACTAATTATAGCAAACCTGTTTTTTTTTTTTACCTTAAGACCCAAGAGGTTGAAATGCATTGTGTCTTGTCCTGTACTTTGTTTGTCTATGTTCTTGGTGGTAACTAACCCACTCTTTCTAAATCTTGTTTTTTAGTCAAGCTGTCATGTGTGTGTGAATTTGATGTTTCAGATTGTTTAGGAAAATACTTGGATACATTGTTTTATTCAAATTATGATTCTACAAGTGTCCTTTCAATGCTAGCTTTTTGTGTACATAATGTGTGCATGCTAGTGACTGCTTTGACTTTTCATGTATTTCAATCCAAAATGGAGAGAAAAAAGCAGGGGAAAATATTTTGAATGAAAGCAGCTTCTGTACATTTTCTGAGTTGTTTTGCATAGCTGTGTGTCAGTTTGTGTTCCAAGCAGTGTGTGTGAGTGTGTGTGTGTGTGTGTGTGTGTGTGTGTGTGTGTGTGTGTGTGTGTGTGTGTGTGTGTGGTATTAAAACTGCAGAAGATTACAGATCAGCTGACTAATTATTACTTTATTAAATCTGGAAATTGTGGAGTCAGTTCTATCCCACTCTTTTCAAAGATTTACTTTCAGGAAATACTCACATTGAACTTTTTTAATATGTGAAATGATCAGTTTCAAAAGTTTTCCTGCCTCATTACTTTCCTTTACCACTTTCACTGACAGTATAATTATGAGGATTTTCATGTCAGTCATTCAGATTTGATCTCCCAATGTTTGTTACACTTATGACAATGTTGGCTAAAGGAAGAACCATACTGACAAGCTGAATCAGTGAATGAGAGTCTCCCATAGTAAAGAACTTGAACACACACTCACTCACTCACACACATACACGCACACACACGCACGCATGCACACACACATTCATTTTGGGCATTTTTAAACTCTGTGCCCCTTCCATCCACATAAAATCTTAATGCATGTTGCATACAGAGTCGAGGGGTATCTAATTACATCCATGAAAATGTTTGGAACAGACTCAAGCGCCTTCTTCACTGTGCACAAACGTGATGTCCGTACGCCTGATCGCGGCAATCGACGCTCTTCTCCGTGTTGTCAGTCCTTCCATTAATTTTCCGCAACGGCATTTCACCTTCGGAATTAAAAAAAATTGCAATCCATGTTCTCGTTTTGCACCCTAGTATGTGTGAGAAGAGCTATGACAGCCGATAACACAACAGCGTTTCACTGTGTTTATCACTCGCTGTCTTACTTCCTGCGCCCCAGTATGACGGGTGATCCCATAAATCATTGCGTGTGATGTCAACGGCTTGAAACCTATAGACAGCTTTCTCTCCACCCTCCCACTCTTAGTCTTACCCTCTAACTCCTCCATTCCTACCCAACCCTCTCCCTTCCATCATCACACTACTTCCACTGCACATGTTTTGACCCGCTGCCTAAATGGGAACGGGGACGGGGGCGGGGGGATAACTTGTTCTGACTGACTCAGAGTAATTTGCATTTATAACTGTAATGAAGACTATGCTGGTTGGACACAATCCCTCACCCCATCTGAGAACAGCTAAATTGTGATAACTGATGAGATAATGACACAGCGGGTATGCAAGCTGAATCTAGATTCTATTCAACTGCTTCTCTTTGTTTCGTCCATTTTGGGATTCTTGTGCCATTCCATATTCCACACACACACATGCTGCTCACAAAACCCCCACTAAGCACAACAATATATTGTGGCACAATCTATAAAGTACCATTACTAGTAATACCACTAGACCACTTTCCCAGTGCCAAAACTTAACTGCTGACAAAGATGTATCAATTAGTGAAGAGTGTCTTGTATGAATACATCCATTCTAGTTCTTCTACTATTGGTCAAACATAATCATAAACAATATTGTATGGCAGTCTCAATCAGACGAACACTGTTACGATTGCAAGTAGATCTTTCCTCCGAGGAATTTGAATCAAACAAAACATGAGCTAAAGTACACTGTACTGAGTATAATGTTGGTGCATTATTTATACGTATCACAACAGAAAAAGCTGCAGATCCTTTCCCTTGCCCATTTAGAAATGGAGTTCCAAATAACATCCCAGTAATTCCTTCTCCCATCTACTACTTCGACTGCTAGCCTTAAATATTTGAGCTCTTTCTTTTCTCAAATTTTCAGCGTTTTTGCTAATCAGGCTTACTTATTTAACAATATTAATATATCAGAACAAGAGTTACCTACAGCATTAGTACACTTGGATATAACTAGTGTTTTCTAAACGAAACCTTAAAATGTTATTTTTCTTCACTATCACAAATTGTGAGTCGAGTTTTTCATTGCTAAAGGTTACTGCTTTTCAACTTTTTGCATACTGTTTGTCTTACACACACAACAATCCATATGTATGCAGATATGCACAAACATGCACAACAGAAACCATTACTTTTAAGCTTCATTTTCACTATTTCAGTATTATATATGAAATTCTTGGCAAACAGAAAAACAAAGTGGCATACTTTTATACACCTGGGTCTGAGAAACTTGCTTTTCCATACTTCATGCAGAAGAGAACATGAGGGTAAATAGATATTGCCTTCTCTCCCCCCTCCTCCCCCCACCCTCTCTCACCATACTTTTTTTTTTCAACACTGTCCTCATTTCAAATTTTAAAAATTCATTATCTAAGAACTGTATTTACTTTGCTCAACCTACAGCTCAGTTTGTATTTTAAAATACACTAGATAACAGACAGTAAAAGTGTAAAACACAGTTACACAATATACACATGTATGCTGATCAATAGATTCTGATAATGCTTGCAGTTCCACAACCCAACTGCTTGTTAATGGCAGCTATACACTCACCTGGATAATCTTCTGATGCAATGTAGTTCAGGATACAGAAGTTGTTTGTTGATAAAGAAGTCCACTTAAACTGCAGTGCATTTCCTTCCACGTTGAATGTAAATTCTGAAGAAAAACAAAAAGTTACAACTTTAGCACTGAAATAAGCTATAAAGTTTAAAGTAACACACAATTCACATCTTGCCTGTGACTCGTGGTCTTCAACTACTGTCACGGGCCTTTGTTTGGGTTGATGTCCTCATTTACTCCCGTAGGAGACAAGAACCGAAAAGAAGTTTCGTTCGTTAAGTTTCTTTCCGTCAATTGATTGTCTTCTTTTATGGGGGTAGATGTGAATACATGTCCTCCAAGCCTGATCTGGTTAATGATAGCACTTACCTTATGAAGAAGGCCTGACCATGTTTTCGCCGTTCTTGCGGACCGAGCATGCCCAGTTCGGCTAGCAAGTCTCTCTCGCTCTCTCTCACGAAAATAGTTGAGTTTTACGTCCTCATAGCGAAAGCTTTTAGGGACATGTCTTTCATTCACGGTAGTCTTTATCTCTCTCTCTCTTAAAGGGCAAGAGCACCTATCGAGGTGGGGAGGGGGTGGGCTAAAACAGGATTTTGTTTATTCTTGCGTAATAAGATTGCCTCTTTTGAATTGTAACTTTACGCACACAAAAAAAAAAAAAAAATGTTATTAAAAAACAACCAACCTGAAAATTCGTAGTGAGGCGAATCCAAGAGGAGGGACGACTCTATGCAATTATAAGCATCTGCTTTAAATACTTCGAAGCGATTCATTGTCTTTTATAAAAACCCAAAAGTATGGCTAACTCTATATGTCTTCCTGGTCAGTAAAAATGGGCTCACTCACGCTACATGAACACTTTCGCTTTTAGAATGCAATAATAATTTCCCAGCGTACTCTCCACAGGAAATATGTTCCATTTCCGCTCTTTCAAAAACATCTTTTTACCATAAAAAAGGAAAAAGCTTGAGATGATACAATTACAAAATTTCCTCTCGATTTTTTAAGGAAAACTGTCTCATCACATCAATAGTGAACATCGATAGAGCAAGTTTAAATATATCTTTAAAACTAACTCAAAATTGTTATGAAAAAATCGAACTAGCTTTGCAAGAGTATAAAATGCGGAAGTTAAATGTTTACTAAGTTCATGTTTTGATGTTGTTCTCACTGTTGCTGGGTAATGGTTCAATTCAGGGGCCGTTACAGGCGGCGGACGAAGAGGGATGGGCCTCGCCTTCCATCATACCGTGCCCTAAATACGGTGAACCTCTGAGACTTTACCGCCCCCTCGGTCGATAGACCATCGGAAATTTCACCTTTAGTATTTTTTTTTCCCCAGTAAAGAATTTTGGCGGCAGTGTAACTCTGTCCTCCGTTTGCAAGAGTTCATCTTCTTTCAGCTTTGAAGAAAGTGTGGAATTTCAATGTGCTTACGTTGGAGGGTGTTTTTTTTTTTTCTGAAGAATTGTGGCAGCAGTTTAACTCTGTCCTCATTTTCTAGTGGACATTAGGATACTTAACAAAACCTGCCTCTTATTCGTGTAATGAACATTTTAGGGCAACTTCTTTTATTGTGTATTATTTTACTTATTTTTCCTACCCGTGTTGAAAGCCTATGGTGTAGTGTTCTGAATTTGTTTTTTAGAAATGGTAATTTTGGGGCAGTGCATTGAAATAGTTTTTGAATGCTTAGTTTTATAAACACCATTATTGTTGTAGAAGGAACAGTTTTCAAACGCTAAGTTTATTAATCTCAATAATTTCCGTGCTCATTTGAATTTATATATGTGTACATCAAAAGATGCTATTTATAGTGGTCTTTGGTACATTTGATAAAGAACACCATTCGAGATCACGGGGGGGGGGGGGGGGGGGGGGGGGGGGGGGGGGGGGTGGGTTGTTGTGTTTGTTTGTTTGTTTGTTTGTTTTTGTTTGTTTTTTGTTTTTTTTTTTAATCAAATTTGGAAAACCTCTGTCATTTTTCCTTCAGAAATGAACAAGAATTATTCTCGTACAGGAATTAGGATGTAAATTCAATCTTTACAATAATTCAACAAAGTATCGAACGCTATGTGTACATCATCAGCTTTTTTTGTGCACAAATGACGGCATCGTCTGCATCCTGAAGCAGAAACATGTTCAATATAACTTGTTCTTGTTCAGTTTATCCAGTCTCTTTAGTTTTCATTCACAAAACTTGTGAAGCCGTTTATTTGTTCCGACATATACTTTTGTAAATCGTTGATTACGTAAACAGAGCTTAAGAACTAGAAAAGGGAAGAAAATATCACCCTGTGGAATGCATGATCAACGTTTGAAAAAAGATCTGCAATTTGGGTGCACAGGTTTAATTCACTATGCATGCCTTTAACAAGCTTACTCGTTAACTTCAGAAGTGTGTGTGTGTGTGTGTGTGTGTGTGTGTGTGTGTGTGTGTGTGTGTTTCTTTCATCTTTATTTTTTCATGGGAAGCCTCAGTTTAAAGCTTTTTCATAATCGACAGGCAGGAGAGTTGTTACCGCTTTGACAGGAAAATATCATTTATACAATTAATGGTAAAGATATAATCAACCTTTGATTATTGTGCGCTAGATCCTCCCCAGTCGGATTCTAGAATGTAAAACTGATCCATCTAATCATTTAACCTACTGTTCGATACCCTTGTGAAAAACATGTCAAAACATCGTAAGAGTCCTCTGTAGTCACGTGAATCTTCTATGCTGCCTTTGTTCTTATATATGGGTTTGGTTATTCTAACAGACCAACTAGCATAAGTCATGTCCAGAGCAGAAAATTAAATCAAACACTTTTGTAAATACAGACATTTTAAAACTGAACGCTTTTTTTTTTTTTTAATCATCTGCATTCATATCCACATGCTTCGCGATTTTTTTAGATATCAACCGCATTCTTTACTACATTAAAAGAGGACGGTTGATTTGAAAAAGGAGAACTGTCGGTACTGGGCTTGTTCTTACCTTGTGTCCGTCTGTTATACGCGTTCAGATACTTAAAACGGTGTTGAAAAAAAAAAAAAAGTCTTACAAGATATTCGTGAAGTAATTTCTTTTCTCTGAGGCTGTGCACCATTGACTGTTTCCTGTAAGATCTGTGGTTGCTTCCCTTGAGTAAAATGTTGGTTTCAATTTTTCTCTTGCATAGTCTGCACTGCTTGACACTTTCGTCTTTGATTGGAGAACCCGCTCTTTTCCCCTTTTTTTCCCATGTGTATCTGCGTTTGTAGGACAGTAGAATTGGTTCTTTGATTTGAAGAAGCTTTTGTTATATTTTCCCAATCTGCATTAAATCAAGGACTCTCTTTCGTTCTGTTTCATACTTTGTTTTGTCTCTTACTATAACTTTGAATCATTCCAGTGTGTGGCATGCTTTTCCTTATCCGGGCACCTAGTGTTGTTATTATGTTGGTTCTGTTCCCATCAGACCCATTAATTTGTGGAATTTTTCTGCCCCGACTGGCTCCTAACCAGTATGAAGTTTGCTCTGGGCTCAGATGGAGACTGGGACCACACAGTCGCGTTTCATCTACTTAATGGATGCATTTTCTGACCAATACTGCAGGTGTCTATCTGTCCGACCTGGTTGATATGATGAGAGTTGGAGTGGATCAGTGGGTCCTCTAGGGGAAGGACGTGGAATATTTTCTCTATGAGAATTATGTTAAAATTTCACCTTCACCCTCTCTCTTACTAGTGGTGGAAGGAGCAAGTTTCCGATACTAGTCATCGAAAGAAATTTATATTTGTTCCCGGGACTGTTAAAATACTCAATAGTGGCTTAGGGATAAGTTTCTTTAGGCGTGTACCCTTAAAAGTACTTATAACTCCGAGAGACAGAATTAGAGAGAAGTTCAAACATTCAATACTGATTGAACAACAAAGACCTGACACAAGTTAAGTGCAATTTCACACACGTCAACTTTACTTGCTTACGCACGGGTAAGTAGTTAAAGTGAGTTTACAACAGACATGTCTGTCCTATAGGCTGAGTTTTGGTTCTCACTGTTTCATCATTAAGTGAGGGAAAGTTCTGAATGAGTTGAGCTGAAGTCCACTTGGAATAACAGGACTTAACTGAAGTCAGAGAGAATAGTTGATCTCTCTTGTGGCTGGTGACTGATCCTGCTGTGTAGACCTGTTACTGTAGTGCTGGGCTGTGATGTGTCTTCACAACCTGTCTTGCCCAGGGATATGTAGTGTAGCCACAGTATGTAGCGTAGCCACGGTATGTAGCGTAGCCACGGTATGTAGCGTAGCCACAGTCCCAGGTCTGCGATAAAGAGACCCTGGTCTGTAGTTAAGTAGCTGAGAGTCTGGCTTGTCGAGTTCACACATTTGCCCTCTACCTTTCAGAAGAGGTGTGAGAACTCAGCCAACAAAGGATTTGATGAATGTAATGGTTTTGCTATAATCATCAATCTCCACTTTTGTTTAGAGGTTGAGTGGAGTTTACGAAAGGGGAGGAGGCAGTAGTACAATGCTAAACAATTTTAGTCAAAGAGACTGAGAGAATGAGGAGAGAATGGCGACGTAGTTGCGACGTGACGTAAACTTTCCTTGTAACATAATGGTGTTAAGCTGGGTGGCCCAGGCGGTTCTAAGAGAACGGGGGGAGGGGGGGGGGGGGCTGGGGTGGAATGGGGGATGTAGGGAGAGGGGGAAGAGACGGGCAACATTGTTACGACGCGATGTAAATTTTTCGCTGTGTCACGACGCCACATTAGGGAGTGAGGGGGTGAGAGGAGAGGGGGAGGGTTGAGAGGGGAGAGTGGGCATAGATATGAAATCTATTCTGCCGTTTGGTCTAACACTGTTCAAGAGGGTGGTTGGGACCGATCGGGTGGAGTTATCAAGTGACTCGTCACAGTTGACACCAGGATGTATTGTGAAAGTAAGTGTAGAGTATTGCCCCATTGTGCACTCTCATACCAGAATGATAGCATCATCGTCATCCTCATCCTCATCGATCGGCACTACGACAAAAAAAAAGTGTCAAATTCAATGGCCCTTCATGTCCTGCTGTCATTGTGACCCCAGTTTTTAATCGCTTCTCCACGTCTATGGCCTCGGTTTGATTCTGTCTGGGGTCACCGGTATCGGTAAATTTATGGGGTCTGTGTTCGGACGGACGTAGTGGCGCCCTCCGGTGTGAGAGCTCACGCATGCCGGCTCCGCGACTGAGCAATTATTGTCGTCAGTAAGGGGGCGGGGGAGGGGGGGGGGGGCGCTCAGTAAATGACTGGATGAGAACAGGCACAACTGAGCACTACCAAAATGACTGGACAGCAGTGCAGCGTCTCCTCTGGTAGGTTGCCTCATGACGATTTGATGTTGACTGCTCTCTGTGGACTGCTGGTGCCGGGGCTGCGGACGAGGGGTCGGAATGAGTCGTGTATGTGCAGTGCCACTTCATGGTACAGAAGATGGGACTGGAAAAAAAAAGACTTAAAAAAAAAAGAGAGTAAATTTTCTTCTGATTCATCATGACAATAAAAACTTCCATTGCCGCGGTCTACCTCGTTTTTCTTTCTTTCCATTTTTTCTTCTTTTTTTTTTTCTTTTTTTTTTAGCCCTTTTCTTTTAAAAATGTGCCTTGGGCATGTTGATTATAGGATCAAAGTTGTGCCTTTTCTCTAGGATCAGTGTAGCTGGGAAATCTTAAAGAATGAGTGGGCCTATACTGTGTCGCCGTGTGCAGAGACGTGTCACTGAAAGTTGGGGGGGAACATAAAAAATGGAAATGACATGAGAAGTGGGACAGTGCTCCCTTTTCTTCTTGGCAGATGCTATGTGTAACGTGTCATCCATACCAAAATAAAGAAAAGGGGAGGGGGAGTGGGAGGAAATCACATTTTGTCGCACTCAGCCTTGTCTGTTTCCTCACCCACCCACCCGCACCCCCTCCACGCCTCTCCCTCCCCCCCCCCCCCCTCACCCTCTGCCTCAGCCCCTCACCCTTCTTGTGTGTGTGTGTGTGTGTGTGTGTGTGTGTGTGTGGGTGTGTGTGTGTGTGACAGAGAGAGATAGAGAGAGATGGTATGGCTCCAGGTGGATTGCCGGTGCCGGGGCAGAAGCGGGACGAGCCAGGCTGGCTGTGGAGAGGAGGGAGGAGGAGGGGGGGGGAGCATAATGAATGTTGTGGGTGCAATGCCACTGAAATGGCACGACAGATAAGACCGCAAAGAAACAAACTAAGAAACAAACTATATTTATTATTATAATGAATACTGATATAGCGCCTATTCTCGGCTACAGACCAAGCTCTAAGCGCTTTACAATCCACACTCGTTTACACAACGGGCTGCCTACCTGGGTAGTGCCGACTGAAGAGCTGCCAGCTGGCGCTTCATTCAGTCGTTTCCCGTGTCATCCACTCCATATCATTCAATATCGTTCACTCAGTTTCCTTACTTCCTTCATTCTTTCCATTTCTTACGCAGGGCACATGCTATGTGTAACGTGTCATCCATACCAAAATAAAGAAAAATAAAAGGGGAGGGGGAGTGGGAGGAAATCACATTTTTCAGCAGGCAGTATACAATTCATACTTTGGTATCCAGCTACAAAAATCTCTCTCCTAGTACATACCACATCAACAGTAAAACAAAACAAAACAAAACAAAACAAAACAAACAAAAAGCAAAATTCCAGACTAGTACTGTTATGGAGAAACCTGAGGTTTTTTGGGGGGAAAAAAATGAATGAAACAAAACTGTGGAAGTACACATCTCTTTAGTGCAGTCTCTCCTAGAAAACAGCGCAGCGCTGTGGCATGGACACTTACAGAAAGACATGGAAAAACTACAGGGTGGTAACACAGAGCAGCATGGTTTATTGCGTGAGACTACCACTTGTACCAGTCACATCCTCGGCTGCGTGACGGACATGGTAAGCGAACTGCGCCTGCCCCTCCCCCCCTCCCCCTCCCCCCGCCCCCCCACCCTCTCTCTCTCTCTCTCTCTCAATAAATAAATACATGAATAAAGAAAGAAAGAAATGAATCTAAATAAATAAATAGATAAATGAATAAATCAATTAATTAATTAATTGATAAATACAAACACAGTTTTTTAACGGGAAAAAATCGTCTGGTCTTCTTGTACAAAATCATCAGAAGTCTGCTCCAAGAAGTCTTAGCGGAAATGTATATCAAATCAATAACAGATAGGGAACCAACAAGAAATAGCCAATAGTAGACCAAACCATTTTAAAAAAAAAAAAAAAAAAAAAAAAAAAGAAGAAGAAGAAGAAGAAAGAAAGAAAGAAAAAGAAAAAAAAGGAAAATCATCATACAGGATCGCTCGAGAACCAACGAACAGCTTTTGCTCTAACATCGACAAGGGAACAGCCAACAGAAAAAGCTTCCTCCCCAGAACAGTGTGAGACTGGAGCAGATTCCACGTTAAGATCCTGTCAGTTGAACCAGTGGAGGAGGAGGACTTCTCGGTGTCAAGCCTCGTGTTGTGAAAAAAAAACAGGTAGATGGTGGGGAAGTTGAGGGAAGACAGAGTTAAACGCCCTCAGCTTTTTATTTATTCATTCGTTTATTTATTCATTCATTCGTTCATTCATTAATTCATCCATTTGTTTGTTTGTTTGTTTATTTCCTCCTGTCGGGATCTGGTGATAGTGAGGGTCTGGCCGCCGTGATTATGTAGGACAAGGGAATTTTACGGCGATCACCGATATGAGCTATAAAGACATTAGTGCTTGAAATGCAGTTTCCGTCACTGCATCTGGGTCATACCAATAGAAGAAGCAAGGTAGAATACAAGTTACTGGGGAATAGTCTTTTTGATAAGTAGCTTATAGGCCTACAGGTCTTAAACCATCTCCCCCCCCCCATCCCCCCCCCCCCCCCCCCCCCCCCCCCCCCCCCCCTTCTCTACTTCTTCACCCTCTCCCTACGGCTCTCACCCGAGTTTATTGATGACGTAAGCCTATAGCCTGTTCAAGACGCGCTTTATTTGAATGACGTCAACAAATGTAGGTAAACACAAAATACGTCACTTCGCTGGATAACGTTGCAATCGTTGCTGAAAGACGAATTGTACTAAAACGCACCGGACAAAATGGCGAAAGTGGTTATAGCAGGTGTGTACGTTTTGAAAGTTTTGTAAGTGTATGTGTATTCTTTTGAACAGATGACAAGTGTGTACTCAAAATTGCATGTTGCATCTAAAAGTTTTCCATGCAAAATAATCCAGGTCGTTACTTTCTGCACTGCAAAGTAAATCCTGCAGATCTTACGATGTCTTCTGGACTAAGATTTTTTTTCCCCAAAGGAATATATTCTTTCAGGTTCCATATGAAGAACCGTAATTGTTTCCTTTGCGACATAACAAATTGAATGGTCAAATGTAGCCCATAATCATTTTAGGATTTAAAATTCACTCGTACGCACAAATAGTACATGCAGCTGAAATTTGCCGACCTGGATATGGATCTAGATAAGTAGTCGAAACCGACCGTTCCTTCATCTTCATCCATAAACGTCCTCAGTCATCATTTTGACTATTCTGACGTTTTAACTGTGGGCTGGCGCAGCAAAACAAAACAAAACAAAACAAAAGTTTACTGTAGTTTTCTTGCTCTTGACACAAACGTGTCAAGAGTCTTTGCCTCAACAACTGTGTCGGGCAAGGCGTTCCAGTCCTTTATGGTGCGTGGGTCAAAGGACCCCAGTCGGTACAAAGTTCGGCACTGTGGTTGTTTGAACTGATGATCATGTCTTCTACGCTGTCGGGTTGGAGCAGGAATCAGCGGGGATCTATCCATGCAGACCATGCCATGTATGATTTTAAACATCATGGCCAATCTGGTGATCTTCCTTTGCTGCTTTAGGGGGTGCCAGTCCAGTTGCTTGAGGAGGCTGCTGACGTTGGAGGAGTTGTGGTAACGTCCTGTGACAAAGCGTGCAGCCCTCCTTTGGACTGATTCCAGCTTGTCCTCGTTAGTCGTCGTGTAGGGGTCCCACACGGTGCAGGCATATTCCAGCGTGGGTCGTACCATGGCTTTGTAGGCTGTGGCCTTCAGCTGGGTGGCGCTGATCTTGAAGTTACGCCTGAGGAAGCCAAGGGTCTTGTTGGCCTTTGTGCAGATACTATTTATAGTTTGTTGGATAAACATTATCGGGACGAGGGGGATGGGCAGTGGGGGACAAGCAAACAATCAAAGGAAGAAGAAAAAGATGAGAGAGAGAGAGAGAGAGAGAGAGAGAGAGAGAGAGAGAGAGAGAACACGCACAAAAAAGTGAGTAAATAAATAGGTAAATGAAAAGTGATTGGAATTCTTTGATGTAATACAACTAAAAGGGCACGTGAAAGAGCGCGTACCTTCTCCAATTTTTGATGGATCTTGTATCCGTCATATGAGTCGGTTCATGAATGAAAACAAGATCATTGTTGCCACTGGGGGAAGCAATCATAGGTACTGTTTCAAGAATTGCCTCCCATGCGCTGTTTGAGTAGGATATGAATATTGACAGAAATATTTAGATACATGTTGGACAGCTATGTCATATTATGAAGATGTATATTCTGTAGACAGCTGTTCGTACACAGTGACTTCATAGTTATCTGTAATGAGCTTAACGGCACAGGCCCCGTATGATCTGGTCCCACACCAATATTGAATGGGTTCTGCCCTTAATTACACTCCATCTTGCCACTCAATTTCAGTTAAAGATCGGCTCAATAGTTTTGCGTAAATCTCCTTACATACAAACTTACAAACCAACCAACGGACATGGGTAAAAACGAAACATCCTTGGCGGTGGCATTTGTGGAGAATTCTGCAGTTCAGTAGTCCCATAATCTTTACTTGTTAGAAATGTTCTTTCCGTCAGATATGAAGGCTAATGCACGCAAATTTCGGGCTACAGTGTTTATTTGAATTTCATTTTTCCTATAGGGCGCTCTCGATTAATTCACTTTAATCTTCAACGGAGATAACACACAATGTGTTAAATGTTGCAGACATTTATGTTCCACGCTTGTCTCAACAAGAAGCATTTTTGTTAGCGTTTTGCCGTTGGGGCTTAGAATAAAAATAAAATGTCTTCTTTCTGTCAAATAGTGTACATCAATCCATTTTATGTTTTCGGAAAGAATGTATTTGATCAACACCCGACTTGGAAGGGGAGGAGGAAGGGATGAGGAAAGAACTAGTTTTTCGGCATTGTATTTAATGGAACGTTTGTTCGTTTGTTTTTAAATTACTACGAATCGAAATGAACGATTCACTTTGAAGTTTACTTATTTTTCTAACGAAAGACGTGGGCTTCCACTGAGACACTGCACGTCATCTTCCTATAGTGCTTCATGTTTGAATTTATTTTCCACAAAAACTACTTAAAAGAACAGGTAAATGGAGTCAGCTTCACTCAGTGTCTGTCAATTTGTCTAATCAAATGAGTTGAGCAGCCTGTCTGTCGATATCTTGCGGTCCTGGCTTACTTTCGTCTAAACGTCAAAATTGTGCGATGGGCTCAGAAGTCTAGTTTCATCTACTATTGGAGAATACAGTTCAAATTTCCAGGCCAACATTACACACCGACACTTCAGGAAACTGTGGAAGAAAAGGACAGACTGAACGACACATGTTGTGGTCAAATAGGAAAAATGAGGACTAACTGAACGACGCATGGTAGGGAAAGCGGGGTAAAAAGTAGTAGTGGCTGAACGCACCCTGAATTTTGTCCAACCAAATTAGCTGTTTTCTCTGTGAGTTTGTTTAATCATAACACTGTTGTCCTGCCGCTGTGTTCAGGTCGCTCAGACTGCCACTACTTCCCGCGTGTGGAATTGTTAGGAGACCGCATGATGAAAAACCTACCATCTTTCCACGTGCACAAAATTGTCAAGACTCCCGGAGAATGGACGGTATGTTTGACTATTGTAAAGTTGCATTCCCTGTGTGGGTCAGTAACTCTCTCTCTCTCTCTCTCTCTCTCTCTCTCTCTCTCTCTCTCTCTCTCTCTTCTATTGATGCATTGTAATTGTCTAATTATCATCCTTAGCAGTTTGTTGTATGTTCATTTTTTACAAAAGGAATGTAACTCTCTCTCCTCTCTCTCTCTCTCTCTCTCTCTCTCTCTCTCTCTCTCTCTCTCTCTCTCTCTCTCTCGCTCCCCCCTCTTCGATAGGAGGATCGCTTATTCCATATCTGTGTGTGCCGAATCTTTTCTTCTTTGTAATACATTTCTTTATTCTTGTTTTTGTTTAAATAGTTTCTTTTTTCCTTTTAAAGTCATCTACGCCTTAATGGATGAACTTTTTAATGTTGTGAAGATATGTGTGTTTGTTAAAA
>CM065722.1:18866746-18874246 GCA_033310375.1 Conus canariensis
ATTCTTTCTAAGAAATTCCACTGGGACAACTGGGCAATGTTGTTTAAGCGCTGTAATAAAGACTAACTGCTCATTATGCCGCATTCAAGTCTTGGGAGGCATTTTATTTGACTTGGTTTCTATATGTCCTGTTGACTGATTATAAATTCCTTTTCAGTGTTCAGTCTTAAGCTGATAGTCTCCATCACCGCATAGACCTATTACTCTTTGGAGTTCAGTGGGTCAGTCAACACAGTGAGACCTGTTCATAACAACTTGTAGAATTCCTTGAAAACTTCAGCTGAACCTTTAAAGAGAGGAACTTTGGGTCCTTTTTTCTTTCTTTTTTATCGGGGGGGGGGGGGGGGGGGGGTGTCTCTTGTATATACAAAGACAAAAAAAAAGTTCCAGATAAAACAAAAAGGGAGGGGGGAAGGGCTCTTAACTGGAAGATATATCCAGTATAGAGCTGTATATCTAATACACAACTATATCAACTATATATCGATTATGTTTAGTACAGAACAATGTTCCATTCAAAATATTTGTAAGGAAAGAGAGTCTTTATTTGGAGGTACATCTAGAAAAGTCAAAGACAGCAAAGTTCCATTGAAAGGACAAAGTCTTTAAAGGAAGAAAGTCTTTAATCGGAAGTGTATTAGTATATACAAAGACAAAAACGTTCTGTTAACTATTTTTTAAGGCTTTCATTGAATGAAGTCTTAATCAAGTAATAAATTCACTATAGACAAAGGACTAAAATGTTCCATGAAAGTAAAACAAGTCTTTAAACAGAGAATTCTTAAGGGGGGGGGGGGGGGGGGGGGGGGGGGGGGGCATCTAAAGTAAACAAAGAGAAAAAAGTTCCAGAAAAAAAGAGAAATAAAAACAAGTCAGTATATAGATGGAAACTTCTTGAGAGCTAAATCTAAAACAGAAAAAATTATTTTATTAAAAACGAAAAATAAGATGGACGAAAGTTAAAGTGTGGGTGTCTGTATTTGTTGGTCAATCTAGTATAAAGACAAATATGTTCCAGGAAAACAGTCATTAAAGGGAGAGAATCTTTAGCGGGGAGGCACATATAGTATAGTATTGACGAAGACAAAAAATATTCTTTAACATTTCTTTAACGAACATTGCCTTTCAGGGAGAAGTAAACCTAGTATCTAAAGACAAAGATTAGAAAAAGATCATCCCAAAACAGCAAGCTTTTTTAAGGAAAGGAGAGCGAGAGGGGGGAGCAGGACTTTATGAGAACATTTCATTGTAATCCTGGGTGATTCCGAGTACTGTAGTGTTCTTTATTCATTCTTTTTTCAAATTTTAAAGAAGTTGTTTTGTTTGACTAGAAGACTTGAAGGGAACTTTGTTATTCTTAAATGGTTTTCTGCCTTAGTATGTCTGACCCTTTGTGGTCAGTTAAGCAACAAATAAAAAAATTTAAAAAAAAAAAAAAAAGGATAGAAGATTAATCGACACCATTTTGGATTTTATTTTCCTCTGCGTGCCAGGATCTAGTGAAGGAAGCAGAGGTTATCTACCCTGCCTTCCATGATTACCTGGAGTTCCTGGAGCAGGAGCAAGCCAAGCTCAGACGTCGTTCAGCCAGTAAGCTAGGGCAAGGTGAGAGGGAAAAAAAGCTTTATTAAATTTATCCATGTTGGATAATATTCGATTTTCTTTCATGTCAGAGGAAGATCCTAATGACCTCCGCCATGATATGTACAGATCTACTCCCTCTGTAATGATAGGTACAACCCCCTCTCTCTGTTGTGATAGGTAAACCCCCTCCCTCTGTTGTGATAGGTAAACCCCCTCCCTCTGTTGTGATAGGCAAACCCCTCCTTCTGTTGTGATAGGCAACCCCCCTCCCTCTGTTGTGATAGGTACAACCCCCTCTGTCTGTTGTGATAGGTACAACCCCTCCCACTGTTGTGATAGGTACAGTTTCCTCCCACTGTTGTGATAGGTACAATTTCCTCCCTCTGTTGTGATAGGTAAACCCTCTCCCTCTGTTGTGATAGGTAACCCCTCTCCCGCTGTTGTGATAGGTAACCCCCTCCCACTGTTGTGATAGGTACAATTCCCTCCCTCTCTTGTGATAGGTACAATTCCCTCCCTCTCTTGTGATAGGTACAATCCCTTCCCTCTGTTGTGATAGGTACAACCCCCTCCCTCTGTTGTGATAGGTACAACCCCTCCTGTTGTGATAGGTACGATTCTCTCCCTCTGTTGTGATAGGTACGATTCCCTCCCTTTGTTGCGATAGGCACAACCCCCTCCCTCTGTTGTGATAGGTACAACCCCCTCCTTCTGTTGTGATAGGTACACTTCCTTCACTCTGTTGTGATAGGTAACCCCCTCCCTCTGTTGTGATAAGTAACCCCCCTCCCTCTGTTGTGATAGGTACAATTCCCTTCCTTTTTTGTGATAGGTACACCCCCCTCCCTCTGTTGTGATAGGTACACCCCCCTCCCTCTGTTGTGATAGGTAACCCCCCTCCCTCTGTTGTGATAGATAAATCCCATCCCTCTGTTGTGAAAGGTACCCCTCTCCCTCTGTTGTGATAGGTACAGTTCCCTTTCTCTGTTGTGATAGGTACAGTTTCCCTTTTCTCTGTTGTGATAGGTACAGTTCCCACCCTCTGTTGTGATAGGTACTAATTCCCTCACTCTGTTATGATAGATACCAACTCCCACTCTGTGTTATGACAGATGCAGTTCCCACTCTCCGTGATAATAGGTGTAATCCACTCCACTGCCTTGATAGGCACAGTCCACTCTCCTCGCTTTTTGTTATGACAGGTACCAGTTCCCACTCTCTGTTATAATAGGTGCAGTTCCCACTCCCTTTTATGATAGGTGCAGTTCCCACTCTCTCTGTTATGATAGGTGCAGTCCCCGCTCTCTGTTATGATAGGTGCAAATTCCCACTCTCTGTTATGATAGGTGTAATATCCTCTCCTCCTCTGTCTGTCTGTCTGTCTGTCTGTCTCTCTCTCTCTCTCTCTCTCTCTCTCTCTCTCTCTCTCTCTTTTCTCTGTATATAAATAGGGAACAAGAGATATGTTTATCTGTGTGTGTGCGCGTGCGTGAGAGAGGGGGGGGGGGGGGGTAGCATTTGCCTGCGTGCGTGCATGTATGGTTGAGGAGGGGAGGGGGGTTGCATCTCTAAGAACCCCTTTATATACTTTTAGCTGTACTGACATGATCATAACGGAAAAAAGCTGAACGCCACGTCATGTTTTCTTGCAGACTCGGAGAGCGAAAGGTCAGACTCCGTATCAGCAAAAGGAGCTCCGGACGGCTTGGGAGCAGACAAGTTCGATAACCTGCTTCATGTCTAGGCGCCAGTCGTGCTCATAGCGGGAGGAAATCAGTAGACTGGTACAGACAGGAGTTTGTGTGGCTCACGCTCTCTCAGCTCTGTATAGAACCTTCACCGAGCTTTTAAAATATGAATTGGATTTCCCATTCTGTGCGCTACCATTGCTGAAGCATACAAGATAGGACCTGAAAAGGGAAAAAAAATCGTTGTAGGAATGCTTATCCATCTGGAAACAGAGCATTGTTGGCGTGAAGATCAGAGTCTAACTGAAGCAAATGTAACAAAATTCTGTGAACTTGGCGGATAGTTTGATCAGTTAGGGCACAATAACATGTGCAAACGATCGTCGGTGTTTGTAGTGTGAAGATGTTTGTGTCTGACTTTATTCAGATCTTTTTTTAAAAAACAGATGTAGGCAAAAATTTAGGAGGTATAAAAACAACATTTTTGCAAGGTGTATTGGATCTTATATGTGAAGGGCAGATGATTAGCGAAATCACGGAGGTGGTCACGACACCAGAGAGAGAGAGAGAGAGAGGGAGAGAGAGAGAGAGAGAGAGAGAGAGAGAGAGAGAGAGAGAGAATCTGAAGATCACTGCTTCAGGTGACACGGGCAAACAGCATACTGGCGTGGTCGCCAAGCTACTTCCTGGGCTAATGGAAATAACACAAACGACACAATCAGAGGAAAGAGTAAGTAAGACATTCGATCTAATCAGAGGACAGAGTAAGTAAGACATTCGATCTAAGTTCTGGTGTGGAGGAACAAGTCGTTGAGCACTGTGGCGCCCAAGACAGGGATCGGCCGTTTGTTGTGTCAGCTGTCTATAGATAAGTTGTGCTGACGTGTCACAGGGCCTTCCCTGTCAGCAGTGAACAAGATTTCTCGAGCCTCACCTGTTAAAGCTTCCTGCATGACGACGTCATGTGTAAGTCAAGGCATCTCCTAGTGGTTCGACAGACAAATGAGCAGGTGGTCATTTGCCAGAATGTGTCCTCATGTGGAAGTGGAGGCCTATCTTTGAGGCACACAGTCGACTGCATAAATCGAATACAGGTTGATTCGATTCGTCTAGAACAGACTCGGGGAATCATAAAATCTAAGGCCGCAACCGAATGACAAAAAAATGGGTTAAACTGAGAACTGATAATGAGGAGAGAATGTAATCTCCTTTGGAATGATTTGTCAAAGAGCTCCGGAGCAAAATATTAAGATAGCAAAACACTAACACTCGGATGAGTACGCTGCAAATTCTTATATACACTTATGTGCATGCACATTCGCTGATGAGTACAGATTAAAGGCACTTGTACGCATATACTCCCGAAAATTTCAACACAAGCGTGGTAAGTATAGCTTCAGGAGTTAGCGTGTCCATCAGAGGAAATCAATACGGTTTTTTTTTTTTAAACGGAACGTTTTGAGAGAAGAGATTGTGTATAGGGATGATGAGAAGGTAATTTCAGAGTTAGAGAATAGCAGAATGGTTTCTTTCTGACCACGTGGACCACTGTTAAATGGACAGATATGACAGATATCTTTATCACCAGAAGAGCGAAGGGTCATGCAACAGTTCAGAGCGATCGAGAGGAGCAGAATATGTCCTAACCTTGTGGAACTTTTACACCAAATTCCGCAAAGTGTAGAGATCTGAATTGTTTTGTTTTTTTCAAGCTTTGAAAACAAGCCCGGAAGATGTTATTCAGGTACGTTCGGATGGTCGACTAATCGTTTCGTGTGAACACTATTATAAAACACGCGTTGTAATAGTCGATTCTAGACAATTTACAAGAACAAACGAGTTTACAGCAACCTACGCCAAACTTGGCCAGCTAATACGACGGAAGTTCGAACAGGCAGCTTGACACACTGTGACAGTTTGATGTTTTAGGTTTAAATCTGAATATATAAGAGAAAACGGGTTCTTCTTGTCGGGACATCCGCGCAAAATCTGATTATGACAGGGCCAGACTGATAAAAACTATGAGTGAAGTGCCTCCTCCCCCACCCACCGCTCCCGCGACTCACACCCCCCCCCCCCTCCCCAATCATCCCTCTCCCTCCCATTCGACATTTTTTCCTGCGTTAACAGTACTATCTATTAAAAAAAGAAAGCAAGAAAGAAAAGAACAAGCCCAACAACGTCTTTCTCACCTTAAATACACGTACATGGTAATTCTACACCTGTATATTGCATTTAGCTTTTCCGAAATGAAAATCCATGATATATTAAGCAAACGAGGGTGTATATTACTTGTTTGTCCGTTGAGTAACGCAAAAGTCTGAAACTCATCAAAATGTTTACGTCAATACGAGGGCTTGTACAAGAACTTAGTTCTAGACAGCCTCGGACTGGGGGTTTGGGTGAGGGTGGGTGGGGAGGAGAGAGTGGTGGTAGTAGGTTGCTCTGTGATGGTTTTGACTGAGACAGGTCAACTGAGGCAGTGTATCAGAGTGCCGGGTGCCAGACATGTGCTTAAGCCCCAGACATAACACAGGTCACAGTAATCGGAGTTTTCTATGGCTCGCAAACTATGATATGTCCTCATTCTTTTCACTTTCATTTATTTGTTTATCTACCCATTTACAATTTTCTTTTTTTTTTTCATTTGTTTTTGTTCAACGCTTTGCTAGTGTTTTTTGTTTTTTTTTCCTAGCAAGCGTTTCGTAATAAAACGCATGAGTATTTATTGTCTTTGCATACTTTATAATAAAGATTTAGTTTTGTAAGGATTTTGTAATCCATGCTCTTTATAGACTGAGAACAGTTTTGAATGCATGACCCTTGTTTTTTATGTATGTTGTCATCCAAGAATGTGTTCATAAGCAAAACTGACTTTTTTTAAATGCAAATAAACATTAAGTGTCTTCTTAAACCTTGCAAATCTATGTGCTCGTGTATCATTCACAGTGACATGTTCCATCCTATTCTTTCATGGCACTGCAACTGAGTTAGTGAGAAAGCATATTAAGAATACTGTGACAAAAATGTTCACTTTGTCCAGATTAGATTTCCATGAAAGACACAGCCAAAACCATTTCGACTGATTTTCTCTTCTGAATGTTAAACTTGTTCTCCGTGGATTTTGAAGTCGTCTTGGAGTTCTACGCCAGTGCAACTTCGAAATCTCACTGACGAACAAATCTAACATTCAGAAAAGAAAATCAGTCAACAAGACAAGCAGAGGAGACAGATCTTTGGGTGCTTTACCAGCGCAAAGAGAAAATCAACCACTCTTCACTGCCTGTCGTATGCTCGTGAGGGTCGTAATCACGTGACCTGCGAAAACGACTGTTGTTATTTTTTTTTCTAAAAATCAGAGCAAAAGTAAAATCACTGCGCCACTAACACGACTGGAAGAAACAGACACACCGCGTTTCAGCATTGTGGTCTTCTGCAGACAGGACAAACTGCCTAACATTCGAAACGATGAAAACAAAAGATGAAGAAATAGTCACTAATCTGTTCGATCTCGGTGCAAAGTACGGAATGGAATTAGAGAGACGTAAGAGGTTGAAGGAGAGAGCATGATAATGATAATAATCATGATAACATAATTGTTACGATGATAGTGATTGCAATAATGGTCATCATCATCACACACACACACACACACACACACACACACACACACACACACACACACACAGAGGGACACACACACAGGGACACAAACACACACACAGGGACACACACACACAACACACACACACACACACACACACACACACACACACAACACACACACACCAGTCGAGTTCTTAGTGCTGAGAGAAACTACCTATTGTCGAGGGTAGTCTCAATTAACTCCAATCCAAATGAGCTCAATTTTCGTTGAGATCGCCTATAAATCATAACTTAATCTCACTGGCTGTAATCGCAGTGTATTGTATAGTGTACCTGTTTCAGCTAAAACAGATTTCTCTGCCTGAAATCCAGATCGCTCTCCCTGGGTGAAGAGCAGGTCACCAGAATACGGCACTGTCTATATTTCTTTTTAACTCTTATCTCTCTCAGAGTTTGTTTTGTTCATCCGTCAAAACCAAATCAAACCAAAACAAACCAAATAGACAAACAAACAATCAAAAAGAAAAACAAAAACAAACCTTCAGTTTGATGTGGGTGCTTTACCATGATCGAAACACACGCAGCACACGATATTACAGTTTAATGCCTCATCCGAGGGACT
>CM065722.1:18879246-18886746 GCA_033310375.1 Conus canariensis
CCCCTGCCCTCTCCCCTCTCTCTATGCCTACTCAATCCTTCCCCGGCCAACATACAGAGAGAGAGAGAGAAGACAGACAGACAGACAGCGTCAACCCAAAACAGCTACTGCCCAATTCGCATCACGTTTACGCCATGTCTTGTCCCCCCCTCTCCCCCTCCCCCTCAGGTAATGAACCGATCTCCAAGAAGTCACTGTGTATTCCAGATTGCCCACAGAAAACAGTACCGGCGAGACTCGAGTGGATTTTCGGATGATGGCAGCAGTCGGAAATGGTCATGTGGCCACTGTTCTTTACAGCCCTGTCGTGTATATGAACGGTCTGTACAACGGACCTGTTGGTAAGCCCGTCACTATTCTTTACACGAGCTGTCGTCTGTATGAATCCCCTGTGTAAAGTTCTTTTTTGGCAATACCATCAATATATTCTGTTCAGTCCTGCCGTGTGTATGAGCGGCCTGTGCAATGGACCCGTGGGTAGTATCACCACTATATTCATTACAGCCCTCCCGTCTATACAAACAGCTTGTAAATGGGACTTCTTAGTAATATCATCACTACAGCACTGCCATCTGTATCAACGACTTGTATACAACGGAATTCTATGAGTGTGTGTGTGTGTGTGTTGGGGGGGGGGGGGGGGATCGCTGGGTGGGTGGGTGCCTGGGGGTCCGTGGATGGGTGGGGGGTGTTCTTGTGGGGGGTGGGTATCACGTGTGAGTGTTTGTGCGTGTGTGTGTGTGTGTGTGTGTGTGTGTGTGTGTGTGTGTGTGTCTGTGTCTGTGTCTGTGTGTGCGTTAGCGTGTTGAGGAAGTGTCGTTGTTAGCAAGTATTACTCTTCAGTATACAAATACCAGAAGTGAAATTCATAGTTAGTAATACAAGAAATTAAACGGAGAAAGGAGAAGATGGCTGCTTTTCCTGACGAAGAAACTGTCTGATTTTGACAGGCTGGACCCATCGGGCTGCCATACAGAGCATTCATGACGTCACGGTTGAGGTGGAGAACCTCAGGGTCACACGGAATTATGCACTGGACATGTGGAGAGGTACAAAGAAAAATGCACACGGAAAGAACCCCCCCCCCCCCCCCCTTTTTTTTTTTTTTTTAAACATCATGTAATGCTATGAAGAAAGATGATGAAAAGCAGGCACGTAGAGAAGACATAAATTGGATGTGTAATCCTTTACCATCGTCGCTTTGAAACCACCCCATGGGATATTTTAAGCTTACTCTTTATTTTTGTCTTCATGTACTATGAATCTGGTGCATATTCTACATAAATGATTTGATATAGTCACTGTTTATGGTTTACAGCATTTCAGCCTATATTTCTATGCACGCGTTCTTTTCATTGCAACTGTAATCATACTGTTTATGCTTCTTACCCATTTTTCTTCTTTTTTTTCGTAGATGCATTAAGTTACTCCTCTGCCGCTATCAAATGTTTCCTTTAAGAGTGATATTAAATTGTCTGGCTAAGAAATTGTAAAGAAATGAAATGTGTAGAGATCCAACCGTTTTACTCTCTCTCTCTCTCTCTCTCTCTCTCTCTCTCTCTCTCTCTCTCTCTCTGTGTGTGTGTGTGTGTGTGTGTGTGTGTGTGTGTGTGTGTGTGTGTGTTAAAGGAACCGATGCTAAACCTTCGGGAAAAAACATTAACGAAATACGATTTGGTTTTCTTTATTATTATTATCATCATCATCATCATTATTATCATTATTGTTATCATTATGCTTTCTGTCTCAAATGTCTTTTATCCAAACAAGAAACCAGACAGAACACGAACTGGTCTACACATTCGAAGGTTACAATTCTGTCAGATTATAAAATACAAGAGTAGGAACAATCATGATTGTCTCTTAACGTTTAAATTTCGAATCCAAACTCTCTCTCTCTCTCTCTCTCTCTCTCTCTCTCTCTCTCTCTCTCTCTCTCTCTCTCTCTCTCTCTTCTGTGTGTGTGTGTGTGGTGTGTGTGTGTGTGTGTGGCGTGTGTTTAAGACAGAAATATGGAGTCTGTCATCACACTAAAGATCGGATCTGTTTCAGCTGTATTCGTGGAAACCATACAGACAGAGGGATTAGAGATTAAGGTCATGACCTACGCCCACCAACGCCTCGTTCAGCTATTGGTCACTGAGATTCACGTGACCCGCACTGACGCCGGAAGGCGGGAATTCAAACTGACATTGTCCAGATCTGAAACGAACAGCACTGTAGATCTTGGGATTGTCGAACCTGAGCACGTTAACAACATCCCGGGGTAAATAATCATGGTATATTTGTAATCTTTCGGGCATTTTCTGGAGGAAAGGGTGCAGCTGAGCTCTCCCTTTGTGGGAATTTCACATGTACGTCATGGTAAAATACAAAACATTAATAAACAACACCAGCCTGTTCTCATTTATGATTCAGACTTCATGATCTAGTCTTGATCCTTGACATAGCCTGGTTGCTTTCACTGGGAAAATTGACATTCGCTTACTCTCTCCGTCAGGCAACAAATGATTAAGTCAACGAACAGCTTGACGGGATGCACAGAGGGAATTGATTAAGGATGGGTGGGTGAAAGATGGGGGCTGGGGTGGAGGTGGGGGGGGGGGGGTAAACTGTACGTTTCATACACACACCAAAAAGTAGGGGCATAGTTTGTATTTAATAAGAAAGACACATGTTATATTTTTTTAAGGAGGGTAAGCTTTCAGGCTGATCAGGCAATCCGAGTTAAGAGAACTTTTATACAATAGAATGTTTACTAGCTTATGAAGGACTTCACTTGTAAAACCATTGTCTTGTTTGTATTCTCAACTGCTCCACACACTGTTTTTCTGGCTTCTTTTCTTCTCTGCAAGACTAACTTTGCATCCGTGACAAAGACGACTCTTCGCCTTTGATCTTAACCAGGAAGCAAAACAAACAGACATCAAGTGACTTTGAACCCAGGCACTTCACCATCTAGTTCTCTCTCTCTCTCTCTCTCTCTCTCTCTCTCTCTCTCTCTCTCTCTCTCTCTCCTCTCTCTCTCTCTCTCATATTAAAGGTGTCCTTCCATAGATCATAAGCAAAATAGTGTGTGGCTGTATATTGTTCTTAAAGAAGATAGAGCTCAAATTCTTTAGGCTTATTTCACGATCGGACAATGAAACAGAAAAAAAGGGCGAGGACGAGGGGAGGGGAGGATGGCAAGATGGCGGGTCTTTCATAATTTGTTGTTGTTGTTGTTGTTCTTGTTATTGGCGTTGCCTGGCTGATGCCTTTATGGATGTCCCGAACTATATGGTCTTACAAAAAGTGAGAAGTCATTGGGTATGATTCACGGGCTGAAAAGACAGCATTTTATTTAGTGCAAGTGCGTACCTATCGCACAGCATCGTAACTGCTCATTTTCAGTGAACTCTTTTGGGCTGTAACAGATGTGACAACATGTGCATGTACACCTATGGAGAGACGCACATCACAGAGACCGAAGAGGCAGAAATCGGCAAAGTCCACATCTACTGGACGGAAATCCCTTCCTCCCTCACCATACCACGTGACCAGCGCGCACGGAAGTGGCTTTTTTTCTCCTCCTACGACAGAGAGGAGAGCAAGGCCCGCTACGCTTTTGAAAGGGGCTTGAACCTTCGGGCCTTCACCCCAAGTCTGTTGCTGGAGACCCAAGAAAAAGCCTGGGCCGACCGCTGGAGTTCGGGCAGAATTGATGTGGAAGGTACCAAACGCCATTACAATGATATCGTCGATGACGACCACGCAGACGACGTCGACAAGGAATAGAAGTTGTGTTTTTGTTCTAAACAAACACTTTTAAAAAAAAGAAGAAGAAGATAAACATCACATATAAGCAGGTCTAGAACCGACTGAATGAGAGTTGCGCACATCTTTATCGCTTAACTTTTGAACTTCAAACACACACACACACACACACACACACACACACACACACACACACACACACACAAACCTCTCTGTGTGTGTGTGTGTGTGTGTGTGTGTGTGTGTGTGTGTGTGTGTGTGTGTGTGTGTGTGTGTGTGTGTGTGTGAGGGAGAGAGAGAGAGAGAGAGAGAGAGAGAGAGAGAGAGAGAGAGAGAGAGAGAGAGCTTTATTCTAACAGATAAGACTTACCTCTCTTTGTCTTGACTCGTGTTTTCAAGGTGACGACAACCTGGCCACCATTATTCACTCCAGTCTCTACTACATCCTCATGTCGCTGCCCTCCGACCAACCCGAGCTGCCTCCCGAACAGTTCTACGGCCTTAGCCCTGGAAGTCTGGCCCGCGGAGCCAACTGGACAGATTATCAGGGTCACGTGTTCTGGGACATGGAGACCTGGATGTATCCACCAATCCTCGCGCTCTTCCCTAGCCTGGCACGTGACATGTTGTCCTATCGGATCTATGGAGGCGAGGGAGCGCGCGCCAAGGCCCGGGAACATGGATACGAAGTGAGAGCGGGGGTGTTAATCTAAATAGTGTTTTGTATGAACTAATGGTGTGGAATCATTAATGGAATTATCATGACTTATTGCGCGTGCCCACGAGACATTGGTAAGAAAAAAGTATGACTAATCATGATTTTTGTTCTAAGAAGCCTTCTTGGACACATTGAACTAACAGTGCTGTTAAAAGCAGTCAACATCATAATTTTGACGATTTAAGTACTACGAAAAGCCACATGCAAAATGAAAGTTTACCCATTAATCATATTTGATCCACAATTATGATTAAAACCTGAATGTTATATAAGTGCTTTTTACAATAACTCTCTTCCCAAAGGAAACCATATCATTTGTAAACAGTAACGTCCGTACCTTTTATTTCTACCCATACATGTCTTGCCTTTTTCTCCTGTTTCGATCATTGCACCATGCTTTATTAAATGAAAATATATATTTACAGTAATTTTTTTTTTCCTTTTTAATTCTCGCATGCATAAGATAGCTAGATAAATAGAATTAAACCAGGGTTTGGATTACAATTTCTCATCATAGAAAGCACTGTCAATGTTAATCGTCGGGTCAACAGTGACCATTCCTAGCCACTCTGACAGCTTATTCTTCTCTTGCCTTGTCTTATAATATCTTGCCTCCTCCTCTCTCTCTCTCTCTCTCTCTCTCTCTCTCTCTCTCTCTCTCTCTCTCTCCCGCGCCTTCAGGGATGGCAGTACCCATGGGAAAGCGCCTTTACTGGCTTCGAAATGACGCCCCTGATCTGCGAACCATGCCGGGAGTACGAGCAGCACATCACGGGCGACGTGGCGTTCGCTGCACGGCAGTACTGGGCGGTGACACAGGACGAGCACTGGCTGACGGAGCAGGGAGGCATCAACCTCGTCACCAACACGGCCGACTTTTGGGCGAGTCGTGTCCAGTACGAGAAGGAGAGGGACCGCTACAACATTGATGGTACGTTGGTGCAGTTACCCAAAACCAATCTGGAGAAAAAAGAAAAAAAAAAGAGTACTGCATTTAGATCCAAACTTAAAGAACTTTGCGTACAGATTGTACCGTAAATCTTTCCGTATCTAACTTGTCTGGGATTGCAATGTCTTGCGTCATGATTCTTTACCCCCAGACCATCCTATAGGGCAATGTAGAAGGAAAGCGTTGCAGAGAGAGAGAAAGACAAAGGAAATCCTGCCTGAACAACATCAGAAAATGGGCACATCACGGCGTGGCTACATCTGGCGTCATAATTCGTTGCCCCAAACCACCCTCCACGGCAGTGTAGAAGGCGAATGACGCAGATGCAGACAGCAGAAATCCAGGCTGGACAATATCAGGGAATGGCCACATCACAGCACAGACTATCTGGAGCCATTGTCCTTTGCCTTTAACTACCCTCCGGGGCACTATAGAAAGCTAAAAGCACTGAGGAAGACGGAGGAAATCCTGGCTGAACAACATCACGGAGTGGGACTGGACACAGCACGGTCACATCTGGCGCCATGATGCTTTGCCCTAAAACCATCCTAAAGGATGCTGTAGGAGGCAAATGTCGCACAAACAGACTGAGGAGATCCTCAATGAGCAAGACCGAGGAATGGACACCACACACTATGGTCACATCTGGTGCCAGGTCTGGCGCCATGATTCTCCGCTCAAAATGACCTCCAGGGCACTGCAAGCGTTGCAGAGGGAGGGAGGGGAAATCCTCTCTGGACAACATCCGGAAACGAACATAACACAGCACGGCCAAGTCTGGTGCCATGATACTTTGCCCTAAACCCTGCTCCAGGGCGCTGTAGAAGGCATGCGGCACAGGGGGAGACAGAGGAAACCCTGGCCGGACAACATCAGGGAACGGACTGGCCACAGCACGGCCAACCTGCTTTCCACGCCTGAGGACAGAGAGCAATGGCGCCTCCTGGCTGAGAGGGCATCCATCCTGTCTTTTGTTACCAGCCGTCACCCTTGGGGGCATGAATGAGTTTGTATTTAACATACACACAGAAATGTTAACGTTGTTGATGTTATTTATTTGTTTACCTGTTACCCTCCATAGTGTATGAACGTCTTTATATTTAACACACACAAACAAATGTTAACGTTGTTGATATGATCCTCCATATCGTATGAATGTCTTCGCATTTAACACACACACAAAATGTTAACAGTAGCAACACCACCGCTGACGAAGACGGACGGACGTCCGTCGAAAGCTGTAAGCAAGTGCTTGTTTCCCAGCCGAGAGACCGGTTCTAATCAGGTAGTCGTTAACATCGTTAATATACTTATTTGTTTACCTCCTACCCTCCGTACCCTAAAAGGGGTGAATGGACTAAATCCAAGTTCAGAATGTTCAAGAAACTCAGTGCGACCACAGCCCAGACGGAACTCCCTTTCAGTCTTTCCTCTGCCACAGGGGTGATGCCTCCAGACGAACACGCCCAGCACGTCAACAACTCCATCTATACCAACTTCGTAGCCAGCCTCAACCTGCAGCTGGCCAACTACCTCAGCTGTGTGGCTGGTCAGCCACTGGACAAGGCCGTATCGGAACGTAGGCAGGAGATCGCCAGAAAGCTGACCTTGCCCTTCAACGAATCGGGCCAGTACCACCCGGAGTACGAGGGCTATGACAGTCTGGACACCGCCTGGAACAGTTGAGTAGATTGGGTTCTGCAAGGGTTCTTGTATCAGTTTCAACACATGACAGAGGGAGAGACAGAGAGAGAATGAAGACAAGGAAGGACACAGGCAGAGAGAGAGAGGGGAGGTAAGATCCAGTAGAGAGACAGACAGAAAGAGAAAGACAGACGAAGAGTGAAGAAGGAGAACAGACAAATAGACAGACGGACGGGCAAACAGACAGAGAGATGCAACTAAACCAGGTTGGAATAAATCACTCGGTAATAAGAGACATGATTACAAAAAAACATAGCTCATAGGCCCATGGTTATATAGAAGAAACAACTTTGAATTAAAAGTTAGTGAAGATCGAGATACATAGCTAGATAGAGAGAAAGGCTGAAAGAGAGAGAGAGAGAGAGAGAGAGAG
>CM065722.1:18889246-18894246 GCA_033310375.1 Conus canariensis
GTGTTCAGTGGCACCTGTTCCGATCCAACATACGCAGGATACCACCTACTAACCCCCCTACTGACGACAATAATTGCTTAGTCGCGGAGCCGGCGTCAGGGAGCTCCCCTCCGGACCCCCTCTACATCTTTGGTTTGTCTCATCTCGTCTCTGTTCAATTCGTTCGCAGGCAGTGCTGTTCGGTTACGGGGGCTTCCGCATCGAACTGGAACGAGTGACCTTTTCACCTCGCCTGCCTCCCGGCACCACCCAGTTCCGCATCACTGGTCTGAAGTACCTGGGCGCTTCCTTTGACGTGTTGGCCACAGGTGGTGACAAGGTGGTGTTGGTGGTCAGGGAAATGTCACAGCACTTTCCGCTGCAGCTGCGGATCAAGTCGAGTGGGACGACCTGGAGGTTGAGGGCAGGTGTGTGTGTGTGTGTGTGGGTGGGTGGGTTGGTGGGTGGGTGTGGGTCTGTCTGTCTATGTGCGTGTGTATGTTTATCTGTCTGTCTGTGAGTGTGTCTGTCTGTCTGTATGCCTGCCTGTCTGTCTGTAAGCGTGTGTGTGTGTGTGCGCGCGCGCATGTGCATGTGTGTGTGTGTGTGTGTGAGTGTGTGTGTGTGTGTGTGTGCACGCGTGCGTATGTATGTGTGTGTAGCAGAGTAAGGCTGGTGTTGGCGTAGATATGCAGTATGTGCGTTGTAAGAGAATGGTCTGACAAACGGGCTGATGAAAGTATAATAAACTTTTTTTTAAGTCGGTCATAACTGAACAGCAATGCTTGAAATAAACAAATGATGGTGACCGTGGTGATAACAAAGAAGTAGAAGAAAATGGTGATGATGATAACGGTGATAACTCTGGTTGTCTGACAGTTATGAAAATGATGAGGCAGACGACGAAAGTCACCGTCACGGCAATAATGTCAATGACGATGACAACGATGATGGTGATGGTGATGGTGATGATGATGATGATGATAACGATGGCGAGACAAAAATCCATGAGCGTGACGACGACGATGATAACGAAGACTGCCACAATGAAAGTGATGATAGCGATTGGCGTTCAAAAACTATGACGACCTGCGACAGCAATGAAGACAATAATAATTAGTGGTGTTTTTTCATCCTTGATTGCTTCTGATTGCTCACACACAAGGAATGGAACTCGTACTGAAGCAAGAAGCCTTTGAAGTGACCACTCTGGCAGTAACGGAATGCCCACTGCCACAAGGTCAGTTCGAATACATAACTGAGAGAGAGAGAGAGAGAGAGAGAGAGAGAAGAGAGAGAGAGAGAGAGAGATTTATATGTACGAATTTCTGGTACTTAGTTGATCTGACCACAGTGATAACAATCTCCACATTTCTACCTTGTGTTGGAATGCCGTTGGTAACCATGAAGCCATTCTCTCTTTTCTTTCCTCCTGAATTAATTCAGCTACTTTTAAACACTCCCAGCCATCTAGTGTGTATTTTTGTCGAGTATTTGTGAGGACAAATTTGTCGAAAATTTGCTCGTCCGTTTTGTACTGTGTATTTAATTAGTGATTTTTGCATCATGTTTTTGTCAGTTTCTTTGCATTTTGGCTTGACTAAATACACTTTATCAACAAAGGCAAATAATTGTAAAAGAATGCCTCAATAAGTGTCAACTTGAGTTTGATTAAGTGTTAATTTGTACACATTGTGATCTTTTTTAACTTGCTTAATACAAAATAGGAATTCAAGTGAGGTAGAAAAGCGTAGGCCAGAGTGAAAATAGCACAGAAAAATATCCACCAATCAAAGAGTGTTTCATGTGTTGTGAGCCATAGCCGATCAAATGGATTGGTTTTCTTTTTGTCGTACGTTTGTTATGGTGTACCGAAGAGGGCAAAAAGTTGTACATAAGGAAGCATTTTCCTTCGGACCTCTACCCCTAATGCATCTGTCTTATTTCCATCGAATATGACAGTTATAAATCATGCCGGTATATATTAAGACATTCGTATGTATGATAATACTCCTTTGTGTGTGTGTGGTTTTTTGTTTGTTTGTTTGTTTTTATATATATCATTTTACTTTACTCCAATTGTTTACAGTGTTCAACCGTCAGTAACGCTTGATAACATGAAAATTCAAAGAGTGTTGCTGTTTGTATCCTTTTGATTGACTTTTTGTCCTTCATTTGTACTTTAACCGTAAGGATGGGGGAGAGGTTGGGGCTTGCAACTTACTTAGCATCTGAATTAATGGCCATTTAAGGCATGCTAATGTTTTGTGCAAAATATGCTTGTTAAGATATATTCTCTTATTATGCAGATTGGATGTGATTTCAGGATGTGACATGTAAACATTTTGCATTTATGATGATGAAGTTGATGTAAAATAGATGAAACGGATATTTTTTTTTTTTAAATCTCCATAGTGCGAAAGCAGAGGCTTGGAGTCAGGCAAAGGGAATGGGGTAGAAGGTAGAGGCCTAATAATAAAATATGGTGAATGGGGGGGGGGGGGGGGGGGTTAAAACTGACTGGTCTGTTTCTTTCTCTCATTTCATTTATTTGTATGTTTTTATACATGTGTCGGGCATCTCAACAGGTCGAACTAGTTAAATTCCACTGCAAATTTGTCATAAACCATCAGGTTCGTCATGCCCGGATGTAGTAAGGAGTAAGGACTCCCAAGGGAGAGAACCGATCATGCCGACCAACATTGGGAGCGTCCAAGTGTGGCAGACAGGGGTGGCAGGTGTGGAGACTTCCTTCAATGCTCTCGTCTGGTTCAACAGTTCATGGTATGATTCCAAGGATAGGCCTAAAAGTATCTAAATAGCTGTCAAAATTTACAGTAGTAATATTAAACCTGTTCAAATTGAATTCATTAGGGATCAGAACTTTTTTGGAAAGAAAGAGCAATAGCAAACATCCTCTCTCTCTCTCTCTCTCTGAGTGTGTGTGTGTGTGTGTGTGTGTGTGTGTGTGTGTGTGTGTGTGTGTGTGTGTGTGTGTGTGTGAGGGTGTGTGTATGTATCCGTGTGTGCTTGTCTTCTTATGTTATCACTCTCTTTGCGTCCCACTCCTATTCACTGTGTCAGTTACACACACACACACACACGCACGAACACACACACACACACACCCGCGCGCGCGCGCGCGCACACACACACACACACACACAGAAAAGAGAGAGAGAGAGAGAGAGAGAGAGAGAGAGAGAGAGAGAGAGACTCAAATATGCAATGTATGAGTGTTTAGGTGAGTGCGTTAGCGTGTGTGTACTGGCTTTAAACGAACAAATTTTGTTAGTAGAGCATCAATCAAAATGTATATTGTTTAACATCTGTTTGGGGATTGGGGGGAAATGGTGAAGAGGGGGTTGGGGTTGGAACGTGAATACAGACATGATAGTTTTACTAAATAAAAATGCATTATGCGCCTTGACCAGCCTTTCGTGCGATTAAAGAAACATCCTATGCTAATGACAGGTTCCAGTAAAATGGAGTTTGGATACAAGTGATTTTTTATGGATTGTCCACATGTAATTTTGGTTATTTTCAGGCAAAAAACGACACAATCAATTTCTACATTGGAGACGACAACAGAATTTATCAAGGCTCTAGTTTAGCTAGAACTTTCGGCATACTTAGTAAGTCTTGGCGTTTATTTATTTATTTGTTTATTTATTTATTTTGTGTGTGTGTTCAAATGTGTTCTTTTTTTCTCCACTTTCTTTCATGTTTTTTTTTTCTTGTAATGCATCTGCTTTTTCCAGTGTGTGTGTGTGTGTGTGTGTGTGTGTGTGTGTGTGTGTGTGTGCGCGCCCCCGCCCTTTCATTTTTTTTTTACACGTGACTGTATTTGTTTCTTATTGTTTGAAATGGTTGTTGCGCATATCTGATACAATGCGCTTATTTATCAGTTTTAATTCATGACATTTTCAATATGGCTGAACAAATTAACGATGTAGAGGGGAAAACGTAAGATTTCTTCCATCAATACGAAAAAGAAAGTGTATAAAAAAAAAAAGATTATGAGGTCGTTAGATTGGAAACATTAATCTATTCACAGAAAGCATAATTCCGGAGGTCCATTGACTGCAGTTCTGTGATGGGAACCATTTGTACCGTCTGACTAGTGTCCACTTTCGTCTCTTGGGTTGGGGGGCCGGAATAGCTCAGTTGGTAGAGCGCCGGACTCGTGATCCTGGGGTTGCGGGTTCGAATTTCGGTACAGGGGTATTTTTCCCTGGAAGTTAACATTGGTTCTGACTCCATTCCCCATACAGTCCTTCGAATGAGACTATCAACCGAGGTTCCGTGTGTGAACGCACGCACAACATCTTGCACACACGTAAAATCCCATCACTAACTTTCGGAAGAGAAGGCCAGTTTGGCCGTTGGTATGAATGACACGTTACACATAGCATGCACCTTCCCCGAAGATGGAGTATGGCTGCCCTAATGGCGGGATAAAAAAACGGTCATACACACAAAACTCCACTGCCTGTCTATACAGGCAGTATCCTCAGGAATATCAGCCTGCATACGCAGAAAGAAAGAAAGAAAGAAAAAGAAAAGTCTCTTGGGTTAAGCTGATCGTAACTGGCAGTTCGTAATTGTCCACTTACGGTATTAAATAGAAAATATCACCTAAAATTTAATGATTTCTCTCAAGATAGAATGAAACTTAATTCCAATGACTTTCTGATGCCAATGTCGATAACAGATAAGCATAAATTCAGGAGGAAAGTAAACATTTGTATCTTTTTAAAGGGGAGGGGGGGGGGGGGGAGTCTTGTATGAAATAAAAAAAAGGTTTCAAAATAAAAATAGTCAATCCTTCACCCACGCCATATGGAGATCCAGCGAATTGCCTCTTTTGGAGGGAGCCATTGAGTTTGTTACACCGAGCTTCAGTCAGCTTTCGACTCTTGATTGAGTCTCATCTGAAAGCCCAGGAGTGATCGCTATGTGTACGAACTATGCTTGCTATGTGAACGGACTATAAGCTTTCTTTTCCCTCAGAACAGGTA
>CM065722.1:18896746-18936746 GCA_033310375.1 Conus canariensis
TCGTATTTTGTCTTGTAATTTGTTTGCCCCTGTTTTCTGGAGGATTAATCATATTTTTTTTTTCTTTTTAAGATGTTTAACTCTTTTCTGATTCAGCCTTTCTTTTTTCAAAATTTTATCTGTCTTTACTGTTGTCTACCGTTTCCCTCCCTTTGTGGACCGCTCTCTCCAGCCTTCGGTCTGCAGACTCTGTTGCACTTTTCTTTCTGGTCACACTTTATTTCATGCCAGCTTTTGTTGTTATTGTTGTTATTTGGCGACATGGTTGTGGAAATGTACACGTTGTTCATACTGGACTATAGCTGCCAAATTATTTTGCTGTGTCTGTTTGCCCATAAAACATGTTTTATCTCTTTGATATTACATGTAAATTTTTTCCCCATTTTCTTTTTAACCTGGGAGTGCAAAGTTAAGGAAATACCTGGTGTTCTCAGCATAGTTGACTGTAGTCTCATCCTGATCCCTCAAGGATGTCGATAGCCTAGCTTCCATGATATCATTTGTTTCTTTTGTTATTGATGTTGCTGTTGTTGTTGTCTGTTGGCCATTAATTTTTCCCTTTGTTTTTGCCCCCCAGGAGGGTCTGTGTGGTCGGTTGGACAGCACCGATGAAAACTTAGATATTACAAGCTAATGCACCCCTCTCTCTCTCTCTCTCTCTCTCTCTCTCACACACACACACACACACACACACACACACACACACACACACAGAGGATTGCACACATGGGCGTCACGCACCACACACATACACACGCAACTTACACATACATACACGCGTGCGCCACACACACACACACACAGAGAGAGAGAGAGAGATGAGAGAGACGAGAGAGAGAGAGAGAGAGAGAGAGATGCACACAGCTCACGCTAGAAAGAAAGGAATAAAAAGCGACAGAAAAGTGGAAAAATAGATGTAAAGAGAAACAAAGAGACAAAGGTAACATGAACTCGATTTATACGTGTATAATTTTTCCCACATACTTTATTACTAGTGTCCACATCTCTGTGAGTAGTCGGCACAAATCCGTTTCTCATTAACGGCCAGCAGTGGCACATGGTAAAACATTCTTGAAGGTTTGAACAGATTGGAAAATATTTGTTATCCATCTGCATGTTACACTCATCTTGCCAGAGGTTTTTGACATAGGTCTGAACTTCGGCTTTATATCAGTTTGAGGAATAGATGCACAGATGTTGCATTCTTACCGAGTTGATCAAACACCTGATTGCCTCGAATGCCGTCACGGCCGGGAACCCAAACGAAACTTTGTCCTAACCATCAGATTCCAAAGAGGTGTATAGATGGAAAAAAAAAATCATGATTTAGGGGTGTTTGAGATCACGGCCAACGACAGCCTCCGAAGCAGAGAACATGACTTAGAACTGGATGTTATGCATTAAAATCACTCGGTACCCAGCTCTTAGTTGTACATGTGTAAGAATGCACTATTGATTCCATTGGTTGAACAAACATGATTTGGAGATTCGTTGGTTGAATCTCACAGCTGTTGGTTCTGGTCGTTGTGGTGTGTGTGTGTGGAGGAGGAGGAGGGGGGGGAGGGGGGGGGGGACTTGTGATTCCTTGAATCAAAACAATTCGGAGATTCATTGATGTAAATCGTTGTGGTGTGTGTGTGTGTGTGTGTGTGTGTGTGTGTGTGTGTGTGTGTGTGTGTGTGTGTGTGTGTGTGTGTGCCAGTGATCCATTGGTTGAACCAGTATAACACGGGTTCTCTTTGTTTAAGAATGGTTATAAGACGCTCGGAAAACCAGGAAAAACATGACTCACTTGAGGATGGTGAGCTCATCCTCTTTTCCTGAGGACTCAGGGAAAATACAGCGAGGTAAAGTCAAGGCCAAAAGACTGCTTGAAGCGGAGATTTGCTGTCGCCTCGGAGCCGATGAGGGAAGAGAAATGTCTTGTGTGTGTGTGTGGGGGGGGGGGGGGGGGGCGGAAGACAGTGGAGGTTTGCTGTCGCCTCGAAACCGACGACGGTAGAGAATTGTCTTCCGTGTGAGAACAAAAGACAGTGGAGGTTTGCTGTCGCCTCGAAACCGACGACGGTAGAGAATTGTCTCCTGTGTGAGAACAAACGACAGTGGAGGTTTGCTGTTGCCTCGGAGCCGACGACGGTAGAGAATTGTCTTCTGTGTGGGGACGGAAGACATTGGAGATTTCTTGTAGGCCCGGAGCCGATGACAGTAGAGAATTGTCTCCTGTGTGCCGTGACAGAGAGCCGCCAGCCTACGGCGGGGATGTCTGCAGGAACATAAGACCTGTGGGAGAGACCGACGGGAGTCCTTTCTGTGGAGGGGACGATAGACAGCTTCAAAATGTCGACTAAAGCAGGTGTTGAGGCTACTGGCCCCCTGAAAAAAGTGGCCCTCATAAAAAGCTTTAGGGCTCAAGGGTCCGGAATTGAAGGCGTATGTTAGACGAGAACTGGCTCCGAATAATCGAGGCTCAGAAAATAAAGGTAACGAGAAGAAGAAAGAGAAGAGGGAAAAAAGAGGAGAGAGAGAGAGAGAGGAGAGAGAGAGAGAGAGAGAGAGAAGAGAGAGAGAGAGAGAGAGAGAGAGAACCGGAAAGGAAGGAGAGATAAAGAGAATAGGAAAGAGAAAGAGAGAAGATAAGGCAGTTTGAATTAGAAAAACTATGGTTTGTAAATTTAGGTAAAGAGCAGGATGTGGACGCAAAACCTCAAGAGAACTTTGCACTACACACCAGTCCCTTGATCAATATGTCAAAGTTTGATGATAGACCGGACTATTTAGAGGATTTCATTTCACAATTTGAAAGGATTACCAAAGATCAGGGCTTATCCGAAGAACGGTGGACCACAAATCTGTCCGCCTGCTAGCACCTAAGGCTAGGGATGCTTTTTTCTGCTTATCTTCGGAAAAACAGGAATTATGAGTCGGTGCGCGACGCTTAGTTTCAAAGGTATTAGATAACCGCTGACAGATACAGGAAATTGTTCAGAGAAACCGTGCGTAAAGCAGGTGAGACACACGTACAGTTTCTTTATTGGCTTAGGGCTCTCTTTGATAAGCGAGGGAACATTGAACAAACTTTTGAATCTTTGAGCGAAGAGATCGTTAAAGACCAAATTCTGTCCACTTATCAGAAAGATTTCACTGTGTTCTTGGCAGAAAGGGAAGCAGGAAGTTCAGAAGAGTTAGTGAAGGCTGTGGTATGTATGAATCAGCCTATGATCAGTGCTATGTGGTGAAGGGATCGAACCAGTCGTCCCATGCTGCCGAGACCATACAGTCAGGGAGTAAGTCGTCGACTCCCTACAAAGAGGTGGCGAGTTTGCAGTTAGAGGCGGATTCGAAGTCCTAAGGCAACAGTGGGACTCAAGAGAATGTTAGGAGGAAGTCTTAAGTGTGGGCGAGAGGGTCATATTGCTAAGGAATGTAGTGGGATGCAAATACCTTCAGTTGTTGCTGTTGACACAGTTCAACAGGAAGGCAGACCAACTACCAGGGCAGTAGTAAACAGAAAGCCGGTAACCTGCTTGTCAGACACAGGACTGACTCTGGCGGCAATGGCATCACGCAGTTTAGTGAGAGACGCAGACTATACAGGGAAAACCACCCACGATACTGTGCGATACGCATACGGAAGAGTTAATAGGCTGCCTTTGGCCCGTGTGAAGGTAGAGTCAGGTCTTGTTAGGAGTACATTCACTGCAGCAGTTCAAAAGAATTTCCTTGTCCAGCTTTGTTAGGGGGTAGGCACATCCTCTCAAAGCCTAACCAGTCTGTCAGACAAGTAGGGAATGGAAATGTAGTGCAGGGTAGGAGTCCTACGGGAAAATAAACAGAAAACAGGTAAGGTGCAGAGGCGCCACTCGTAGTAGTGCTAGCATAGGCTATGAAGGTGGCCGTGTTGGTGGTGCAGTAAACCGTAAAGTTGGTCGTGGTGTTAGTAATGGTGGCGATGCTGTAGGCCATGTAGGTGGCTGTTGTGACAGTGCCTAGGCCATGGAGGTGGCCATGGTGGCTGTGCCATAAGCTATGGAGGTGGCCATAGTGGCAGTACCATAGGCCATGGAGGTGGCCATTGTGGTGGTGCCATAGGCCATGTTGGTGGCTGTTGGGTGTTTCAAAAGGTTGTTGGCATTGCCGTGGCAAGAAATGTAGGACCTATGGTGGCAGAACTCAGGGTTGGGGCTAAGAGGGACCACAGAGTAACTGGAACCAGCAGATGGGCTGGAACCAGGGAGGCTATAATAACAGATGGCTAGAAGGTCAAGGTGACCAGCCATCATTCGAAGATGCCACAGATAAATGGCTCAAAGAACCAGACCAGACAGTGTCGGAAAAAGGTAAAGAAAAGAAGGCTCAGCTCGCAGTGGTCATAGGAACTGATTCAAACCAAGGAAGTCCCACACAGAGAAAGAAAATCGGTTCGAATAAGAAAAACAAACGAAGGGGTAACAAAATCGTGCTCAAGAGGAGACCACTTATGCTTAGGAAAAACATACCTCTCACGTTCAGCAAGAGACATCGGACGTTCAACATGAAGGGACAACTCACATTAAGCAAGTTGAAACCACTGAAGAAGAAGAAGAAACCATCGTGTTCTGCTAAAAGAGACCACAGATATTCAGCAAAAAGAGACCACAGTCATTCGGCAAAAAGAGACTACTCACATACAATAAGAAGAGACCACCAACGTTCAGCAAAAAGAGACCACTGATGTTCAGGGGTGCACTGGTTTTGCAAGAAGGCAGGCTGAAGTCCTCTGCCTGAAGCAACGCCTTCCATTAAAGAGGGGAATTATACTGTTGCGAAGGAGGGAAAAAAAACACAAAGGGTTATAATCGTGCTCAAGAACAGACCGCTCACGCTCAGGAAAAAAACAGACCTTTCACGTTCAGCAAGAGGCCACTGACATTCAGCATGAGGAGACTACCCCCATACAGCAACAAATTGTAAAGGGTATGATTCTGCCCAACTTTTGAGAACAGAGTTTGCAGTGGTTAATCCCTCAAACATGGGCTAGGATCACAGTGACGGGTAACCTAGCTGGTAGTTTGGAATGCCAGTTAAGAGGCTGGTCACTCAGCAGACAATTTGCCTACAGCTGGTCTGGGCAGACTGGTTTAGAAGAGACAGCCATTGGACTTCAGACACATTGTAATTGGTGTCGCTTTTTTTCCTGAGGAGGAGAGCCTCTCTGACCATGGCTGGTCTGGATGGCTTGGTCTGGAAGACCAAGTATAGGCCGAGGAGACAGCCCCGGGAGACCGTGGAGCCGTGATTGGTGTTGTCTTGGCTGAGGTAGACTTGAGATTTTTGAGAGGTATTATATCCGCAGGTGGGAGTCGTTTGCAACGGAGTGCACACATGTTGGATTTTGCCCTAGGTACAGAGTCTAAAGGGTCTGTCTTGATGCTTCCTCTGCACTTCTCCAGATCCAGCCATTTACATGACGGCTGGCCTCATCAGCTGTCGGGCCCTGGGGGATAGAATGTCAGTTCAAGAGCAGCCCAGCAAAGCCAGATCTTAGACACTAGCTAGTCTGTGGAGCATTCTCCAGGACACGTATGGGGATAACAGGTCGGTACAGCAGCTGTTGGTGACCTTTAACGGCTTAGAACAGCAGGCAGGCGAGGGGGTGAGGGACTTTGCAAAACGGCTGAACAAGGCATTCGAAGACCTCACAGCTAGGCAAGAGACACAGGGTCAGAGGCCCCAGGACGAACAGGTCTTACGGGACCAGTTCATTAGTGGGCTGAGGGGATTTGCTGATAAGGCAACTCAGGGCCAAGGCCATGGAGGGGCCTATCAGTTTCCTAGACACACGAGCATTTGCCATTAAGTGGGAGTTACAAGACGACTCTGTGCGCCAGCCCACCCCCCAAGCAGCAACAGCAACTGCGTCTGTTGAGTCCCAAGCTAGCGTGACTGAACTGACTAAATTGGTAGCACGACTGGCAGAAGGGGTTGCAGCGATGGAGAACAACCAGGTCAAGGGGAAGGAAATAGGAAAGGGGGAATATTCACGTCGACCCCGTCCCCACTTGTCGCAGGATGGAAAACCCATCTGTTTTGATTGTAGAGAATTGGGCCACATAAAACGAAATTGCCCCCAGAACCAGGGAAACAGACGTCATCTGCAGTGAAGAGTCGAACTATAGAGCAGGGAGGAAAAGACTCACTTGGTAGGTTGGTAGGGCCCAAACCCAGAACCACCATTAAGATTAATGGGAAGGAGGTGGTAGCACTGGTAGACACAGGGTCACAAGTCACCTTCATGACAGAAACGTCATTCAAGGAATTGTAGCTCAAAGAATTAATTCAAAACTTTTATACATTATTTCTTATCTCGTTTCCTGTCAAACTTGTAGGTTGAGGCCCAGTGGGAAAGGGTGGAGGCAGTTTCCCATCTCCACAATCTTAACTTTGTTTCCTTTTCTGTGTTTTGAACAATGCTTCCAGAGGATCTAGGCGGGTTGGGATGTAATATTTCCAGAAACCCTGACAGTTACTGTGGAAGTTCTGGACTGCTAGGTGGTCAGGGAAGTGGCGGGTTTATCGCCTCCACCAGAGGTTCACGGGTTTTGCCGGTGACAGGCTGAACGCCTCTACTTGAAGCAACGTCTTCCATTCAAAGGAAGACTAATAGTAACACTGTTGCTGAGCACGAAAAAAAAAAAGGTGGGGGGGGGGGGGGGGGGGGGGTATCAAAATCGTGCTCAAGAACACCGTTCACGCGTAGGAAAACATACCTCTCTCGTTCAGCAAGAGGCAGCTGATGTTCAGCATGAAAGGACAACTCATATTAAGCAAGAAGAAACCGCGGACATTGAGAATGAACAACCATCTGTGCTCTGCAAAGAGAGACCACTGATACTGAACAACAGGAAAAAGAATTTACAGGCGTTTAGCGAAAAAAGACCAATGATATTCAGCATGAAGACTACCCCATAGAGCAAACAAAGGACCACAGTAAGGAGAGAGTAAAAGATTTTATTAATATGCGTTTTCTGGGGAGCAATTACCATAGGCTTCAAGTGTTGACAGGGAAGCTGTACCTCATCGAACTTTGAGTTTATGCGCTAGGTGTTCCAGTATACTTAGGTTGTATCCCTGATGACGGGACAAGCAGCAGACATTTTAGTCCATCTCCGTATCCTCATCTTCAATCTGTAGCAAAGAAAATTTATTAGAAACTTTTACACATATTTTTTTTGTTGTCTCCTATCCCATGGGAAGGCTAATGCCAAATGAGGACGGAGGATTTTTCCCTATCTCCACAATCTTAACTTTGTTTCCTTTTCTGTTGTTATAAACACTGCTTCCAGAGGATCAAGGCGGGGTTGGGAGGGGATGTTCCAAGAACCCCCAGCCATTGAAATTTTGGACTGCTAAGTGATCTGAGAAGTTTATCACCTTCACCTGGGGTACACTGGTTTTTCCAGGGTGGTAGTATGAATGCCTCCACCTGAAGCTACGCCTCCCATTGAATTGAAGGGCAATGCTGTTGTTGAGAAGAAAACAAAAGGGGAGGGGGGGGGGGGGGTATTGAAATCGTGCTCAAGAACAGGCTGCTCACGCTTAGGAAAAACAGACCTCTCACGTTCAGCAAGAGGCCAATAACGTTCAACATGAAAGGACAACTCACATTAAGCAAGAAGAGGCCCCTGACACTCAAAATGAAAAACCATCCAGCCAGAAAGGACCACAGTAAGAGAGAGTGAAAGATTCTGTAAATATACGTCCCCTGGAGAGCAAATACAACAGGCAGGGAAGCTGTACCTCCTCGAAATTTGAGTTCACATCCCAGATGTTCCAGTGTATTAAGGTTGTATCCGTGTTGATGGGACAAGCAGTAGACGTTTTAATCCATCTCCACGTCCTCATTTTCAATCTGTAGCACAGAGAACTGATCATAAACTGCTACACATAACATTATTTTTCATTTTGCTGAACATCAGCGGTCTCTTTTCGAGGAGCACAGATGGTTTCTTCATCTTCATGTTGAACGTCAGTCGCTGAGAAAAAACAGCAGCCCCCATACTTTTCCACATGGTATCCGTGATGATAGGACAAGCAGTAGACATTTTTGTCCATCTCTGCATCCTCATCTTTAATCTGTAGCACAGAGAACTGATTCGAAACTGCTACACATAACTTTTTGTATGGTCCTTTGTCCAACCTAGACCTTTGTCCTAACGGCAGGTTGACACCAAGTGGAAAAGTATGGAGGCTGCTTTTTTCATCTCGGCGACTGACGTTCAACATGAAGAGACAACTCACATTAAAGCAAGAAGAGATTGTTGAAGAAGAAGAAGAAACCATCTGTACTCCTCGAAAAGAGACTGCTGATGTTCAGCAAAAGAGACACAGTCGCTGGGCAAGTAGAGACCACTAATACTCAGCCAGAGGAGACTACCCACAAACAGTAGGAGGAGACCATTGTTGTTCAGCATGAAAAGACTACCTGCATACAGCAACAAAGGACCACAGTAAGAAGAGAGTAAAAGACTTTGTGAATGTACATCTTCCAGACAGCAAAAACTACAGGCTTCAAGTACTAACAGGGAAGTTGTACCTGCTCAAAATGTGAGTTTACACCCCTGGACCTGGTGTTCCAGTGTATTATGGTTGTATCCATATTACTGGGACAAGCAGTAGACATTTCAGTCCATCTCTGCGTCCTCATCTTCAGTCCGTAGCACAGAGATTTGATTAAAAACTTTGACACATAATTTTTGTTGTCTCCTAACCCATGGGCAGGCTAAAATCAATTTAGAACGATGGAGGAGTCTTGTCAGTCTCCACAATGCTAACTTTGTTTCCTTTTCTGATGTTATGAACACTGCTCCAAGAGGATCAAGGCGTGGTTGGGAGGGAGCGTTCCCAGTAGCCCCAGCCATTGAACTTTTGGACTGCTAAGTGGTCTGAGAAGTTTATCACCTTCATCAGGCGGCACAATGATTTTTCCAAGGTGGCTGGTTGAATGCTTCCACCTGAAACAACGCCTTCCTCTAAAATGAAGGGCAATGCCGTTGCTGAGAAGAAGAAAAAAATTAGTATTGATATCATGCTCAAGAACAGGCTGCTCACGTTCAGGAAAAACAGACCTCTCACATTCAGCAAGAGGCCACTCACGTTCAACATGAGGGGACAACTCACATTAAGCAAGAAGAGGCCCCTGACACAAGAAATGAACTGTCATCTGTGCTCCGCGAAAAGAGACCACTGGCGTTCATCAAAAAGAGATGACTAATGTGCAGCAGAAAGAAGACTACTGACATTCTGCAAGAGGAGACTACCAAGTCACTGTGACATGCAGTAGGAAGAGATCACTAACATCCAGGAGAAAAGAGGCCACTGATATTCCACAACTGAAAACTACCACATATATTTGGAAGAAACCACTGACGTTCAGGAGAAAGAGATAACAGACGTTCAGGAAAAATTAAAAAGGTTGCACACGTTCAACATGAGGAGACATCCTCTATCCCACAACAAAGGACCACAGTAAGAGAGAGTGAAAGATTTTGTAAATATGTGTGTTCTGGAGAGCAAATACCACAGGCTACAGGTATTGACAGAGAAGCTGTACCCCGCCAAAAATTGAGTTTACACCTCAGGTGTTCCAGTGTATTAAGATGGTATTTGTGATGATAGGACAAGCAGTAGACATTTTTGTCCATCTCTGCATCCTCATCTTTAATCTGTAGCACAGAGAACTGATTCGAAACTGCTACACATAACTTTTTGTATGGTCCTTTGTCCAACCTGGTCCTTTGTCCTAACGGCAGGGTGACAGCAAGTGGAAAAGTATGGAGGCTGCTTTTTATTTTATCTCAGTCACTGACGTTCAACATGAAGAGACAACTAACATTAAAGCAAGAAGAGATTGCTGAAGAAGAAGAAGAAACCATCTAGGCTCCTCAAAAAGAGACTGCTCATGTTCAGGAAAAAGAGACCAACGTCGCTGGGCCAAAAGAGACCACTGATATTCAGCCAGAGGAGACTACCCACACATAGTAGGAAGAGACTACCAACGTTCAGTAGAAAGAGACCACTGACGTTCAGCCAGAGGAGACTACCCACACACAGTAGGAAGAGACCACCAACGTTCAGCTGAAAGAGACCACTGATATTCAGCCAGAGGAGACTACCCACACACAGTAGGAAGAGACTACCAACATTCAGCTGAAAGAGACCACTGATATTCAGCCAGAGGAGACTACCCACACACAGTAGGAAGAGACCATTGTTGTTCAGCATGAAAAGACTACCTGCATACAGCAACAAAGGACCACAGTAAGAAGAGAGAAAAAGACTTTGTGAATGTACAATTCTTCAAGACAGCAAATACCACAGGCTCCAAGTACTAACAGGGAACATGCACGTGCTCAAAATGTGAGTGTACATCCCTGATGTTGCAGTGTATTATGGTTGTATCCACATTACTGGGACAAGCAGTAGACATTTCAGTCCATCTCTGCGTCCTTATCTTCAATCCGAAGCACAGAGATTTGATTAAAAACTTTGACACATAATTTTTGTTGATGTCTCCTATCCCATGGGCAGGCTAAAACCAGTTTAGAAGGATGGAAGATTCTTGTCAGTCTCCACAATGCTAACTTTGTTTCCTTTTCTGATGTTATGAACACTGCTCCCAAAGGAGCTAGGCGTGGTTGTAAGGGAGCGTTCCCAGTACCCCTAGCCATTGAAGTTTTGGACTGCTAAGTGGTCTGAGAAATTTATCACGTTCACCAGGCGGCGTACTGATTTTTCCAAGGTGGCTGGTTGAATGCTTCCACCTGAAACAACGCCTTCCTCTAAAATGAAGGGCAATGCCGTTGCTGAGAAGAGAAAAAAAACAATGGGTATTGAAATCATGCTCAAGAACAGGCTGCTCACGTTCAGGAAAAACAGACCTCTCACATTCAGCAAGAGGCCACTCACGTTCAACATGAGGGGACAACTCACATTAAGCAAGGAGAGGCCCCTGACACAAGAAATGAACTGTCATCTGTGCTCTGCGAAAAGAGACCACTGGCGTTCATCAAAAAGAGATGACTAATGTGCAGCAGAAAGAAGACTACTGACATTCTGCAAGAGGAGACTACCAACGTCACCGTGACATGCAGTAGGAAGAGATCACCAACATCCAGGAGAAAAGAGGCCACTGATATTCCACAACTGAAAACTACCCACATATATTTGGAAGAAACCACTGACGTTCAGGAGAAAGAGATAACAGACGTTCAGGAAAAATTAAAAAGGTTGCAGACGTTCAACATGAGGAGACAACCTCTATCCCACATCAAAGGACCACAGTAAGAGAGAATGAAAAATTTTGTGAATATGTGTGTTCTGGAGAACAAATACCACAGGCTACAGGTATTGACAGAGAAGCTGTACCCCGTCAAAAATTGAGTTTACACCCCAGGTGTTCCAGTGTATTAAGATGGTATCCGTGATGATAGGACGAGCAGTAGACATCTTAGTCCATCTCTGCATCCTCATCTTCAATCTGTAGCACAGAGAACTGATTCGAAACTGCTACACATAACTTTTTGCATGGTCCTTTGCCCAACCTGGTCCTTTGTCCTAACGGCAAGTTGACAGCAAGTGGAAAAGTATGGAGGCTGCATTTTATTTTATCTCAGTCACTGACGTTCAACATGAAGAGACAACTCACATTAAAGCAAGAAGAAATTGCTGAAGAAGAAGAAGATAAAACCATCTGTGCTCCTCAAAAAGAGACCGCTGACGTTCAGCAAAAAGAAACCACCGACGTTGAGCAGAAAGAGACCACTGATATTCAGCCAGAGGAGACTACCCACACAGAGTCGAAGAGTCGAAAGAGACTACCAACGTTCAGCCGAAAGACACCACTGATATTCAGCCAGAGGAGACTACCCACACACATTAGGAAGAGGCTACCAACGTTCAGCCGAAAGAGACCACAAAAACTCCGCCAGAGGAGAATACCCACACATAGTCGTAAGAGACTACCAACGTTCAGCCGAAAAGAGACCACTGATATTCAGCCACAGGAGACTACCCACACACAGTAGGAAGAGACCACCAACGTTCAGCCGAAAGAGACCACTGATATTCAGCCAGAGGAGACTACCCACACACAGTAGGAAGAGACTACCAACATTCAGCTGAAAGAGACCACTGATATTCAGCCAGAGGAGACTACCCACACATAGTAGGAAGAGGACTACCAACGTTCAGCCGAAAGAGACCACTGATATTCAGCCAGAGGAGACTACCCACACACAGTAGGAAGAGACTACCAACGTTCAGCCGAAAGAGACCACTGATATTCAGCCAGAGGAGACTACCCACACACAGTAGGAAGAAACCATTGTTGTTCAGCATGAAAAGACTACCCGCATACAGCAACAAAGGACCACAGTAAGAAGAGAGTAAAAGACTTTGTGAATGTACGTCTTCCAGACAGCAAATACCACAGGCGCCAAGTACTAACAGGGAACATGTACGTGCTCAAAATGTGAGTGTACATCCCTGATGTTCCAGTGTATTATGGTTGTATCCAAATTACTGGGACAAGCAGTAGACATTTCAGTCCATCTCTGCGTCCTCATCTTCAATCCGTAGCACAGAGATTTGATTAAAAACTTTGACACATAATTTTTGTTGTTGTCTCCTATCCCATGGGCAGGCTAAAACCGATTTAGAAGGATGGAAGATTCTTTTCAGTCTCCTCAATGCTAACTTTGTTTCCTTTTCTGATGTTATGAACACTGCTCCAAGAGGATCAAGGCGCGGTTGGGAGGGAGCGTTCCCAGTAGCCCCAGCCATTGAAGTTTTGGACTGCTAAGTGGTCTGAGAAGTTTATCACGTTCACCAGGCGGCGTACTGATTTTTCCAAGGAGACTGGTTCAATGCTTCCACCTGAAACAACGCCTTCCTCTAAAATGAAGGGCAATGCCGTTGCTGAGAAGAGAAAAAAAACAATGGGTATTGAAATCATGCTCAAGAACAGGCTGCTCACGTTCAGGAAAGCAGACCTCTCACATTCAGCAAGAGGCCACTCACGTTCAACATGAGGGGACAACTCACATTAAGCAAGAAGAGGCCCCTGACACAAGAAATGAACTGTCATCTGTGCTCTGCGAAAAGAGACCACTGGCGTTCATCAAAAAGAGATGACTAATGTGCAGCAGAAAGAAGACTACTGACATTCTGCAAGAGGAGACTACCCACGTCACCGTGACATGCAGTAGGAAGAGATCACCAACATCCAGGAGAAAAGAGGCCACTGATATTCCACAACTGAAAACTACCCACATATATTTGGAAGAAACCAGTGACGTTCAGGAGAAAGAGATAACAGACGTTCAGGAAAAATTAAAAAGACTGGACACGTTCAACATGAGGAGACAACCTCTATCCCACATCAAAGGATCACACTAAGAGAGAGTGAAAGATTTTGTGAATATATGTGTTCTGGAGAGCAAATACCACAGGCTACAGGTATTGACAGAGAAGCTGTACACCGTCAAAAATTGAGTTTACACCCCAGGTGTTCCAGTGTATTCAGATGATATTTGTGATGATAGGACAAGCAGTAGACATTTTAGTCCATCTCTGCATCCTCATCTTTAATCTGTAGCACAGAGAACTGATTCGAAACTGCTACACATAACTTTTTGTATGGTCCTTTGTCCAACCTAGACCTTTGTCCTAACGGCAGGTTGACACCAAGTGGAAAAGTATGGAGGCTGCTTTTTATTTTATCTCAGCCACTGACGTTCAACATGGAGAGACAACTCACATTGAAGCAAGAAGAGATTGCTGAAGAAGAAGAAGAAGAAACCATCTAGGCTCCTCAAAAAGAGACCGCTCATGTTCAGGAAAAAGAGACCAACGTCGTTGGGCCAAAAGAGACCACTGATATTCAGCCAGAGGAGACTACCCACACATAGTAGGAAGAGACTACCAACGTTCAGCAGAAAGAGACCACTGATATTCAGCCAGAGGAGACTACCCACACACAGTAGGAAGAGACTACCAACATTCAGCAGAAAGAGACCACTGATATTCAGTCAGAGGAAACTACCCACACACAGTAGGAAGAGACTACCACTTTCAGCCGAAAGAGACCACTGATATTCAGCCAGAGGAGACTACCCACACACAGTAGGAAGAGCCTACCAACGTTCAGCAGAAAGAGACCACTGATATTCAGCCAGAGGAGACTACCCACACACAGTAGGAAGAGACTACCAACGTTCAGCCGAAAGAGACCACTGATATTCAGCCAGAGGAGACTACCTACACATAGTAGGAAGAGACCACCAACGTTCAGCTGAAAGAGACCACTGATATTCAGCCAGAGGAGACTACCCACACACAGTAGGAAAAGACCATTGTTGTTCAGCATGAAAAGACTACCCGCATACAGCAACAAAGGACCACAGTAAGAAGAGAGTAAAAGACTTTGTGAATGTACATCTTCCAGACAGCAAATACTACAGGTTTCAGGTACTAACAGGTAAGCTGTACGTGCTCAAAATGTGTGTTTACAACCCTGATGTTGCAGTGTATTATGGTTGTATCCGTATTAATGGGACAAGCAGTAAACATTTCAGTCCATCTCTGCGTCCTCATCTTCAATCCGTAGAACAGAGATTTGATTAAAAACTTTGACACATATTTTTTGTTGTTGTCTCCTATCCCATGGGCAGGCTAAAACCAGTTTAGAAGGATGAAGGAGTCTTTTCAGTCTCCTCAATGCTAACTTTGTTTCCTTTTCTGATGTTATGAACACTGCTCCAAGAGGATCGAGGCGTGGTTGGGAGGGAGCGTTCCCAGTAGCCCCAGTCATTGATTTTTTCAAGGTGGCTGGTTGAATTCTTCCACCTGAAACAACGCCTAAAATGAAGGACAATGCCGTTGCTGAGAAGAAAAAAAAACAATGGGCATTGAAATTGTGCTCAAGAACAGGCTGCTCACGTTCAGGAAAAACAGACTTCTCATATTGAAGCAAGAAGAGATTGCTGAAGAAGAAGAAGAAACCATCTAGGCTCCTCAAAAAGAGACCGCTCATGTTCAGGAAAAAGAGACCAACGTCGCTGGGCCAAAAGCGACCACTGATATTCAGCCAGATGAGACTACCCACACATAGTAGGAAGAGACCACCAACGTTCAGCCCAAAGAGACCACTGATATTCAGCCAGGAGACTACCCACACACAGTAGGAAGAGACTACCAACGTTCAGCCGAAAGAGACCACTGATATTCAGCCAGAGGAGACTACCCACACACAGTAGGAAGAGACTACCAACGTTCAGCCGAAAGAGACCACTGATATTCAGCCAGAGGAGACTACCCACACACAGATGGAAGAGTCTACCAACGTTCAGCCGAAAGAGACCACTGATATTCAGCCAGAGGAGACTACCTACACATAGTAGGAAGAGACCACCAACGTTCAGCTGAAAGAGACCACTGATATTCAGTCAGAGGAGACTACCCACACACAGTAGGAAAAGACCATTGTTGTTCAGCATGAAAAGACTACCCGCATACCGCAACAAAGGACCACAGTAAGAAGAGAGTAAAAGACTTTGTGAATGTACATCTTCCAGACAGCAAATACTACAGGTTTCAGGTACTAACAGGTAAACTGTACGTGCTCAAAATGTGTGTTTACAACCCTGATAAGATAAGATAAGATAATGTTGCTTATAGCCCAGCCGACCGCAAGGGGCCACATCAGGGCTGTCACCACGTTAAAATCAACTCACAAGTCATTTAAAAAAACACACACAAAAACCCAAAAAAAAAACACCTTTCACACATCTCTTTAAATGACATCGTCTAGAAACGCACCAGAAACTTCGTTAAAAATCTTTCATCCGTAAAATCTTAAATCAGATGAAAAATGTTAATCTCTCTCAAAAACTCAAAGATCACGTCAGGCGGGACATCTCTGAACAGGATTTTCATGGACTCTGCTGTAAAATGTTTGTGTCTCACATTGTGCAAGTCCCAACACTCTAAAAGAATATGTTTCATTGTGAGTGGCACATGACATGGAATGCACCACGGCGCTTCTTCATTCTTTAAAAGGTACGAATGGGTAAAATACGAATGGCCGGTGTGCAGCCGGCACAGAACTGTTTCTTCTTTATGACCACCAGACGTAGATGGGAGGAACTCCTTAAGGTTTGGACGGATCTGAAAGAGTTTGTTATCCGTCTGTGTGTTCCAATCCTCCTGCCAGAGGTCTCTCACATAATCGTTAATTTTGGGTTTCAGATCTGAGCAAGGGATATAAATATTGGACAATTTCTCTCTTTGGCATTCTTGGCTAAACGATCAACCATTTCGTTCCCTCCGATGCCAACATGACCAGGAACCCAAGCCAGAATAACGTTGTAACCATCCGCTTTCAACTTGCTAAAAAGCTCAAAGAAATGTAAAAGTTCTGGATGCTGAAGGTTGCGGCCAGCTATGGCCTCCAAAGATGACAGTGAATCTGACAGAACCAGAAAGTCCCTCTTCTTAGAAAGTGAAATTATCTTTAATGCCAGAACCAGAGCAGTAATTTCAGCAGAATAGACAGAAGCATCTGGAGGTATATGCTTTAACAGTATCTGAGAAGGAGCACCAGGGCAATAGGCTGCACAGGCCACTCCATCCTCAGACTTGGAACCGTCAGTGAAAATTTTTTGATAAGACGGGAATTTTGAACAGAGGTCAGCATACAAGGCCTTGTATGCCAGAGAGCTGGTAGACTCTTTACGAAAAGCTGCAAGATCAAAACAAATCTCTGGTGTGAAAAAGGTCCACGGAGGCTGATCTGGAAACTTGGAAAAATCCGACACAACTCCTAGGTCTAGACCTGCATTCCGCACGTGAGGCTGCATACGAAGACCAAACGGCGGAATACAGTTAGGGTTGGTTTCGAATTTGCTTTGAAACTGGGGGTCAAAGACACAGTCATGGGCAGGATTCTGCGGTTCTGAGAACAGTCTGATATAGTAATTGAGAGACATTTTCAGCCTGCGGTTGGACAGTGAGGGTTCACCTGCCTCTGCGTACAGGCTGTACACAGGGGTGGTGCGGAATGCTCCAAGACAGAGACGAAGCCCTTGATGGTGAATAGGATCCAACAGTTTCAGATAAGAGGGTCTTGCAGAACCGTACACAACACAACCATAGTCCAGTTTGGAACGGACCAGGGCTCTGTAGAGGTGCAGCAAAGTTTTCTTATCAGCGCCCCAGTCAGTGTGCGCTACGACCCGCAGAATATTCAGAGCTTTCAGGCAAGAGGTTTTGAGATTTTTAATGTGGCTGAGAAAGTTGAGTTTTTGATCAAAAATAACTCCTAGGAATTTGGCTTCTTTTACAGCTGGAATGGTGGACTTGTCCAGACGAATTTCAGGATCAGCAAAAAATTGACGAAAATTGTGAAAATGGATTGACTGAGTTTTGGTACGTGAGAAGGTAAACCCGTTTTCCTCGGCCCACTGCTGGATCTTGTTGACACAAAGTTGGAGTCGACGCTGTACGCTGGGGTAAGAAGCTCCAACTGCGTACAGCGCGAAGTCGTCAACGAACAGAGAGGACTCGGTGCCCCGGCTTACCGATTTGACAATGTCATTAATTTTAATGCTGAAAAGGGCAGGAGAAAGGATGCTCCCCTGAGGTACACCCAACTCCTGCCCATGGATGTCAGAAAGTGTGGTGCCAACACGCACCTGGAACTGTCGATCTGCCAAAAAATTCTGTATAAACAGAGGCAGGTGACCACGGAAACCAAGTCTGTGCAAGTCCAGAAGAATTCCTGATTTCCATGTGGTGTCATACGCTTTTTCGAGGTCGAAAAAGATAGCGACCACATGCTGTTTATTGACAAAGGCATTGCGGATGGTGGTTTCCAGACGGATTAGATGGTCGACTGTCGAGTGGTATTTCCCGAACCCGCACTGTTGACTGGCCAAAAGGCCATCGGTTTCCAGCTTCCACATCAGACGGGAGTTGACCATCTTCTCCATTAACTTACAGAGGCAGCTAGTCAGAGCTATTGGACGATAGTTGGAAGGGTTGGTAAGGTCCTTTCCAGGCTTTGGAATTGGAATGATCAGGGCTTTCCGCCAGGAGGGCGGAAAGCACCCTGTGGTCCAGATATGGTTGTATACTTTAAGAAGGGTCTGGAGACAGCTTTCTGGAAAATGTTTCAAAACCTGATAATGAATATCATCCAAACCAGGGGCAGAATCAGTGCAGGTTTGTAAAGCTGTTTTCAGTTCATTGATTGAAAAAGGGAGATTGTAGGCTTCAGAGTTGTCTGATGTGAAATTGTATAAAGATTTCTCTCTAAGTTGTTTGTTTTTTAAAAAGGCTGCAGATTTATTTGAAGATGAGGAGTTCTGTTGGATGGTGGAAGCCAACAGATTGGCAACAGCTTGTTTGTCAGTGACCAGAGCATCGGCAAGTTTCAAGTGATGAATGGAGGGGTTGGTGTTTTTCCCTTTGATTTTTCTGATGATGTTCCAGACTTTTTTCTTTGAAGTTTTTGATGTCAGCCCGGAGCAGAAGTTTCTCCAAGACTGACGTTTACTGATTTTGAACGTGTGTCTGGATTTGGCGCGGAGTTTCTGATGGGCTCGAGCGTTGGGACCTGAAGGTCGTTGGTATACCCGACGCTGAGCCCGTTTGCGTACTTTTGAGATTTGTTGGCAGTCTGAATTAAACCAGGGTGTTTTGGGCATTTGGAGTTTGTCGGAAGACATTGGAATACAGGTTTTAGCACAGTTTATCACAGTAGTGGTCAGAGATTCTGCTGGGTCTGGACTCTGTAGAAAATCAATTTCCTGGAATTCTTTTGAAATACTGGTGGCAAAAAGATCCCAGTTGGCCTTCTTATAATTAAGGTGTTGTGAGACAGAGGCGTTTTCAGTTAATACGGGTTGTAAAAGAACAGGGAAATGGTCACTTCCGTGTAGATCGTCATGGACAGACCACTCATAGTCCAGGACCAGCGAGGGGTCACAAATCGACAAATCTAAACACGAAAGTGAACCTGTGGAAGAGTGGAGGTAAGTTGGAGATCCATCGTTAAGACAACATAAATCAAAGTCAGAAAGGACATCCTCAAGAAGCAGACCTCTGGATGACGAACTGACACTACCCCAAAGAGGATTGTGACCATTAAAGTCACCCAACAGCAAAAAAGGTCGAGGAAGTTCTCCGATCAGACCGACAAGGTCCTGACGACAAACCGGGACAGAAGGTGGCAGATAAAGTGAACAAATTGTTATAGTTTTATGGAGAGTGACTCTCGCAGCTACAGCCTGAAGGGGGGTAGTCAGAGCGACAGGACTAAACAGCAAAGTTTTATGTAAAAGAAGGGCAACACCGCCCGACAGTCCCAATGAGGATGGTTGTGCAGGTTTGGAAAGAACATTAAAGCCAGAAAGAGTGAAGGTCTTCTGGCTTTGAATTTTAGTTTCCTGAAGAGCCACGACGGAAGGTTTCATAGTTTGACACAGAAGCTGCAGCTCCTCAAAATTTGAATTTAGACCACGGATATTCCAATGGATTAGTTTGCTATCCATGGTGCAGAGGACGAATAGGAGCGAAATCAGGTCATCTCCTCATCCACATCTGCATCCAATAGAGCAAATTTATTGCTTAGTTTCACTGGACTATGTTGGTCTTCAGACCTGCTGGCAGACTTGCCCACAGGTGAAGAAGGCCTGGATTTTGGGGATGGTGGAGGTTTCTTTCTCATCTCCACCATCTCCACACTTGCTTGAACTCCCTTGCCCGCACGGGCACTGCACACAGGAGTTCGAGGCGGGAGGGCTGGCTTTTTAATCTGCCCAGCAGCAGATGGAGTAGACTGCTGGGCAGTCTGAGGGGCGGCGGATTTCTTGCCTCCACCAGGGGCACCCACTCTGGGTTGGGAGGTGGTGGACTTGCCTCCACCAGAGCCCAACGTTCTTCCTTGCAATGACTTTGTGAAAATAAATTCATCAGTCTGGCAGCAGACTGATCGGGTCGACACTTTCTTTACAGCAGAAGCATAGGAAGACGCTGTTGGCGTCTGACTGCCAACAACCTGTTTACGGGCCTAAAAAAACGAAATCTTCTTTTCTGTTTTAACCTTTTGGATGTTGGACTCCTGAATCCAGACAGGGCAGTTGCGTGAAGAGGAGGGGTGGTCGCCACCGCAGTTCGCACAGTGCGCCGGGTCTTTACACGGCCCATCATGGGTTGCCTTGCAACAAACGCCACACACCTCCTGCCCAGAACAGCGGTCTCTGACATGACCGAACTTCTGGCATTTGTAACAGCGCATTGGAGACGGAACTTACATTTGTACGCGGACATTCAGGTATCCTACTTTGATGACAGGAGGCAGCACAGGGTTGCAGAATGTCAGAAAGAGGGTGTTGGTGGCCACTCTTTCTGCACCTTTTTTGACTGTCACCCTATGCACCTCTGTCACACCCTGGGATGCAAGTTCCGCCTTGATCTCTGCCTCTGAGACACCTCTAAGATCTGGGCATCGAATTACTCCCTTAGAGGAATTCAGCTGTTTATGGGGAGTCAGCCGGATCTCTCGGTCTACTAGCTTTGCAGCTTTCAGCAGCTGCTCGGATTGTTTCTTACTTTTACATTGGATAAGAAATGTACCATTTCTGAGACGTTTAATGGACTGTGGGTCTCCTGCAATGCCTTGAAAGCCCTTCTGTATAGCAAACGGGCTTAGTGCAGAAAGTGGTTTGTCCTGCTCCTTGCTTTCCATAATCAGCCAAGAGGACCAAAATCCTGACATCTGCCTCGTTTCAATATCGGAATCAGAGTCTGGATCAGATTCCTGCGGAAACCGCCGTGAAATTAAATTAGCCTTTCTTTTTTTGGGGGGAGGATTGTTTGGTGAAGAAGCCATATTTAGTGTAATTATATTTCGTCTCTCCCTTACCCACCCACCTTGGAGTCCAACTAAGGGGCCAGGGCCAAGAAATCACTGTCTTGACCCCTTCCAGGTTTCAGGAGAGATATACAACAGACAGAAACCTACCGACCCTATCCCCCCTGATCATGCCCAACTCCCGGGAACAGAGAGCTGAGCACTGCAGGGGTTACCCTGGCCAGCCGGAGAACTGCCTGTTTTGACCCAGCCCCATGAAGGGGAAGCCGATTGACACACCCGGGCCAGAGTGTACCTCCTGTCTAGGAGAGGTCCGAGCCAAAGTGATGTGTTGAGGGCGTTGGCCCTCTCAATCACCAGGATCTCATTCCCCTCCGACACAGGTCGCACCGCACGGCAAACACGGCGGATCTTAAGAAGACCACAGAGAGAAAAGGAGTGTGGAAAAGAAGACTTGAAGGGGAGACGAAGATAGAAAAGAGCCAAATAAGAAAGGCAGAAAACAAGAAAAGGAGAAAGGCGGGTTACTATTAGTCAGGATCCTCACCCTTAGCCTATCTGACATGGGAAGCCCTACCAGGGGCATCAACTCCTTACCACGTTATGCTTAGGCCAGACAGCATCTTGACTTCTCAGGCCTAGAAGCAGTTTTAAAAAAAACCAGCCTATCTTCAAGTATTGATGCCCCCGCCAGCAAAGCCTAAGGGATCACAGGACCACGCAAGCCCTCCGACCACGGCAAGGTTGCAACCCCCGGAGGGTACAACCCTGATGTTGCAGTGTATTATGGTTGTATCCGTATTAATGGGACAAGCAGTAGACATTTCAGTCCATCTCTGCGTCCTCATCTTCAATCCGTAGCACAGAGATTTGATTAAAAACTTTGACACATATTTTTGTTGTTGTCTCCTATCCCATGGGCAGGCTAAAACCAGTTTAGAAGGATGAAGGAGTCTTTTCAGTCTCCTCAATGCTAACTTTGTTTCCTTTTCTGATGTTATAAACACTGCTCCAAGAGGATCGAGGCGTGTTGGGATGGGAGCGTTCCAGTTAGCCCCAGTCATTGATTTTTTCAAGGTGCTGGTTGAATGCTTCCATCCTTGAAACAACGCCTAAAATGAGGACAATGCCGTTGCGAGAAGAGAAAAAAAACAATGGGCATTGAAATTGTGCTCAAGAACAGGCTGCTCACGTTCAGGAAAAACAACTCCTACATTGAAGCAAGAAGAGATTGCTGAAGAAGAAGAAGAAAAACCATCTAGGCTCCTCAAAAAGAGACCGCTCATGTTCAGGAAAAGAGACCAACGTCGCTGGGCCAAAAGCGACCACTGACATTCAGCCAGAGGAGGCTAACCACACATAGTAGGAAGAGACCACCAACGTTCAGCCAAAGAGACCACTGATATTCAGCCAGGAGACTACCCACACACAGTAGGAAGAGACTACCAACGTTCAGCCGAAAGAGACCACTGATATTCAGCCAAGGAGACTACCCACACACAGTAGGAAGAGACTACCAACGTTCAGCCAAGAGCCCGAAAGAGACCCACTGATATTCAGGCCAGAGGAGACTACCCACACACAGTAGGAAGAGACTACCAACGTTCAGCCGAAAGAGACCACTGACATTCAGCCAGAGGAGACTACCTACACATAGTAGGAACGACTACCAAAGTTCAGCTGAAAGAGACCACTGATATTCAGCCAGAGAGACTACCCACACACAGTAGGAAAAGACCATTGTTGTTAGCATGAAAAGACTACCCGCATACAGCAACAAAGGACCACAGTAAGAAGAGAGTAAAAGACTTTGTGAATGTACATCTTCCAGACAGCAAATACTACAGGTTTCAGGTACTAACAGGTAAAACTGTACGTGCTCAAAATGTGTGTTTACAACCCTGATGTTGCAGTGTATTATGGTTGTATCCGTATTAATGGGACAAGCAGTAGACATTTCAGTCCATCTCTGCATCCTCATCTTTAATCTGTAGCACAGAGAACTGATTCGAAACTGCTACACATCACTTTTTGTATGGTCCTTTGTCCAACCTAGACCTTTGTCCTAACGGCAGGTTGACACCAAGTGGAAAAGTATGGGGCTGCTTTTTATTTTATCTCAGCCACTGACGTTCAGCATGGAGAGACAACTCACATTGAAGCAAGAAGAGATTGCTGAAGAAGAAGAAGAAGAAACCATCTAGGCTCCTCAAAAAGAGACCGCTCATGTTCAGGAAAAAGAGACCAACGTCGTTGGGCCAAAAGAGACCACTGATATTCAGTCAGAGGAGACTACCCAACAATAGTAGGAAGAGACTACCAACGTTCAGCAGAAAGAGACCACTGATATTCAGCCAGAGGAGACTACCCACACACAGTAGGAAGAGACTACCAACATTCAGCAGAAAGAGACCACTGATATTCAGTCAGAGGAGACTACCCACACACAGTAGGAAGAGACTACCAGCGTTCAGCAAAAGAGACCACTGATATTCAGCCAGAGGAGAATACCCACACACAGTAGGAAGAGCCTACCAACGTTCAGCAGAAAAGAGACCACTGATATTCAGCCAGAGGAGACTACCCACACACAGTAGGAAGAGACTACCAACGTTCCGCCGAAATAGACCACTGATATTCAGCCAGAGGAGACTACCTACACATAGTAGGAAGAGACCACCAACGTTCAGCTGAAAGAGACCACTGATATTCAGCCAGAGGAAACTACCCACACACAGTAGGAAAAGACCATTGCTGTTCAGCATGAAAAGACTACCCGCATACAGCAACAAAGGACCACAGTAAGAAGAGTGTAAAAGACTTTGTGAATGTACATCTTCCAGACAGCAAATACTACAGGTTTCAGGTACTAACAGGTAAGCTGTACGTGCTCAAAATGTGTGTTTACAACCCTGATGTTGCAGTGTATTATGGTTGTATCCGTATTAATGGGACAAGCAGTAAACATTTCAGTCCATCTCTGCGTCCTCATCTTCAATCCGTAGCACAGAGATTTGATTAAAAACTTTGACACATATTTTTTGTTGTTGTCTCCTATCCCATGGGCAGGCTAAAACCAGTTTAGAAGGATGAAGGAGTCTTTTCAGTCTCCTCAATGCTAACTTTGTTTCCTTTTCTGATGTTATGAACACTGCTCCAAGAGGATCGAGGCGTGGTTGGGAGGGAGCGTTCCCAGTAGCCCCAGTCATTGATTTTTTCAAGGTGGCTGGTTGAATGCTTCCACCTGAAACAACGCCTAAAATGAAGGACAATGCCGTTGCTGAGAAGAAAAAAAAACAATGGGCATTGAAATTGTGCTCAAGAACAGGCTGCTCACGTTCAGGAAAAACAGACTTCTCACATTGAAGCAAGAAGAGATTGCTGAAGAAGAAGAAGAAACCATCTAGGCTCCTCAAAAAGAGACCGCTCATGTTCAGGAAAAAGAGACCAACGTCGCTGGGCCAAAAGCGACCACTGATATTCAGCCAGAGGAGCTAACCACACATAGTAGGAAGAGACCACCAACGTTCAGCCCAAAGAGACCACTGATATTCAGCCAGGAGACTACCCACACACAGTAGGAAGACACTACCAACGTTCAGCCGAAAGAGACCACTGATATTCAGCCAGAGGAGACTACCCACACACAGTAGGAAGAGACTACCAACGTTCAGCCGAAAGAGACCACTGATATTCAGCCAGAGGAGACTACCCACACACAGTAGGAAGAGACTACCAACGTTCAGCAGAAAGAGACCACTGATATTCAGCCAGAGGAGACTACCCACACACAGTAGGAAGAGACTACCAACGTTCAGCCGAAAGAGACCACTGATATTCAGCCAGAGGAGACTACCCACACACAGTAGGAAGAGACCACCAACGTTCAGCTGAAAGAGACCACTGATATTCAGTCAGAGGAGACTACCCACACACAGTAGGAAGAGACCATTGTTGTTCAGCATGAAAAGACTACCTGCATACAGCAACAAAGGACCGCATTAAGGAGAGAGTAAAAGACTTTGTGAACGTACATCTTCAGACAGCAAATACCACAGGCTTCAAGTACTAACAGGTAAGCTGTACGTTCTCAAAATGTGTGTTTACAACCCTGATGTTGCAGTGTATTATGGTTGTATCCGTATTAATGGGACAAGCAGTAGACATTTCAGTCCATCTCTGCGTCCTCATCTTCAATCCGTAGCACAGAGATTTGATTAAAAACTTTGACACATATTTTTTGTTGTTGTCTCCTATCCCATGGGCAGGCTAAAACCAGTTTAGAAGGATGAAGGAGTCTTTTCAGTCTCCTCAATGCTAACTTTGTTTCCTTTTCTGATGTTATGAACACTGCTCCAAGAGGATCGAGGCGTGGTTGGGAGGAGCGTTCCCAGTAGCCCCAGTCATTGATTTTTTTCAAGGTGGCTGGTTGAATGCTTCCACCTGAAACAACGCCTAAAATGAAGGACAATGCCGTTGCTGAGAAGAAAAAAAAACAATGGGCATTGAAATTGTGCTCAAGAACAGGCTGCTCACGTTCAGGAAAAACAGACTTCTCACATTGAAGCAAGAAGAGATTGCTGAAGAAGAAGAAGAAACCATCTAGGCTCCTCAAAAAGAGACCGCTCATGTTCAGGAAAAAGAGACCAACGTCGCTGGGCCAAAAGCGACCACTGATATTCAGCCAGAGGAGACTAACCACACATAGTAGGAAGAGACCACCAACGTTCAGCCCAAAGAGACCACTGATATTCAGCCAGGAGACTACCCACACACAGTAGGAAGACACTACCAACGTTCAGCCGAAAGAGACCACTGATATTCAGCCAGAGGAGACTACCCACACACAGTAGGAAGAGACTACCAACGTTCAGCCGAAAGAGACCACTGATATTCAGCCAGAGGAGACTACCCACACACAGTAGGAAGAGACCACCAACGTTCAGCTGAAAGAGACCACTGATATTCAGTCAGAGGAGACTTCCCACACACAGTAGGAAGAGACCATTGTTGTTCAGCATGAAAAGACTACCTGCATACAGCAACAAAGGACCACATTAAGGAGAGAGTAAAAGACTTTGTGAACGTACATCTTCCAGACAGCAAATACCACAGGCTTCAAGTACTAACAGGTAAGCTGTGCGTGCTCAAAATGTGTGTTTACAACCCTGATGTTGCAGTGTATTATGGTTGTATCCGTATTAATGGGACAAGCAGTAGACATTTCAGTCCATCTCTGCGTCCTCATCTTCAATCCGTAGCACAGAGATTTGATTAAAAACTTTGACACATATTTTTTGTTGTTGTCTCCTATCCCATGGGCAGGCTAAAACCAGTTTAGAAGGATGAAGGAGTCTTTTCAGTCTCCTCAATGCTAACTTTGTTTCCTTTTCTGATGTTATGAACACTGCTCCAAGAGGATCGAGGCGTGGTTGGGAGGGAGTGTTCCCAGTAGCCCCAGTCATTGATTTTTTCAAGGTGGCTGGTTGAATGCTTCCACCTGAAACAACGCCTAAAATGAAGGACAATGCCGTTGCTGAGAAGAAAAAAAAACAATGGGCATTGAAATTGTGCTCAAGAACAGGCTGCTCACGTTCAGGAAAAACAGACTTATCACATTGAAGCAAGAAGAGATTGCTGAAGAAGAAGAAGAAACCATCTAGGCTCCTCAAAAGGAGACCGCTCATGTTCAGGAAAAAGAGACCAACGTCGCTGGGCCAAAAGCGACCACTGATATTCAGCCAGAGGAGAATACCCACACACAGTAGGAAGATCCTACCAACGTTCAGCCGAAAGAGACCACTGATATTCAGCCAGAGGAGACTACCCACACACAGTAGGAAGAGACTACCAACGTTCAGCCGAAAGAGACCACTGATATTCAGTCAGAGGAGACTACCTACACATAGTAGGAAGAGACCACCAACGTTCAGCTGAAAGAGACCACTGATATTCAGCCAGAGGAGACTACCCACACACAGTAGGAAAAGACCATTGTTGTTCAGCATGAAAAGACTACCCGCATACAGCAACAAAGGACCACAGTAAGAAGAGAGTAAAAGACTTTGTGAACGTACATCTTCCAGACAGCAAATACTACAGGTATCAGGTACTAACAGGTAAGCTGTGCGTGCTCAAAATGTGTGTTTACAACCCTGATGTTGCAGTGTATTATGGTTGTATCCGTATTAATGGGACAAGCAGTAGACATTTCAGTCCATCTCTGCGTCCTCATCTTCAATCCGTAGCACAGAGATTTGATTAAAAACTTTGACACATATTTTTTGTTGTTGTCTCCTATCCCATGGGCAGGCTAAAACCAGTTTAGAAGGATGAATGAGTCTTTTCAGTCTCCTCAATGCTAACTTTGTTTCCTTTTCTGATGTTATGAACACTGCTCCAAGAGGATCGAGGCGTGGTTGGGAGGGAGCGTTCCCAGTAGCCCCAGTCATTGATTTTTTCAAGGTGGCTGGTTGAATGCTTCCACCTGAAACAACGCCTAAAATGAAGGACAATGCCGTTGCTGAGAAGAAAAAAAAAACAATGGGCATTGAAATTGTGCTCAAGAACAGGCTTCTCACGTTCAGGAAAAACAGACTTCTCACATTGAAGCAAGAAGAGATTGCTGAAGAAGAAGAAACCATCTAGGCTCCTCAAAAAGAGACCGCTCATGCTCAGGAAAAAGAGACCAACGTCGCTGGGCCAAAAGCGACCACTGATATTCAGCCAGATGAGACTACCCACACATAGTAGGAAGAGACCACCAACGTTCAGCCCAAAGAGACCACTGATATTCAGCCAGGAGACTACCCACACACAGTAGGAAGAGACTACCAACGTTCAGCAGAAAGAGACCACTGATATTCAGCCAGAGGAGACTACCCACACACAGTAGGAAGAGACTACCAACGTTCAGCCGAAAGAGACCACTGATATTCAGCCAGAGGAGACTACCCACACACAGTAGGAAGAGACTACCAACGTTCAGCAGAAAGAGACCACTGATATTCAGCCAGAGGAGACTACCCACACACAGTAGGAAGAGACTACCAACGTTCAGCGAAAACACTGAATCAGCAGGAACCCAACAGTAAGAGAGAGTAGTGAAAAGACACTGTATGTGAACGATCACATCATCCGAAGCATCAGACAAATACTGATACGACAGGCTTAAGGAATAAAACTAGTGTAAGCTGTAGCGTGCTTCAGTCAAAACTGTGTTGGTTTACAACCCTGATGTTGCAGTGTATTATGGTTGTATCCGTATTAATGGGACAAGCAGTAGACATTTCAGTCCATCTCTGCGTCCTCATCTTCAATCCGTAGCACAGAGATTTGATTAAAAACTTTGACACATATTTTTTGTTGTTGTCTCCTATCCCATGGGCAGGCTAAAACCAGTTTAGAAGGATGAAGGAGTCTTTTCAGTCTCCTCAATGCTAACTTTGTTTCCTTTTCTGATGTTATGAACACTGCTCCAAGAGGATCGAGGCGTGGTTGGGAGGGAGCGTTCCCAGTAGCCCCAGTCATTGATTTTTTCAAGGTGGCTGGTTGAATGCTTCCACCTGAAACAACGCCTAAAATGAAGGACAATGCCGTTGCTGAGAAGAAAAAAAAACAATGGGCATTGAAATTGTGCTCAAGAACAGGCTGCTCACGTTCAGGAAAAACAGACTTCTCACATTGAAGCAAGAAGAGATTGCTGAAGAAGAAGAAGAAACCATCTAGGCTCCTCAAAAAGAGACCGCTCATGTTCAGGAAAAAGAGACCAACGTCGCTGGGCCAAAAGCGACCACTGATATTCAGCCAGAGGAGACTAACCACACATAGTAGGAAGAGACCACCAACGTTCAGCCCAAAGAGACCACTGATATTCAGCCAGGAGACTACCCACACACAGTAGGAAGAGACTACCAACGTTCAGCCGAAAGAGACCACTGATATTCAGCCAGAGGAGACTACCCACACACAGTAGGAAGAGACTACCAACGTTCAGCCGAAAGAGACCACTGATATTCAGCCAGAGGAGACTACCCACACACAGTAGGAAGAGACTACCAACGTTCAGCCGAAAGAGACCACTGACATTCAGCCAGAGGAGACTACCTACACATAGTAGGAACAGACTACCAAAGTTCAGCTGAAAGAGACCACTGATATTCAGCCAGAGGAGGCTACCCACACACAGTAGGAAAAGACCATTGTTGTTAGCATGAAAAGACTACCCGCATACAGCAACAAAGGACCACAGTAAGAAGAGAGTAAAAGACTTTGTGAATGTACATCTTCCAGACAGCAAATACTACAGGTTTCAGGTACTAACAGGTAAGCTGTACGTGCTCAAAATGTGTGTTTACAACCCTGATGTTGCAGTGTATTATGGTTGTATCCGTATTAATGGGACAAGCAGTAGACATTTCAGTCCATCTCTGCATCCTCATCTTTAATCTGTAGCACAGAGAACTGATTCGAAACTGCTACACATCACTTTTTGTATGGTCCTTTGTCCAACCTAGACCTTTGTCCTAACGGCAGGTTGACACCAAGTGGAAAAGTATGGAGGCTGCTTTTTATTTTATCTCAGCCACTGACGTTCAGCATGGAGAGACAACTCACATTGAAGCAAGAAGAGATTGCTGAAGAAGAAGAAGAAGAAACCATCTAGGCTCCTCAAAAAGAGACCGCTCATGTTCAGGAAAAAGAGACCAACGTCGTTGGGCCAAAAGAGACCACTGATATTCAGTCAGAGGAGACTACCCACACATAGTAGGAAGAGACTACCAACGTTCAGCAGAAAGAGACCACTGATATTCAGCCAGAGGAGACTACCCACACACAGTAGGAAGAGACTACCAACATTCAGCAGAAAGAGACCACTGATATTCAGTCAGAGGAGACTACCCACACACAGTAGGAAGAGACTACCAACGTTCAGCCGAAAGAGACCACTGATATTCAGTCAGAGGAGAATACCCACACACAGTAGGAAGAGCCTACCAACGTTCAGCAGAAAGAGACCACTGATATTCAGCCAGAGGAGACTACCCACACACAGTAGGAAGAGACTACCAACGTTCCGCCGAAAGAGACCACTGATATTCAGCCAGAGGAGACTACTACACATAGTAGGAAGAGACCACCAACGTTCAGCTGAAAGAGGCCACTGATATTCAGCCAGAGGAGACTACCCACACACAGTAGGAAAAGACCATTGTTGTTCAGCATGAAAAGACTACCCGCATACAGCAACAAAGGACCACAGTAAGAAGAGAGTAGAAGACTTTGTGAATGTACATCTTCCAGACAGCAAATACTACAGGTTTCAGGTACTAACAGGTAAGCTGTACGTGCTCAAAATGTGTGTTTACAACCCTGATGTTGCAGTGTATTATGGTTGTATCCATATTAATGGGACAAGCAGTAGACATTTCAGTCCATCTCTGCGTCCTCATCTTCAATCCGTAGCACAGAGATTTGATTAAAAACTTTGACACATATTTTTTGTTATTGTCTCCTATCCCATGGGCAGGCTAAAACCAGTTTAGAAGGATGAAGGAGTCTTTTCAGTCTCCTCAATGCTAACTTTGTTTCCTTTTCTGATGTTATGAACACTGCTCCAAGAGGATCGAGGCGTGGTTGGGAGGGAGTGTTCCCAGTAGCCCCAGTCATTGATTTTTTCAAGGTGGCTGGTTGAATGCTTCCACCTGAAACAACGCCTAAAATGAAGGACAATGCCGTTGCTGAGAAGAAAAAAAACAATGGGCATTGAAATTGTGCTCAAGAACAGGCTGCTCACGTTCAGGAAAAACAGACTTCTCACATTGAAGCAAGAAGAGATTGCTGAAGAAGAAGAAGAAACCATCTAGGCTCCACAAAAAGAGACCGCTCATGTTCAGGAAAAAGAGACCAACGTTGCTGGGCCAAAAGCGACCACTGATATTCAGCCAGAGGAGACTACCCACACACAGTAGGAAGAGCCTACCAACGTTCAGCAGAAAGAGACCACTGATATTCAGCCAGAGGAGACTACCCACACACAGTAGGAAGAGACTACCAACGTTCAGCCGAAAGAGACCACTGATATTCAGCCAGAGGAGACTACCCACACACAGTAGGAAGAGACTACCAACGTTCCGCCGAAACAGACCACTGATATTCAGCCAGAGGAGACTACCTACACATAGTAGGAAGAGACCACCAACGTTCAGCTGAAAGAGGCCACTGATATTCAGCCAGAGGAGACTACCCACACACAGTAGGAAAAGACCATTGCTGTTCAGCATGAAAAGACTACCCGCATACAGCAACAAAGGACCACAGTAAGAAGAGAGTAAAAGACTTTGTGAATGTACATCTTCCAGACAGCAAATACTACAGGTTTCAGGTACTAACAGGTAAGCTGTACGTGCTCAAAATGTGTGTTTACAACCCTGATGTTGCAGTGTATTATGGTTGTATCCATATTAATGGGACAAGCAGTAGACATTTCAGTCCATCTCTGCGTCCTCATCTTCAATCCGTAGCACAGAGATTTGATTAAAAACTTTGACACATATTTTTTGTTATTGTCTCCTATCCCATGGGCAGGCTAAAACCAGTTTAGAAGGATGAAGGAGTCTTTTCAGTCTCCTCAATGCTAACTTTGCTTCCTTTTCTGATGTTATGAACACTGCTCTAAGAGGATCGAGGCGTGGTTGTAAGGGAGCGTTCCCAGTAGCCCCAGTCATTGATTTTTTCAAGGTGGCTGGTTGAATGCTTCCACCTGAAACAACGCCTAAAATCGGAAATGAATTTGATTAAATTGAGGTTATTTGTATTTGTTTCTGTCCGTCTGTGTGTTTGTCTTTTGATCTCCCTTGCATCTTTGGGTGGATCCTCAGGCATAGGCTCAAAAATTGTCCCTTACATTTTATACTATTTGCATAATGTCTCTAGTTTTTCAGCAACTTTTTTCCTCCCCACACTTTCGTTTAGTTTCATTTACTACTCATCGCTGGCTGCTTTGGGGGTGCTATTGGATTCTTTTTTGCACCCTTGGTGGTGAGAACACCACAGTATTATGGACTGTGGTGTGTCTCTATTTGACGCCAGGAGCGCAGACACAACCAGCCGTGTCTCCCTGATGAGCCCGACCCAGCGGACGAAAGGCCTCGGAGCAGGCAAAACAAATATATCTGCCTTCAAAGGGGATTGCAATGGTTCCCTTATGCAGCTAGTGAAGAGTTTTCATATCTGTAACATATTTTCTTAATTTCATGTTCCCAGTTTCTCCATCTTCAAATTCCGCCCCTCCTCCCCCCCCCCCCCCCCCCCCCCCTCCTCTTAAGTCCAAATCTTTGCCAAGTCATTACAATGAAGATAGTTCAGTTGTTGGCCTGCGCTTGTTTTTTTTCCCCCACTATTAGATTGTTCGTCTATGTATTTGTCTGACTTTATTCAAGTTTAAAAGGCTGTGCCGGTCTTGAATACAAGTTACTCTGTGTTAGGTTTTCTTATGGGAGCCAAAAAATACCCAACTTGTTTACTGTTTAACGCCTAAAATGAAGGACAATGCCGTTGCTGAGAAGAAAAAAAACAATGGGCATTGAAATTGTGCTCAAGAACAGGCTGCTCACGTTCAGGAAAAACAGACTTCTCACACTGAAGCAAGAAGAGATTGCTGAAGAAGAAGAAGAAACCATCTAGGCTCCACAAAAAGAGACCGCTCATGTTCAGGAAAAAGAGACCAACGTTGCTGGGCCAAAAGCGACCACTGATATTCAGCCAGAGGAGACTAACCACACATAGTAGGAAGAGACCACCAACGTTCAGCCCAAAGAGACCACTGATATTCAGCCAGGAGACTACCCACACACAGTAGGAAGAGACTACCAACGTTCAGCCGAAAGAGACCACTGATATTCAGCCAGAGGAGACTACCCACACACAGTAGGAAGAGACCATTGTTGTTCAGCATGAAAAGACTACCTGCATACAGCAACAAAGGACCGCATTAAGGAGAGAGTAAAAGACTTTGTGAATGTACATCTTCCAGACAGCAAATACCACAGGCGCCAAGTACTAACAGGTAAGCTGTACGTGCTCAAAATGTGAGTTTACACCCCTGATGTTCCAGTGTATTATGGTTGTATCCGTATTAATGGGACAAGCAGTAGACATTTCAGTCCATCTCTCCGTCCTCATCTTCAATCCGTAGCACAGACATTTGATTAAAAACTTTGACACATAATTTTTGTTATTGTCTCCTATCCCATGGGCAGGCTAAAACCGATTAAGAAGGATGGAAGATTCTTTTCAGTCTCCACAATGCTAACTGTTTCCTTTTCTGATGTTATGAACACTGCTCCAAGAGGATCAAGGCGTGGTTGGGAGGGAGCGTTCCCAGTAGCCCCAGCGATTGAAGTTTTGGACTGCTAAGTGATCTGAGAAGTTTATCACCTTTATCAGGCGGCACAATGATTTTTCCAAGGTGGCTGGTTGAATGCTTCCACCTGAAACAACGCCTTCCTCTAAAATGAAGGGCAATGCCGTTTCTGAGAAGAAGAAAAAAATAGGTTTTGAAATCATGCTCAAGAACAGGCTGCTCACGTTCAGGAAAAACAGACCTCTCACATTCAGCAAGAGGCCACTCACGTTCAACATGAGGGGACAACTCACATTAAGCAAGAAGAGGCCCCTGACAAAGAAATGAACTGTCATCTGTGCTCTGCGAAAAGAGACCACTGGCGTTCATCAAAAAGAGATGACTAATGTGCAGCAGAAAGAAGACTACTGACATTCAGCAAGAGGAGACTACCCGCGTCATTGTGACATGCAGTAGGAAGAGATCACCAACATCCAGGAGAAAAGAGGCCACTGATATTCCACAACTGAAGACTACCCACATATATTTGGAAGAAACCACTGACGTTCAGGAGAAAGAGATAACAGACATTCAGGAAAATTTGATAAGACCGCAGACGTTCAACATGAGGAGACAACCTCTATCCCACGACAAAGGCCCTTAGTAAGAGAGAGTGAAAGATTGTGTGAATATGTGTCTTCTGGAGAGCAAATACCTCATGCTACAGGTATTGACAGAGAAGCTGTACCCCGTCAAAAATTGAGTTTACACCCCAGGTGTTCCAGTGTATTAAGATAGTATCTGTGTTGATGGGACAAGCAGTAGACATTTTAGTCAATGTCCGCGTCCTCATCTTTAATCTGTAGCACAGAGTACTGATTAGAAACTGCTACACATAACTTTTTGTATGGTCCTTTGTCCAACCTGGTCCTTTGTCCTAACGGCAGGTTGACACCCAAGTGGAAAAGTATGGAGGCTGCTTTTTTTTTCTTTCTTCTTTTTTATCTCAGCCACTGACGTTCAACATGAGAACAACTCACATTAAAGCAAGACGAGATTGCTGAAGAAGAAGAAACCATCTGTGCTCCTCAAAAAGAGACCGCTGATGTTCAGCAAAAAAGAGACCCAAGTCGTGGGCCAACAAAGAGACCACTGATATTACGCCCAGAGAAGACTACCCACACCATAGTAGGAAGAGACTACCAACGTTCAGCCGAAAGAGACCACTGATATTCAGCCAGAGAAGACTACCCACACAAGTAGGAAGAGACTACCAACGTTCAGCCGAAAGAGACCACTGATATTCAGCCAGAGGAGATACCCACACACAGTAGGAAGAGACCACCAACGTTCAGCCGAAAGAGACCACTGATATTCAGCCAGAGGAGACTACCCACACGTAGTAGGAAGAGACTACCAACGTTCAGCCGAAAGAGACCACTGATATTCAGCCAGAGGAGACTACCCACACATAGTAGGAAGTGACCATTGTTGTTCAGCATGAAAAGACTACCTGCATACAGCAACAAAGGACCACAGTAAGGAGAGAGTAAAAGACTTTGTAATGTACATCTTCCAGACAGCAAATACCACAGACATCAAGTACAAGCAGGGAAGCAGTACCTGATCGAAATTTGAGTGTACACCCCTGATTTTCCAGTGTATTAAGGTTTATCCGTGTTGATGGACAAAGCACTACACATTTCAGTCCATCTCTGCGTCCTCTTCAATGTGTAGCACAGAGAATTGATGAGAAAATTTTACACATATTTTTTTTGTATTGTCCCCTGTCCCACTGGCAGGTTGATACCCAGTGGGAAAGTATGCAGCATGCTTTTCTATCTCCATAATCTCAGCTTTGTTTCTTTTGCTGTTGTGTTGAATGCTGCTTCCAGCGGTTCAAGGCGGGTTTGGGAGGGAATGTTTTCAGAAACCCTGGCTGTAGTAGTTCTGGACTGGTAAGATGCACCTGGGGCGCACTGATTTGCAAGTGGCAGGCTCAACCCCTCTGCATGAAGCAGCTTCTTCCATTAAAAATATGAATTATACTGCTGCTGAGCAGGAACAAAAAACAAGGAGTATTAAAATCGTGGCCAAGATTAGACAATTCTCGCATAGAAAACCACACCTCTCGCTCAGCAATTGGAAACTGGCATTCAACATGAAGGGACAACTCACATTAAGCAAGAAGAAACCACTGAAGAAGAAGAAGAAGAAGAAGAAGAAGAAGAAGAAGAAGAAGAAGAAGAAGAAGAAGAAGAAGAAGAAACCATCCATAAGACCACTGAGGTTCAGCAAAAAGATATCACTGATATTCAGTAAGAGGAGACTACACACGTACAGTAGGAAGCAATGTTCAGCAGAAAGAGACCACTGATGTTCAGCATGAATAGGCTACCCCCGTGCAGCAACAAAGGACCACAGTGAGGAGAGAGTAAAAGAGTTTGTGAACATGTGTCTTCTGGAGAGAGCAATTATCACAATCTTCAGGTGTTGACAGGGAAGTTTTGAGTTTATAACCCAAAATATTCCAGTGTATTTAGGTTGTATCCCTGATGATGGAACAAGCAGTAGACATTCTAGTCCATTTCTGCGTTCTCACCTTCAATCTGTAGCACAGAGAATTGATGAGAAACTTTTACACATGATTTTTAATGTGGTCTCCTATCCCATGGGCAGGCTGACACCCAATGGAAAGGGATGAAGCATTCTTTCCCATCACCATAATCTTCACTTTGTTTCCTACCAGCCACAAGTGGTCAGCGTCACGGACTCCCGGCTGGAAGGTCGTGGGTTCGAAATCAGAGTCATGTGGAACTTTTCTGCCCCGATCGGCTCCTACCCAGAGTTGAGTTTGCTACAGGCTCAGCTGGGAAGACTGAGACCACACAGTGGGTTTCTTCCACTTAATGGATGCATCTCTGAGTTGCTCAAATTTCCTGACCAACACTGCAGGTGTCTGTATCTCTCGGGCTTGGTTGACGCCGGAATACATTATGAAAGGAAGCGTAGAGTATAGCCCTGACTGCAGTCTCAGACCGGAATGGAAATCTGTGGCATCATCTTCATCATCCTCATTCTCATCGAACAGCATAACACAAAAAAAGTCTCAGATTCCTTGGCCCTTCATGCCCTGCTCCATGGTGACCTCAGTTCTGATATCCTCTCCACGTCTGTGGCCTTGGTTTGGTTCCGTCGGGTTACCGGTATCAGCGAGTCCATGGGGGCTGTGGTTGGATGGACGTGGTGGCGCCCTCCGGAGGGAGAGCTCACTCACACCGGCTTCTCGACTAAGCAATGATTGTCGTCAGTAGGGGGGTTAGTAGGTGGACTCCTGTGTATGTTGGATCAGAACAGTCGCCACTCAACACCACCGGAGTGACTCGACAGCAGTGCAGTGTCTCCTCGGTGGGTTGTCTCTTGACGACTTGACATTGACTACTCGGTATGGATTGCCTGTACCGGGGCTGTGGCGGGACTGACCGGGCTGTGGATGGAATGTCAGAATGTGTTGCATGGGTGCACTGTCAGTGAGGTGGCACAGAAGATGGGACAGCAAAAAAAAAAATCTTCACTTTGTTTCCTTTTCTGTAGTTATGAGCACTGCTCTAGAAGATCGAGGTGGGGTTGGGAGGGGGTGTTCCCAGTACCCTAGTTGTAGACTGCTAAGTGGTCTTAGAAGTTTATTACCTTCACCAGGGGGGCACCAGTTTTGCAAGGTGGCTGGATGAATGCCTCCATCTGAAACAACGCCTTCCATCAAAATGAAGGGCAATGCTCATTCTGATGCTGTAAAAAAAAAGAGGGAGGGGTGGGGGGGTATTGAAATCGTGCTCAAGAACAGACCGCTCACGTTCAGCAAGAGGCCACTGACGTTCAGCATGAAGATACAACTCACATTAAGCAAAAAGAGACCCCTGACATTGAGGAAGAAGAGCCATCTGACGTTCAGCAAAAAGAGACCACATTCGTTCAGCAAAAAGAGACCACAGCCGTTCAGCAGAAAGAGACCACAGTCGTTCAGCAGAAAGAGACCACTGATTTTCAGCAGGAGGAGACTATCCACAAACAGTAGGAAGAGACCACCAGTGTTCAGCTAAAATAGGCCACCGACGTTCAGCATGAGAATATACCCAATGCAGTAACAAAGGACCGCAGTGAGAGGATACCGTTAAGGGGAAACTACTACTATTCAGCATGAGATCACCGGTGTTCAGCAAGACTTCGTTGATATTCAGGAACAAGAGGCCCTTCATGGTCAACGTGAGCAGAGGACCGACATTCAGCTAGAAGCAACTGATGTTCGGCAAGAGGCCACTGACTTTCAACAGAAAAGAAACCAGTGACGTCCAACCAGAAGACACCTCTGACATAGGCTACAGTCAGAAGTGGAGCCCATTTCACTCTATGTATGTTGTTTGTGGCCCGGCTGATCATGAGAGGTTATATCAGGCCTGTTATTCGGTCAGATTCAGTTACTTACACAGCCGTTTTTCAAACACAAATCAGTAAAACAAATTGTTCAAAATATGCAAAATTTGTGATAGAATCTTTCTTCCATAAAATCTTAAATCGGATGTAAAAAAAAAAAGAAAGAAAAAAAAAGAGTATGCCATTTTTAGGAACTAAACAATCACATTCGGTGGTACATCTCCGAACGAGGATTTTATGGAGTTTGCTCTGAAGCGTTTATATCTGGCATCATTCACGTGTCAACACAGTATAAGAACATGTTTTACAGTGAGTAATACATCACATGGAATGCACCATCGAGCTTTCCCACCTTTTGAAAGATATGAGTGGATGTGAAATGTGGCCCAAGTGTATTCAGCAGAAATTTGTTTCTTCTTTAGTGTCACCGGTGACAGTGGTAACATTATCTAACGTGTGAACGATTGTTCCTAAAAACCTTGTTAGCTGTCTGCCATTCAGGTCGATTCACTTCATGTTGTGCTTAGCCCAGCAGACCTCAAAGGGCCATATCAGGGCTGTTGCCTCGTCACAGTCACTCTCTACAAATTCTTTTTTAATGATATACGTATACAACTCATTGAAACAGATTTTCTGAAATCACGCTGAAAGTGCTCGAAAGTCTTTCTTCCGTAAATCTCACATCAACATTTTTCAGCAAGAAATCACTGACATTCAGCAAGAAGCTGTTCCCTTTTCAGCAGTAACTGCTGACATTCAGTACGCAATTGTTGACGACCAGGAAGAAACTACTAACGTGCAGCAAGAAACAGCTTAAGTTCAGCAAAGAACCGATTGACGTTTCGCAAGAAGTGATAACTGACATTCGGTAAAAAGGGAATGCTAATGTTCATCAAGAATTCTTTTTTTTACGGTCAACAAGAAACCATTGAAGCAAGCAACCACTGAGGTTCATCAGGAACAAACTGCTTCTGACGTTCTGCAATAAGGAACTTCAAACTATGGATACACAGGGCATAGACTGAGTAGATTATAATCCCAGACTGCGAATGCAAATACAAGCCAAAGCACAAGCTCAAGCGCCATGTGTATCTGAAAGAGAGAACACAAACAAGTCATAAATCTTCTGAACTAGCAAGCAAAAAGCTCACACGCGAAGAAAATAAAAATGAACCGGTACAAATCATTAGATATTCCCAACACAAGTGCAATCTATTCTATTATTGCAAATACAAATAATAGCCTAAGTGCAAGTTCAAGCATTATATATATATATATATATATATATATATATATATATATATATAGATATATACAGCATGTTAAAAACACACATGAAGAACACGAAAATGAATAAATACAAATCATCTGGTGTTAAAAATCCAAGTATAAAGCTTACAATTACCTTGCAGATGATGGCAAAATCCTTTTTCCAGCTATTATTATTTCCAGCAGCATTACCGCCCAAAGCTAGCAATAGTCTATCTCAGCACGTAGTAGATAAACGCTAAGTTTAAATAGCACACTTACACTAGTTACAGAATGATCTATCAGTTGAAACTATACTAACGTGAGTGTATGACGTTTTACCGGAAACCCCGGAAACGCCCGCACAAATGCACACACACACGCACATGCGCACACTATATAGGTAAACACAAAACACGCAAAAATCATTGTTATATTCTTTGTTTAATAGGGGTTTCCGGTATTTCTGGGGTTTCCGGGGGGTTCCGGTAAAACGTCATAGCGCTAACATGACTGAAAAACTTTTCCACTTCACAACCCGATTTGTTCTAAAGTAAGGTTTCACGCTTTGGTATGCCATGATCATTGGTCTAGACTATACCGAGAAATAGGACTTCGAGTGAATACACAGTCATTCCCAAAATCCATTATCTAAACGTAAAATGTTATAATGCCCATTGATACGCTGATTATATAATTTAAAGCACAGTAAATCAAATGAGGATTTGGATTGAAAATACAGCTTTTTGTGGCAACCCTCTGAAAGCTGACTACATAATGTCACAACGATAAAGAGAAGGAAAACATTCTACACCAATATGATGTGAACTATTTTTTTTCACCAAAGAGGGAAAAAGGAAACGGTTAAGAAACATAAGATGTACGTAATATCCTTAAAACGATGGGTTGCGAACCACCTGTTTCTTTCTTTTCTTTCTGTCTTTTTTTTTAACATAAGAACAAAAAGGAAAAGCAAGGAATAGTCAAGAACGCGTGGTGTGAACTACATTCTCACAAAGCACAGTCTCAGCCCATGTGGTAAAAACCACATGCTTTTTTTTTTCGTA
>CM065722.1:18941746-18984246 GCA_033310375.1 Conus canariensis
GCGAAGGTTGGCTTCTCCTGTGGTTTTGGATCTGTTCATCGCTGCTGTTTTGGTAGTAGTGTGCGTTGTTGCGGAGACTGTACAGTAATTAGTGTGTCGACAGTAAATTTGAAATACATGACGGACAGATTGATATATTGATGGTCTGTTCCTGATTCTGTAGTCAATTTGTAGACGATAGGTGACCGGCATAGGTTTGGCTGAATTTGAATAGATGATTGATTGATATTTGATGGATTGATTGATATGAATGAGTAACAAAAATAAAGGACAAAGCTTTTTTTTCATTTGTGTTGTTTCATTATATTTGTAAAGGTTCTGTTGTTGTTTTTGTTTGTTTGTTTGTTTTTGATGCTTTGTTGCTTTTTGCCCAGGCCTGTAATTCCAGCTCCCCAGCTCTTTACACAAAGCTGTTAATATCTGGTTGGTATGAAGCAGTCCACCAGAGGAGATGCTGCACTTCAGTGTAGATCGATAATGCTTGTTCTGATCTAGCGTACGGCACATCATCCAGTGATTAGGCCCGCTCCTCGTGACAATGATAATGCTTTGTCGTGAAACTAGATTCGCCGAGCACCAGGCAGCACCCTCACGCCCCCCTCCCACCCAGCCCCCGCCCCTCCCCCCCCCCCTCGTCTTCACCCCCACTCTTCCTCATGTCACATCACTTCCTCACATTCCACACATCCCACCCACACACAGTCCCCTCTACGCAGAGAGAGAGAGAGAGAGAGGAGAGAGAGAGAGAGAGAGAGAGAGAGAGAGAGAGGTGTGTGTCCATTCATTCAACTATTTCGTACCCGCTGGATATTTCCATATTCACACACACACACACACACACACACACACACACACACACACACACACACACACACACACGCACGCACACACATGCTTGGTATATCTGTGTTTCCTTTGCTCAATTGACCTGTTAGATTCATGCTGGCATTACCAGTGCTCACTGACCCTGTTAATAAACCTGCTGGGCATTCAAGTGTTTCCATCACCCACTGATCCTGTTAGTACTATGGTGAGTATTTCCGTGTTAGCATTGCCCACTGATCCTGTTAGTACTATAGTGAGCATTTCCGTGTTTCCATTGCCCACTGATCCTGTTAGTACTATGGTGAGCATTTCCGTGTTTCCATCACCCACTGATCCTGTTAGTACTATGGTGAACATTTCCGTGTTTCCATCACCCACTGATCCTGTTAGAACTACAGTCAGGATATCCGTGTTTCCATTGCCCACTGATCCTGTTAGTTCTATGGTGAGCATTTCCGTGTTTCATTGCCCACTGATCCTGTTAGAAAACTATGGTCAGCATTTCATTGCCCACTGATCCTGTTAGTACTATAGTGAGCATTTCCGTGTTTTCATTGCCCACTGACCCTGTTAGTACTATAGTGAGCATTTCCGTGTTTCCATTGTCCACTGATCCTGTTAGTACTATGGTGAGCATTTCCGTGTTTTCATTGCACACTGATCCTGTTAGAACTATGGTGAACATTTCATTGTCCACTGATCCTGTTAGTACTATGGTGAGCATTTCTGTGTTTCCATTGCCCACTGATCCTGTTAGAACTATGGTGAGCATTTCCGTGTTTTCATTGCCCACTGATCCTGTTAGTACTATGGTGAACATTTCCGTGTTTTCATTGCCCACTGATCCTGTTAATACCATGGTGAGCATTTCCGTGTTTCCATTGCACACTGATCCTGTTAGTACTATGGTGTTCCATTGCCCACTGATCCTGTTAGTACTATGGTGAGCATTTCCGTGTTTTCATTGCCCACTGATCCTGTTAATACCATGGTGAGCATTTCCGTGTTTCCATTGCACACTGATCCTGTTAGTACTATGGTGTTCCATTGCCCACTGATCCTGTTAGTACTATGGTGAGCATTTCCGTGTTTTCATTGCCCACTGATCCTGTTAGTACTATGGTATTCCATTGCCCACTGATCCTGTTAGTACTATGGTGAGCATTTCCGTGTTTCCATTGCACACTGATCCTGTTGGTACTATGGTGTTCCATTGCCACATGATCCTGTTAGAACTATGGTGAACATTTCATTGTCGACTGATCCTGTTAGTACTATAGTGAGCATTTCCGTGTTTCCATTGCCCACTGATCCTGTTAGTACTATGGTGAGCATTTCCGTGTTTTCATTGCCCACTGATCCTGTTAGAACTATGGTGAACATTTCATTGTCCACTGATCCTGTTAGTACTATGGTGAGCATTTCTGTGTTTCCATTGCCCACTGATCCTGTTAGTACTATGGTGAGCATTTTGGTGTTTCATTGCCCACTGACCCTGTTAGTACTATGGTGAGCATTTCCGTGTTTCCATTGCCCACTGATCCTGTTAGTACTATGGTGAGCATTTCCGTGTTTCCATTGCCCACTGATCCTGTTAGTACTATGGTGAGCATTTCCGTGTTTCCATTGCCCATTGATCCTGTTAGCACTACGGTGAGCATTTCCGTGTTGCCATTGCGCATAGACCTTTGGAGACACAAAAGATCGGGAGTCATGTTTCATCCAGTGACAAGGTCCGAATTCACAACCCTCAAATTGAGTCCAGCACCTTAACTTTTAGCCACAGCAAACCTGGGAAAGAAGGGGGGGGGGGGGGGGGGGGAGATAGAAAAGGAAGAAAGAAAGAAAAACACATTTCTGCCTTTTGCCGGGCCTGCTGAGGAGGAGCTAAACCTCCCCAACACGAGGCTACAGTAGGGGTTTTCCTCAGGAAGGTACTGTTCAAGCGCGCATAGAGTTAGGCCAATACCACGCTTTCCTTCTGGATGGAACTACCTGTTCAAGCGCCCATAACTTAGTTTTGTTCAGGAGTGAACTGTTTCAGTGCCCATGACGTTAGGCTGAAATAACGGTTTCCTTCGGAAAGAGAGTACCTGCGCCGAATTCGAGAAGATAAGCGATTGTTCGTTCTTCGTTTTCATTGTCCTGAATGTTGTTTATCTTGCCTGAGGAAGACCAAAGAGTTCGAAACGTGCTGTGTTTTGTCTTGCAATGTGTTTGTCCGCATTCACCGGCGGAGTTACTTTAAATTTCTTTTCTTTTCTTTTTTTACTGTGTGTGTTGTGTGTGTGTGTGTGTGTGAAATTAGGATGGGACGGTTCAAGCGCCCATGAAGCTAGGCAAAATGAACGGTTTCCCAGAGAGGGGACAGTTCGGGTGCTCACAAAGTTGGGCTACCAAATAACACCGGTTTCCTTCATAAGGGGACTGTTCCTCCGGCGTCTTTGAAGTCAGGCTGAAACAACAGTTTCATCCGAGAAGGGACTGTTGCAGCACCCATCAACTAAGGATTTCGTTCCCTCTGTCAGAATCTTAGGTTTTCACTTACAGCTCCGATATGACTGTTGATAGACACACTTCAAAGTTTCCCATTCTGCTCGTACTGGATTATGATGCATTAGTTCGATTTGTCACTTATCAACAAAAGCGAAAAAAAATTCTCCCCTTTGTTCTGTGTGCTCTGTGCTGTCATTTCCGCTAGGCAAGTTGGTGTCGTAAGCAGCATTCGTTTGGAGTTAAGGGCCTGCATTTAGTTGATCATGGGAGCAAGAGTTACCCTACTTGTTTGTTTCTTACTGTTCTTTTGTGTTACGACTTTTTTTTAATACAGACTATAGCATTAACCAATAGGGTGACTGTCGATTGTTCTTTCAAACAAACTAAAAAAGGTTCTGAAAGTTAGAATTCTGTTGCAAGACCTATGAAAATATGGAAACGTAGTAATGTCTCACAGTCTCCTTAGATCCCTTCACCGGGTTCCCATTAATGAAAGAATGTACTACAAAGTTTTGGTTTCATGCCACAACTTTTTCTCTGGCTTTTTTCTGTTTCTTATTTCTGATAACTGTCCGGGCAATTCCTTTCTCTGGAGACGCATGCATTGTGTGTGTCTCTGGATCTGGATCTGGATCGGTACATCGCTGACATCCATTTACTGGCATAGGCGCGACGGTGGGGGGTGCGCAGCGTGATGATATTATCGGCTTCTGGCTTTTGCCAGAGCCGACTTGAAGCTGTCGACTGACTTTTGGTGGACGATGTTATCGTCGAGGTGGTTCCACTCAGTTGTTGTCTTTGGGAAGTATGAGTTACGGTACTAATCGGTGTGTGTTTCAGGAATGCAGTAGCACCTATCATTGTTTCGTATGTAGTTCTCCACTGGGTTTTGTGTCAGGTACGTTCTGTTGTCTCTGGTGGAGCGGATGCGTCGTCCTGGTTTCTGAGGTGTGATGAAGTCACTCGGGGTGATCGCTGGCACCAGACCCTCAACCACCCTGTAAAAGAATCCCAGCCGTAGTTGAAGCCGCCGTTCTTGGAGTGTAGTGAGCTCATGTTTTCTTAGCAGACCCGTTATGAAGCCTGGCGTGGTGGAGCGGTAGTCATTTGCTATGAAGCGCACTGCATTTCTTTGTACGCACTCCAGCATGTTGATCTCTTGCTGCATGTGTGGGTCCCAAATGATTGCTGCATACTCCAGGACAGGGTGTACAAGTGCAAGGTAGGCATTCCTTCGGCAGGAGGTAGGGCTGTGCCTGAGGTTTCGCCGGAGAAATCCTAGTGTGCTATTTGCCATCTTTGTGATGGAGGCGATGTGTTGAGACAACTTGAGGTTGTCAGCGAATTGGATGCCGAGGTATGGGTTATGAGAGACTTGCTGCAGGATGGTATTATTTAGGGAATAGAAGTAGGAGGGGGTAGAGGATTTTGCAATGCTATGATGTAACATTTTGAAGCATTGACCCGCATGCCCCATTTGTCTGCCCATGACTCTAGTGACTTGAGGTCCTCTTGTAGAGTGTGGTGGTCATTAAAGTCGTTGATCTCCCTGTAAATGAGGCAGTCATCTGCGAATAGGCGTACTTGGGAATTGACTGCTTCTGGGAGGTCATTTATGTGGCACAGGAATAGGAGGGGGCCGAGCACGGTGCCTTGTGGGACTCCTGAGTCGACAGTTGTGGCGTTGGATGTAGTGCCCTCTACCACCACTTGCATGGTTCGCTTTGTTAAGAAGCAGGTAAGCCAGGTGTGGAGGGTGCCGGTGATGCCATAACTGGTCAACTTATGGAGGAAATGTAGTAAAACGTTTTGCTCCCAATTCTTTTTCCTCTTCCTGTTTTAACTATGCATCCTCTTAAGAATTCATCGTCCTTCAATTTATACTACCATCTTCAAAAATCCATTTAGAATTGCTTTTACCTTAACATATCTTTTCTGCCATGCTCTGACTCTCATGCTACTTGTAATTGTCAAGTAGTAAAGGTGCAAGCGCAACGTAATCATTGAGCTGTTTTGCTACCCATGACAACTGTATGTCAGTTTTGTCTTTTCACATAACTTTAAATTGATTATTCATATATGCCAGCTAATATTTTCCCGTTGTATTCCTCTGACAGTAAAGCACCATGCACCAGACGGTTATTTTAGACATGGCACAATATAAAATTGTCCTTTATGTTTATCTATACTTGCCATGTCAAACAAGTACAAGGTGTGATTATTGTTTGCTCAGCCATCCGACCTCAATGCAGAAGGCACACACTTCTATAATCTATTAAATTTATCCCTCAAATGTTGCGAAGGACACCATAAAGAAACAGTGAATTCAGGAACTCTCCTAAAGAAGAGAAGGGGAGGGGGAGAGGTGGCTGTTAACATTGGTAAACACATGTTGCACAGAGTTTCATTTCACTACTATTCTCCTGACATAAGTGTGCTCAATGAGCCTTCTGTCCTTCTTCAACAGACTTGTATCATACAAACATGTTCGTGTTTGTTTATGTGAAACTGCAAACAAAAAATAAATATCCGTAGCAAATTCTGAGACCTGCAAGTCCCTTCTGATATTCGACTCTTCCAGTTCCCTCTTTTCAAACTAATACTTTTGGTCAGCATGTCTTTGCCTGTCCCTTTTGTTGGGAATAAGATATTCTGCCTCTCGTCTCTCATTTACATCAAACTTGAACACTGTTCTTTTCCCCCATCTCATTTATGCACAAAAGTGCAAGTGTTGTTTTGGGAGTATTATAATGTGGTTGAATGCATGCTCATTCATTCAATAGTTACTGTTCTTGCTTGAGAAGTGGGGGAAGGGTGGAGGGGGAGTGCAGATGGCAAGGCATAGTGGGTGGTACCTGCAGCCGTGAAATGAGCTCGTGACTGCAGGATGTATATTGTCAGTGTTTTAGTTCATTTGGCTGGCAGTTTGATGTGTGATCTCGTTTATTAATGCCATGGGCTTTCAATGTGTTTAGGTGCATAAATACTTACAAGAATGGTTTGGAAGCCAAGGTAGAAATTTGGCAGGATTAAGTATAACAGACAGAGTATGAGGTAGTCTCCCCATTAAGGAGTTACGTATTTTACCTCAACTTTGCCTGGCAAGGCCAGGACGTGGAATTGCTGTTCAGCGTCATAAAATAAACTTCTTGAAAGCCTTTGCCCTAATTATTCAGAGATCGCCATGACAATGATCGATATATTCTGCTAATATGAAACAAATGTGACTTTCTTTTTTTACTTCTATAGAATTGTCTGTGTAGTTTTATAGTTTTGTTCCCTGGGATTTGAGTAGGGGATGGGGGGACAGGGGGGGAAGAGCAATGTAGGGAGTAATGGGTGATGGGGTAGGAATAATCACTATCCTCATTTTAAGGTTATCACTATCCTCATTTTAAGGTTAATCTATTTCAGATTTTGAAAAGGAAGTCTAAAATTTTGAAGACTGTCAATAATCTTCAAGGTGACTGAAAATCCTTTCAGAGTTATTCTTGCCGAGCTAACCATGTAGGATTCTTTTTGAGGAAAAAAATCTTGTCAAATCTACAACAACAATAATAACATAAACAACTAACACAAAGAAATGTCTGCAAGAATGCAGTTTTTACAATTAACTGACACTGCAAAAGGACCAAACTGAAAATAAAAGAAACCGGGTGAGAATTTGAGGACCATCAAATGAAAGAGATACAAAAGAGAACAAAAAAACTTGTGGAATCCAAGTCACAGTTCTTCTAGCATTTCTTCCCATTACATCACTTAAGACAAAAACATCAGCAAAGCCACACATACAAAATATATATTGTCATTTAGGTTTCCCAGCCAAACCATGTGTGTGTGTGTGTGTGTGTGTGTGTGTGTTTGCCGTTACTTTTTATGCAGGGATGTTTGAGCAGAGTGAGGAGTTGGGGGAGGTGTAGGAGGGTACTGGTGGTTGTGGTGTAGACGGAAGGGGGAGAGGGGGTTTTGGGGGGTACTGAACGGTATTTTTCATCAACTAAGAGGAAGAAGAAATTTTTTTTAAGTACATATGCAGCTCTTGTTCCATCTGGGCACAGTGGCTCATTTGTACAAGTCTGAGGAAGAAACTTTGCAATGTGGACGCAACGAGTTCCACATCCAGCAGTTGTTTTTTTTTCCAGATTGTGAATATATTGGACAATATGACAATCAATGCCATCAGATGCAAGATGAATTCAATTCTTTGCAGATATTCATCAAATAGGAAATCAAAAAAGGATATTTGGACTGGTGGGACTGTTGTTCAGATCTTCACATTTGAAATGCAAAAAGATGCATTCTGAAAAAAAGGGTCTCATAAAAAAAATGGGCGGCCACGACAGTGGATTATACTACTCGATCACACATCCCCATCATCTTCTTCTTCCATAATTCCATGGGCACCACATTGAACACAGTTCACTAGGTTCCTCCACTTCTACCAGTTGTGTGCCTAGGCCTGGATCTCTGCAAATGTTTTCCCTGTTTACCTGCTATGTTATCAATAGGTCCTGGTGTATTTTCTAGCACGGCCATTGGATCTTGTTACATGGTTGTACAAACATACTTTTCTTTTCCTGACCGATGTCAGTAAATCTTCATATGGTCCTAAGCGCCGATGGTTTGACTTGTTAACTGGCAATATGATCAGTGTGTCTGAGGGTCCATGTCTCGCATCTATACAGGAAGATGGAATACACCAGTACATAAAGGAGCCTGTCCTCCTGTTTCATCAAAATGTTCTTGTCCTTCTACACAGGTTTTAACCTGGACAATGCTGCAGTTGTCTTTGCTGCCCTTGAGAGAATTTCTGGTTTGGATCCCTCATTGATAATGATGCCCATCATCACATGTCTTGGAAATAATGCCTCACATTTGTTAGAATTTTCAGTTTCTTGACAAGAAAAGAGAGCAGCACACATCAAGTCATTCAAAAATACTTGATATCACACAGACATACTCAAAGAAATATTTATTACTGACAAATGCAAAATGAACATGTACCTTCAAAATTCAAACATCACAATCTCTAAAAAAGCAATAATGCAATCAACAAACCATCTACATGTCTTCAAACCAGCTGATTGTACTTTATATTTCTAACACTAATTCTCAACACTCGCTTTACATTGTTATCTTGTCACATGCCACAACCTATGTCAGCAAATGAGATTCCAGCATATTGCATCAAGGCTCATCCAGTCTGCCCACAGAACAGACTGCTTTCATGCACAAAATCGGAGCCATCATGAACAGAATACGCACGCATTAGTACAAGTAAACTGTGGTTTCTGTTTGCTGAAAGTAGAACAATAGAAATGCCCCCATATATAAAATACTTCTGAATAAAGTCGTTGTCAAACTGTCTGCAAAATCCCACCTTTAGTGAAGTTTCCAGCATATGTACTTGGCAAGTAGTTCCAATGCTGGAATCTAAGTGTAAGAGACTGAGGTTTGACCCAAACCAGAAGCTAGTATGTGAATCAAGGAAACCAGAATTTCCACTCCCAGGTCAACTTAATCATGCACAGACCTGCAAGTGTATGTAAATATATACATATGTATGCGATGCACATATTCCAAGTTGTCGGTGTTCAATGGATTTGGGAATAACAAAAATACAGAGAATGCAACGAGCCCTGGTTGGCCTACTGGGTAAGGTCTGTTGTTTCAAGATGCGGGGTTTGATTCCCACTCAAGACATTTTTCATCTGGAGTTAACCACTGTGAAGACTCCATTCCACTCCTAGTCCTTCAGATGAGACTCTAACCGAGGTCCTGTGCATGAATGGACGCATATGAGAACTTGAACCCACATAAAATCCCATTCACCTTTCAGGGCACAGTAGGTTATCGTGTACCCTTGGAAGAGCGACACAAAAATAAAACAAATGCACACTGGCACTGTGTCTAGAAACCCCTGGAGTCCTAATGAGGAGATTAAAAATAGAATGCTGTTATCTTAATGGTGGGATCCAAAACCGTTGCATACGCAAACATCTCACCGACAGTGAGCCTCAGGATTCTAGTAGAGGAATGCAAAGGACAGATGGGGAGGGAATGCACTTGGAGACTTGGGAAGGAGAAGGGAGCAAATTCTTTGCCCACTGAAATGCGATGATTTCAGACTGAATCTGTTCATGAATACCAACTTCCATGAAAACAAAGCAAAATATTTATCACAAAAGCCTGGTGGGCAGAACGGTGGGGACCCTTCTCTCATCACTTCACAACTGGACCAGACCTTCAGACCTAATTCCCAAATGATCACCGAAACAATAAGAAAAACCACCCTTGAGTTAATGATACCATTCTGCTAAATACATCACAGCCAGAATAGAAAAGTGCAACAAAGCTGATAGTTTGTAGAATCAATAAGATTTCAAAGATACCTACTGTTTAATTTTTCAACAACAAAAAAGTTAAAGGGATTATAGATAAAAACAACAACTGGGTGACAAATTTTAATCTCTAACAATAATAACTGAATCTTCGAACTAAAATGGCACAGCTTAAAGTACTAATATTACATTCTGACTGTTAACAGTTACAAGATTTTGTTTCTTCACACACACAACAGCATTTGTAGTGATATGCTGATTGATAATTGAAACACGTGTGTCCCCTTTTCTTCTTTCATAGTTTCTTCTTTTTTCTTTTTTTTAACACTTCAACACTTTGTTGAAAATGAAAACCAGTTATCCATGAACCATTCATGAAACAGAGCAATGTATAAAAATACTTTACTTTTGAGTATGTCTTTGCTGATTTATGAACACATGAACACACAGAAGTTGGGGTGCACATCAGTTCATTCATCTATGTGCCAAGAGGAAACTAACAAGTCTATAAAGCGACTAGAAAACATCAATATTACCATCCAAAACACATTCTTCAGCACAGGATCAGCTTTCAACAGTGGTCAACATGATCATACCTGGACTCGTGCGAGTCTGATCATCTAAGTCACATCACAGACAGTCAAGAGGGAAAGCATCAAAGGATTATCATAAAATTATCAGTTGTTGGCGACAAGTCAGCTCCAAATCAAGTTAGCAATGTTGCCAAGATGGGATCAGGAGTTCCGGACACGATCGCAGATTTCTTTGGTGAATGCAGAGCAGGTAGCATTGCCGCCCAAATCTCCTGTCAAAACCTGGAACAGATACCCATAAAACATGGCATAGAAAGTTGGTGCCATTCTACATACAAAGCACCATACATTCAGAATAAAATCTATGATCATTCAAGCAAAAGTGAAAAAAAAAAAACATAGTGAAAGTCAATCAAAAAAAAAAAAAGCAAATACTGGACTAAAGTACGCACCTGCTCCATCTCTACATTAAACATATGTTAAAATATACACTTGTCTTCTCTTTTCCAACACAACACACATTAAAAGTATGAAGAATCTCTGCTGCCATGAGCCTATTCTCACTGAAAGGCTACCGACAGTCACTTTCACACACACACACACACACACACACACACACACACACACACACACACTTGCACATACACACGCGCATGTGCACACACACACACAATCATCAATTAAATTTACACTCACGCACACAAAATTATCCATAGTTCTCAAAGACCAATGCTTTCTCATATACAGCACTCACAAAAATCTGTCCCATGTATCTGCTCATAGACTGATAATACACAAAAAATTAATCTCTGTCAGCCAACTTCCCTTTTCCAACAAAAAGGGCTGCCTCTACAAAATATGTTCATACTTTATGCATCACATCCCCAAGCAAGACCGTCACAGAATGTGTCTTTCTGCATGAGAATGTGTCTTTCACCCTATGTCTGAAAACTCCTGTTGAATATAATTTCAACTGTACAGCGGACCTTTTCATCCACCACTGAACCACACACAAAGATTTAGGCCTGAACACAACTGTTCTGGACTTCCAGGTGGCTCTTCTCATGTAGTCACACAACACTCACAACCTAAAGGTAACATTTCACTTGACATCACATATATCCTTGTGCAAATTCCTGGGAGATTTTTATCTTGAAAATAATTTTACAACCATCATTTCACAAAACCTACAATGATTTTTTATTTTCTCCTGAAAAACCCACCTGGGTCATAACTCTTACACATTAGACAGGGAAACTGGCAGCAGACACCTACCTTTCCTTCCCTGATTGTATCGAGGGCAGCCTTCTCAATGCGATTTCCGTATTCACCAAGCTGCATGTGCCTCAACATCATCACAGCACTAAGGAGCAGGGCAGTGGGGTTGGCTTTGTCCTGTCCCGCTATGTCTGGTGCTGTGCCATGTACCTAAAACACACATCATGTTCAGTCATGGCTTCTATCTTGTGACACAGAATCAGCAAGCTTACAAACTGTACAGTACATTTCATCTTCCAATATAAGCGATCCCTGTGTGTGTAACAAGTACAATTAAGTACAGCTCACATCAATGAATTGTCATTTTCAATTGAACAGTGTGCCACACACAAACAGAAATTCAATAACAGTCTGTGAATGTGGAAATATATCAATATTATAAAAGAAAAACCGTTGCCAGTCTCGCTTAAAAAATTACCAGTCTGAAAACATGAAGCATATCATCTGACAGCTAGCATTGAATGGAAACACTGAAATCAGGTAACATGAAGTAACTGACTTATTCTTGTTTTTAACAGATGTATTCTTTATACTTTTACAGACATATGGCACATGAATCGTACTCTATGAACCTATCCAAATGAAATGCTTACCGACTCAAAGATTGCACCATCTTCTCCGATATTACCACTAGGTGTGACTCCCAAACCACCAATCAAGCCAGCACACAAATCACTGCAACAAAAACTTACATATAGTATATTCCTTGAGGAAAATAAAAAATGGAGAAAAAAAAGAACAAGAGAATTTTACTAATGAATCTCGGCATCTCTCACAGGGAGCATAAGACAGATGGTTATGGCAAGAAGTAAGCAAACTCAGATAAAGATTTCTCTCCCAGTTATCTGAACTGTTAGCTTGCACAAAAGTGATGTCAGGTATGCATCCTCTCCCTAAATTATCTGAATCTGTTGATCTGTGAAATGAAGTCTTACACATATTTTCAATAATAGTAGTTCATTCATCTATGATATGTTAAAATGCTATTTTCAAAACTTCAAGCCCACAGAAAACAAAAGGATTAAAGCTTGTATCAACATAGTTCTGTTTATAGTTGGTGTACATAAACTCTTCCGTTCCTTTTGCATGTGTCTGTGTGTGTGGATGTGTGGGTGTGGTTATAGGTAGTGGGGATGAATGCCTGTGTTTAAGCACACAAGATTACGCTGAATCTATGTACATCTATCTGCCAAGTGTGAGGGGACAGAAGGTGGAATCAGCATTTTCTTCAGGCAAACTATCTGCTGAATGTTCCCAATACTGTGACTCTAGACTCAAGACTCATGCACATGGGAAAACTGAGACTGGTAAATTCTGCCAAAGCTATCAGGTCTTAGGCTTTGCATGACAAGCAGCTTCCTAAGCCCAGGACACAATGTACTCACCTCAAAATGTCACCATACAGGTTTGGCATCACCAGGACATCAAACTGTGTAGGATCTTGAACCATCTGTTTCAACAAAAAACAAACAGACGTTTGTGTACAACCTGACAAAGCACAAAGGGATGGTGAGAGAATCAGGTTTTGAATGAAACCTTTTGACAGCCAGCAGCTCAGATTGATCTTTTCTTTTTCAATTCTGTTTTCATCCAGAAAGGACTCCAACCAGCCGCCGTGGCGAAGTGGTTAGCGTCACGGACTCCCGGCTGGGAGGTCGTGGGTTCGAATCCCATCAGAATCATGTGGGTTTTTCTGCCCCGACCGGCTCCTACCTTGAGTTGAGTTTGCTGCGGACTCAGTTGGGAAGACTGGGACCACACAGTCGAGTTTCATCCACTTAATGGATGCGTTTCTGAGAGTGTTGCTCAAATTTCCTGACCAACACTGCAGGTGTGTGTATTTCTCGGGCCTGGTTGACGCCGGGATATATTATGAAAGGAAGCGTAGAGTACAGCCCTGTCATGTAGTCTCAGACCGAAATGGAAATCCGTAGCATCATTTTAATCATCCTCATTCTCCATCGATCAGCATAAAAAAAAAGTCTCAAATTCTGTGGCCCTTCATGCCTTGCTCTCATGGTGACCTCAATTTCGATGTCCTCTCCACGTCTGTGGTCTTGGTTTGGTTCTGTCGGGGTTACCGGTATCGGCGAGTCCATGGGGGCTGTCGTTGGACAGATGTGGTGGCGCCCTCCGGGGGGAGAGCTCACTCACACCGGCTCCGCGACTAAGCAATTATTGTCGTCAGTAGGGGGCTTAGTAGGTGGTGTCCCGCGTATGTTAGATCAGAACAGGCGCCACTGAACACCACCGAAGTGGCAGCAGTGCAATGTCTCCGCCGGTGGGTTGCCTCTTGACGACTTGACATTGACTGCTCCCTGTGGATTGCCGGTGCCGGGGTTGCGGCGGGGCCGACTATGCTGTGGCTGTGGATGGGGTGTCAGAATGAGCAGCGTGGGTGCACTGCCTCAGAGGTGGCACAGAGGCTGGGACAGCAAAAAAAAAAAAAAAAAAAAGGACTCCAACCCCAAGTGGTTTTTTTTTCTCTGACAGAAACATTAAAATATCTGGGTGAGTTGGCGGCTATACAACAATGCATGATCAGAATACTGTCCACTGCCAAATGGACTGGTGGCCTATGAAGCAGGAAGATATCAGCTCCATAGTTAAGAATCTGGTAAAGGAAGTCTCTCTCTCTCTCTGTGCTCTAGACCTCAGCGCGATGGTCTGGATGTCTGTCATTTGAATGAAGTCATAAAGCAAGATCTCATGTACTGCATGCACTTAGTGCACAAAAATAAGCCATGATTATGATGATAATATGGGAGAAATCCCTGAGAAATGCTGAAGAACAATCCACTGATAGAAAGACAAAAACATGTAGACAGAAAAAAAAAAAACCTGTGACAGGATATTTCAGAGCTGCCAAGGCCACAAAAGCAATGTGTAGCACTTTGACATTTTAAATGTAGTATTCCAAATTTAGGCATAGCACTCTTTTGTGATGCGATAAGTCCGACTCCACAGCACTTTCAGCCACACTTCTGTTCGCACACAACTGATGGTGAACTAAGAAGATTAATATCTCCATAGCTACAATATGGTTTTTGACTTGACCTAATTAAAGAAAAAAAAAGGCCTACAAGAAATCCAGTCTATAAGGCGGCAAAACTGCTATCATCTTCAACAGATTTTCTTTTGCTTTTTCTTCTTCTTACTGAACTTGTAAACAATTGAAAAAAAAAGGTCTCCTGTCTAAATACCTACACTGACTCGGTTCCATTTAAGCCTCTGCAAAGTCCATGATGAACACTTCTTTTTTTTTTTTCTTTTTTTCTTTTTATTCTTTTGCTCAGCATTTTGTCACAAAGAGTAGCAACACAACACTGTCAACAAAAACAAAGCATGTTATGCCAAAAGCCTAGCACTTGGCACCTCTGTAATATACTTTATTAGGAAAGTAGTGTAGATTGCAGCCCTGTAATGTAGTTTCAGACCACAATGGAATTCCATAACATCTCTCCTTCATCCTCATCTTCAATGATCAGCATAATAAAAAAAGTTATCAAACTCTATCAGCATACTAAAAGAAAGTTATCAAGATTTAAGGCCCTTCAGGTCCTGCTCTCTTGAGAACTCAGCTTTGATTTCCTCTGCATGTCTATGCCCTTGTCAAAGTTGCCAGTGCTGACCATTTCATGGGAACAGTCACTGGATGGATGCGCTGACACTCTCTGGAGGGGATGCTGGTGCTGGATCCTGACAAAGCAATTCTTGTCACCAGTATGGAGACTTAGCAGGTTGTTTTGTACATATGCTAGATCAGAACAGGCACCACTCTACACTGTGGAAGTGACTTGGCAGCAGTACAGTGTATCCTCTGGTTCTCATTGTCTCATGATGACTTGACACCGGCTGCTCTCTGTGGATTGCCAGTGTCCTGTCTGCTGCGGGACAAGCCAAGGATGGCAGTGGACCAGAAGCAAGAATGGAAGCAAGAATAAGCGGCAAGGGGAGAGTACCACTGATGTCATTCCACAGTACATCAAATCTCACATGACGGTGAGAATTTGGCAAAAGCAGCAAAATCGCCACAAACTCAGGCCGACAAATGTTCTTATACCACTGTACCATGGGCAGGAGCTCCGACCGGTGATAGCATTGACGCAGTGATTGCTTTAAATCCCTTTGAAAAGAGCCCTTCGAAAACCCTGCATGCTCAACCCATGTGCAGGCACTTGCCTTCTTCTTATGGTTTACGAGCTGAGTTGTTCTCTGCAACTGATTTCTTATCAAAACTCTTTCTTCCTGAAAAATTTTCAATCAACATAACTATGAACACCAAGCTAACACTTTGGCTGAAATCTTAACTGATTAAGGAAGCTATGTAAGAATTTTGAGGCTACATGCCAAAAGTTCAGACAAGATAATAGAATGAGTGGGCCAACAGACATTTTACTGACTGCATAGGAGTCAAAGTGATCAGTCTTTCTTTTTTTTTAATGAAGTCAATCATCTGCCTACTAAAGATGAAATGAGCAAGCACTATATTCTCTGTGCAATTATACATACGTCTGTAACTGAGTTCAAGAATTGATCCATCCATACTTCTGAAAATATTTGAATCCAGCATTCACTTGGCATTCTTTCTGTTATAATTTCACCCGGTCTTTCTGTTATAATTTCACCTGTTATAATTTCACCGTTTCAATTTTGTGTTCAGCAAGGTCATTTTCACGATCTTACCAATGAACCATCATCAACTCCATTACATTCCCAATGAATGTTGAACAACATTTAGACAAATCAGCTTCACACAAATGCACAAACAATCTTGCATGCATCTTGAAAAAAATAACCTTTTCTTCACAGTTACACTGCACATCATGGTTGGTTTTAAATCTACTTGCTATACATGCATAATAAACAACACTAAGACTACTTGCTGGGAGATCTGATAAAATTACCTACACTTTACATATGTGGCCTTCACACAAGGTAAGTGACTACTTACATTCAAACAGACTGTGTCCAGATAGGATTCTGTGAACCGTATATCCTTGTTTTTGGATGCAACCTCCCGACAGCATTTCAGAAAGAGGCCATCTGACATTCGCCTGGAATTGATAGAGTCTGAACATGTAGAGGTTAAAAACGTGCTTTAAAATATACAAAACTAGAGCAGTTTGGGGGAGGCTTAACATACAGGCATACATCACAGTTTCAGTTTCATGATAACAGCCAAGCTGACCATAATGGCCTATTCAAGACTTTCTGTGTAAAGGGGAAAAAATTCTGTCCACACACACACACACACACACACACACACACACGCCCCACACACACACACACACACACACCCCCACAACTACCAACAAAATATTCACATCCATTTTTAACAATCATTCACATCCATTAGGAGGAAGAAGCTAAGCCACATTTATCAGACCTACCATCATTTCTTCAATCACATGAAAACATGCATTTAATCAGACATACCTCAAGAAACTCAAATGTACAATATCCTAATACATGCTGGTTTTCAGTGCTCCCAATAATATACAACTGGGGGTCTATTACACACAGATTTCAGATCCGACACAGAGAGTTTATGGTTATGTGATGCACGTATTTCAAATGCGTCGGCTCAATCAACAGGTTTCTCCATTTTCAAACTGACTGGCACCAGACGGAAAAAATGAAAAGCTTTTCAGATATTGCTTGCTGATTGGTTTTCATGGACTTGTGGCATGCTTGCACTGCAATTAGAATTCACTTCCGCTCGCTTTTACAACCTTACGTTTCAAGTTTTCTTGCCAAACAAATAACTGGGTATGTCATGGCTGGCTTTGATTGCAGCAAGCATGTATGCCATTGACATAAAAATCAGAAAATCATTTTTGAAAAAATCGGAGTGTGCAAGCACTATCGGAAAAAAAATTATTAGCAAAGTACAGTACAGGGATTTAATGAAACATGTATTGATGTGACCATCTATTGGGGAGGTCTGATTTACTTGGAGGCTATCAGGAAATAATTCCTAAAGTGAAACCATTGCCATGAAATAAACAACAAGTACCTTCTTTTTGTCTAATATTTTGGTTGCTCAGTATCCCCTACACAGCACCCCCCCCTCCCCCCCCAATTTTTTTTTTTTTTTCAAATACTTGGAAGTCTTGCAGCTTAGTTTTAACAAAACAAGGTTTCAGCATCACATAAGTTCAGACCATTCTCTATTGTTCAGGGAAACCCAGATCTGTCTCTCCCGTAGTTGCAACTGTTTGTGACACTGTCAAAACCTAGGTCTACAGTATTTCTGTCATCGGCAGTGCACCATGTGAAGTTAAACTAGTATCATTTTCATTTGATCATTACTTTGTTCTTTATGTTTACCTTTCTCTTAACTGAGTGTAACTGCCAGTGCCAAGTCTCATTCCCATATAAATTCAGTCTTCTTTTTTTTTTAAACCAGTTACCCGTTTCCTGGGACATAATCTCTTCTTTGCCAGTGTGTGGGATGTGTCTCAAGGGTATTAATTCTTTCATGGTTACAACATTTTTCATGTCTATGTGGCCAGTAGATTCACTGGACACAACAAGGTACACACTTACAATACTGTTTAATGACACTGTGTGGCTACAAATACACTGTACAGTGTGAAAGGATGGTAAATTATCAGTCTCACATGCACCAAAGCAAGTTACATCATTTTGAGGGGTTTTATTCACTTGTCATTCAATCAGTCATGACCCTGAAGAGCACCCAAACACACAAAATGATTGTAAAAAGGCACATTCTATGGCACGGATTTCAGTCAACAAGGACAACAACAACAAAAAAAGAACACCTGAATATGTCTCTTTACACTTGACCCCCAGTTTTCCAATTTGACTCCCAGTTGTGGTGACAGAAGATCATTCTGACTCTCACTTTAAAATCCTAGAGGGCACACTGGTTTTGTAAACAGTCAAGCATTGTCATATATCAAAAAATAAAAAATATTCTGATCACAGATATGTCTTTTATGTTCAACAGATCTTCAAACATTATCAAAGAACTTGGTAACTGAAGTCTCCTCCTTTAATTTATAGTGACTATCAAGCACACAAAAATCTCACATGATGTTGGCTTTGTGGACGGCTGTGACAGTGCTTCTGTTGTTGTCACGGGCATACTGAAAGGCATACTCTGCCACCCGACGTGATGCATTCTCTGTGATCAGCTTAATGCTCTGAACAACACCATCCACTATCTGAAACACAAATCATGTGTCAATACACACAATAAACCAAAGCTCTGAGCTACTACATTAGCAAAAACACATCTTCACCTGAAACACAGAATGCACTGCACTAAACCATCCCAACAATCTGAAACACAAATGTGTCTATGCACATATGCAATAAAGCACACTAATCGTCCACTACACAACATATGTGCCTTTATCCATATCAAAGTAAGGAAGTTGCTAACTGGTTAAACCAATGTTTTTAGCTTAAAGAACTCCCTTGTGAATATTGGCGTTATTCTGATCTTTCAAGTTTGAACATTTCTGAGCTCTGGTACGCCCTCCAAAGTTGGATGCAATATGTACAACAATTATCTTGCATTATTTTGCACAAACCAACTGCCACTTTTATCATAATCCTTTGAATAAATTCATATACCCGTATGCTGGTAGCCAATAACTTTTCAATTTTCATTTATATCAAAATGGAAATCAAGAAACTAGTTTGAAAAGACTTTACCATTACTTTCATTTGCAATGTTATAGACTCCTCCCCCCCACCCCTGCCCTCCCCCTGGCGTCCTAATAAAGATACCAATACTAAACAGTGTATGTCAGAAATGGTCTTAATTGCAGACAACCCCTCATTACCACCCACAAAAAACACTCAAGAATCTCTATTAAAAGACACACACACACACACACACACACACACACACACACTCACACACACACACTCTGACCAAACACAGCACTAGCCACTCACTGTGTGTTCAATACCGCTGTATTCTCCCTCTGTGTTTTCTCGGATGGTGACCAGGTTGACATCATCGTACGGAGTCTTAAAACCTTCGATGGACTTACATGGTCTCACGTTGGCATACAAACTGAAAGCCCTGAAAACGAAAGGCAGAACACAAACTGATGTTTCAATTAATCAAAAGCATGGTGATTCTATAATCAAAAAATATAAATCCAGACTGCAGCCTCTCAAAATATGTTGCTTCTGAAAACAAGAATCCAATCAAACTATTAAACTAATCATTCTCATTCAGCTTAAATTACTTTGTTTCTTATTAAGCTGATTTTCTCAATAAATAATATTCCATTCACTGACAATAACAAGTGTTCTCAATGAAATAAAGTTTCACTTTTCAAAAGGAAGAATTTCAACATGTTGATGTCATTCCTGATTACAACAATAAAATTAGAAAATGCGCAATCAGTTTATTCTATCAACAATAATACTTGAAAGAATTGCTCGATTCATAAGTCTTTGCCACTGCTTTACTATAGCACATCAGTCTGTGTCACTATTCTTCTCATAAAAATCAACACTGCATCAGTTCATCATGTTCTACTCGGAGAGGTCACCACCAACATTTCAATCTTTTTGTCACTATTCTCACTCATAAAATCAACACAGTCAGTCACTGTTCGACTTGGAAAAGTCAACACCAACATATTGATCTTTGTCACTGTTTTAACTCACTCCATGCCAGGAGTTTTTCCCCTTGCTAATCCCTGAATACCCGGGGTTTGTATGGAGTAGGAAAACAATTCTCACAATTATAGATGAGCAGACACTTGAAATTTGGTGAGTGGATACAATACATATTAGTCTATATGTGAACAAAAAATAAAGTAAGTTACTAACCATCATGGTGGTGAAAATTGTCTCAAAACTTTCCCTATTTTTAGCACTTTTGCACCTATCAGAAATATATATACTAAGTGTTCCTTAGCAGCTCAGAAATGTTCTACATCACATTCTAGCACAGCTGGAGTCACTCAAGACACAGAAAATATAATATGGAATCAAAAACAGGTGATGGAGAATGTGAAAATACAAAAAAAATGTGTCTTTGCTGGATGAAAAACAAAAAAAAAAGTTCACTGTGCACAAAACACTGGTGACAAGTGACATTGCATCCTGGGCACAGCTTCACACACAGTGGCAAACCATGGATTGCAAAGATGCTTGTTGTAGAGAATAGACCCCTGAATAAGAGTCAAGGTCAGAAGATGAAGAACAGCTTCTTCCACCACTTCATGGTCTTCCTATTCAGAGGCATGTAGGCCATGAGTTGATCACTCATGTCTACTCATGCCATGTAGTCCTGTACTTCTGCTGGTTTTTGCACAATAAATATCAGTAAAAATATGCCTGAAAACACAAACATATCCATGCACAGAGTTACAAAACATGAACATGTGTAGCTGTTCTCCCTCAAACACACACACACACACTTTCACACACACACACACACACACACACACACACACACACACACACACACACACACACACACACAGTAATGCACAAATACTCAGTACATATAATCACTAACTCAATTTGTTTATCCCTCCCTTCTCCCCCCCCCCCCCCTTCCCTCTCTCCCCCTAGTCTACTGATACATGGACCAAATGGAATATCCATGTGTCTGTGGAAAGCGTTTCGCTACCACCCGTGGCATGAAGATCCACAGAACAAAGATGGGATGTGTGAAGACTCATCTGAATGAGCAGCAGCGCACTGCATCAGCAGATAAGACGTCGGAAGACCAAGGCCAGGATTTAAACCACAGTGCCAAGGACATCCACGCTGTTGGTTCGGATGAGGAATTTGCGCAGGCCCTCGATGCCAGGCGCCTGAAACTCAACCTGCCACGAGCAAACGAAACTGAAGATTGGGAGAAACTGGATGCAAACATCGTCCAAAGACTCGACGCACTGATAGGGAAAAGCACCCTGGAACACAAACTAGCCACATATGGGGACATTGTGTATGCCACATGTAGAGACGCCTATGGAGCAAAACTACCCAAAGAGAAAACACCTCCAAAGAAATCCAGACGCCAAGAAAAGATGGACAAGATCAGGGTCCAAAAGAAAAACCTCAAGATGCAAATGAAGACCGCACTGCCAGCTGAAAAACAAGGCTTGGAAAAACTGTGGAAAGACCTGAAAGAAAAACACAGCGCCCTCAGCAAAGCGGAATCTGCGAGGAAGAGGAAGAGCAAAAAGAAGAAGACACAAGAGCGCTTCTTCAGAGACCCCTTCCAGTTTGCCAGAACACTGTTTGAGCAGCCAAAATCTGGGACCCTAAGTGTGGACAAAGGAGTTCTTGAGCAGCATCTGAGGAAAACATACTCTGACCCACAGAGCAAAGCACCACTCGACATTCAAGGTCTGGTGTGGCCAACCAACCCTGAGGAACAGTTCAATGGCAAGCCTCCAACGTTGGCGGAAATCAAGAAGGTGGTCGACAAAGCCAGAGCCAAATCATCACCAGGGCCAAACGGAATACCTTACCAGCTTTACAAGAAATGTCCCAAGGTGCTGGAGTGGCTCCACAGGCTGCTGCGATCGGCTTGGAGAAACCAGAAGATCAGCGGCCAGTGGATGACGGCAGATGGTGTGTACATCCCCAAAGAGCAAAACTCAAGTGACATCAGCCAGTTCAGGCCAATATCACTACTGAACGTCGAAGGGAAAATCTTCTTCTCTGTCATGGCAGCAAGGCTGACCAAGTACCTGATGGAAAACAAGTACTTGGATGTGTCAGTCCAGAAAGGTGGCATCCCAGGCGTGGCTGGCTGTGTAGAACACGCCACAATGATCTGGGACGCAATCCAAAAAGCAAAAACAGAAAAGAGAGACCTGGACGTAGTGTGGCTTGATCTGGCAAACGCATATGGATCTGTGCCCCATGAGATGATACAGTTGGCTCTTGAGACGTACCATGTGCCAAAGAACATCCGCGACATGCTCAAGAAGTACTTCAATGGCTTCTCAATGCGGTTCTCTACCAAGGAGTACACAACAGACTGGATCAACTTGGAAGTGGGTATTGCAATGGGCTGTGCAATTTCCCCAATACTGTTCGTGCTGGCAATGGAACTCATCTTGAAAGCAGCAACAAACAACGCGAGACAAACAGACCTTGGCGATGGATACAAGATGCCTCCTCTCAAGGCCTTCATGGATGACACTACAGTGATTTCATCCAGAGAAGACGAGACACGTCATGTGCTGGAGAGGCTGGACGACATAGTTGCCTCATCCAGAATGAAGTTCAAGCCAAAGAAATCACGGAGTCTCTCACTGAGGAAAGGAAAAGTGGCCGGATCTGTGGTCTTCAGTGTTGCCAACCAGGCCATTCCAACAGTCACAGAAGAACCAGTCAAGAGCCTTGGAAGATGGTATGATGATACGCTGAAAGACACACAAAGAGCAAAAGAAACCAAGCAGATGGCGGAGGAAGGCTTGGAGACCATTGACCAGTGTGGGCTCCCTGGCAAATACAAGGTCTGGTGTCTGCAGTTCATGCTGATACCAAAGCTGCTATGGCCTCTTATGATATACGACATCTGCACCAGCATAGTGGAGGCAATGGAAGCCAAAATCAACAAGTTCACAAGGAAATGGCTTGGTGTCCCACCCTGTCTGACTGACATAGCGCTGTACTGTCGCCAAGCAAAGCTGAAACTACCCCTGAAATCCATCCTGGAGGAATACAAAGCAGGGAAGATCAGACTTCAAAGCATGCTGGAGGACTCAGGAGACAAGGTGGTAGAAGCAATCAAGCCCCAGCTGAAGACAGGCAGAAAATGGAAAGTTCAAGAGGCGATGGATTCTGCAAAAGAAAGTCTCAAGATCAGAGAAATAACAGGACACACACAGACCAACAGACAGGGACTGGGGGTGACCAAAACTGAATGGTGGTCAAAGGCCAAAGGAAAAGCCAAAAGAGACATGATGATTCAGGAGATGAGAAAAGAAGAAGACCAAAAAAGACTCCAAAAAGCAGTCCAGCAGAGCCAGCAAGGGCAATGGACAACGTGGGAGAATGCACTCCAAAGAAGTCTCACTTGGAATGACATTTGGCATGGCCCCTCTCAGGATCAGCTTCATTCTCAGATCTGCATATGACCTTCTGCCCTCAAATGCAAACCTGGTGAAGTGGGGGAAAACAGACGATCCTGCATGCCCCCTCTGCCATGAAAAACAAACAGTGGAGCATGTCCTAAGCTCATGTAAAGTAGCCCTGGCTCAAGGAAGGTACACATGGAGGCACAACCAAGTGCTCAAAGAGATTGTACAAGTAGTCTGGGCTAGTACCAACACCACAAAAGGGAAAATCAGGACTCCAAAAGCACCCGCAACATTCTTCACGGCAGGAGGCAGCAAATCATGGCCAAGAACAACAGTGCCACTCGAAACATGCAGGCAGAGTCTGCTGGACGGGGCAGATGACTGGGAGTGCACTGCAGACCTCCCAGAAGAGTCACCCAGAGATCATCAGCAAGAGTGGCATGAGACCAGACATAGTAGTCCACTCTAAGTCAACCAAGCAGCTGATCATGATCGAGCTCACGGTGCCATATGAGAACAGAATGGAGGCAGCTCAAATCTACAAGACTGAAAAGTATGCTGATCTGGCAAACAGACTGAGGAGAGAAGGCTATCAGGTCAAAGTCCTCACTGCAGAAATTGGAGCTAGGGGGTTTGTAGGAACGTCTGCATACAGCCTCATGAAACAGCTCTCAGTTGCAGGGAAGGAAAAAACCAGAGCCCTGAAAGCAATGGCAGAAGCGGCAGAGAGGTGTTCAAGCTGGATCTGGTCAAGGAGGAACAAAAGTGAACTTCATAAGGCTTAATTTCCCTACAAATATCAGGTGTCCCTGTGGCTCAGTGGTTAAAGCGCGAGTCATTAAGTGGAAAATGAGCATGTCCAGAGGGTAATGGGTTCGAATCCCAGCCATGGCTCGTCCCAAGATGGGAAAAAAAGGGGCAGCAGAGGGACATCCGGAGTCATGAACCGGGTGTGGCCCAACCCCCCTAGAGTGTCAGGAGATAAGGGCCGAAACACTTGCTTGAAGGGGGCTTCTCTTCTGAGGACTCTCTGCTGCCACGCTCTCCACGAGTTTCTTTCTACTACTGAATGGATCACTGCAAAAAAATATGCACTCACTTAGTGTGTAAAACATACATGACACATTTACACACAGCACAGTTTATGTGGTAATAATTTCTCTTTAGCCACCTCTGTGGAATACATGGACAACTCAAAGAACTGCAAAGGCTGAGTGTTGACTGGCCAGTCGTTCAATAAACCTGGTGTGCCTGTGAACGGATGATCGAAAGGAAAAAAGATAACATTATCAGTCCAATCGCCAGTGAAAACAGCCCCAAAATCGTCGACTTCTTCCCCCATTTCAGCGTCAGTATCCAAATCAAACACTTGTTGTTGAGGCCCAACTGCTGGCACAGTTTCGTCTGCTTCTTCGCCACTATCAGCGACCACTTCAGTGTCGGAATCCACGTCTGTCTCCCCACTGTAGGGGTCGAAATCCTCATCAGAAGAATCGCTGGTGTCTTCTTCGACATCTGACCCATCAGTCTGGATCAGTACAAGTGCGTCTTCAGCGCTAACTAACAATTCACCAGCCCTACTGTGTCGAAGGCTTCGTCGCGACGCCATCTTTTCAATCACGGAGCAGCGCTGACCGACGGTACTCTCTGTTGTTGTCGGCTTGCGAGCGAGCCATGCCACACACGCAGCGCAAGTGAATGGAAAGTTGGTAGGGGATAACTAAGGAATCATCTCCCTTCTTGAGTTTCGTACCCGATACGTCACTCGGACAGCGCGAATTTTCAAAATCCAAATCCGCATATGCGGACATTGGTAGTGAATGCTTCGTCGTACGATGTCCGCATATGCGGACACTGGTAGCGAGTGAGTTAAGCAGATGATTCAACACAACATTCGGTCCACATCCCCTTCTATTCAGATTAATCAACACAACATTTCCATTCGTGTTATTGTTCTTCTCATATGAAGTATAGATTTCAATCTACATCCCTATTTTACTCTAAAGAATAAGCACAGCACTTCAGGCTATGTCTGTTCCACCTACTCAGAAGAAGAAGATTAAAGTTTCAGTTCCACCTACTCAGAAGAATGAAGATTAATGTTTCAGTCTTGATCACACTTTCAATCAGAAGAATCAGCAACTGTCTTTTTCACAGAAATCAGCATGGCATTTCAGTTTGTTTTATGGTCATGTACAACATTTTCTAGCAGACATTTCATGACATACTGCAAATTCTCATTAACAGAGTCCATTTTAACATACAAGTGAGTACGTGTGTGCGTGCCCCGCACACAGTGTAGAGTTGGTGGGTTGCTCTTGCATGCGTGTCTGCATCTGTATGTATGTGTATCTGTGCATGTGTGCGCGCACACACATGGGTGGGTGAGCAGAAGGGTATGTGCCTACACACCTGCAAGTCTTTGCGTATCTGTGCACTTGTACTTGGAGTGTGTGTTCACATTCATGCTATATGTACTCACACAAAGGCACGTGCGCTACAGCGCATGCCCTTGAGTACAGACATACAGTCTATGTGCATTACAACACAAGGGAAACTGGACCACTACCACCTACTTCCTGAGAGCCAAGTTGAGAGACTTGTGCCCCTTGCCAATGGGTGTAGCCAGCGGTCCCTTCAGACCTATCTTGGTCTCCGCCATGGAGTCAAAGATCTTCTGAGGTAGGTGAAAGTTGCCATCAGGGCCCTTGACAGGCGTCACGTCCACGTCCTCCCAGATGACAGGCGCCTGGTCAATCGACACAACAACACAGCCTTGTTGCCACTTCCCATATTCCTCCACACCCATGAGCAGACAAGAACACCACCACCCCACCACCCACGCTCAAACAACATAATTTTTGGGTCACAGATCGTATACCATTACAAGCTCAGATCTGGGAAGTTTTCTGTAATTTTCTAGATTCTCTGCATTCAATAATGTCATCACCTGTTTTCAAATTCAAAGCCTGCAGTGAGAGACCAATGATGCACAATTCTCCCATACAGCAGTATCCCCCAAAGATGTGCACATGTTCGTAAATGAAGCACAAAAAAGTTCAACTCTTGGTACATGGAACTATCATAACACATGAAATTACCACTCTGGGTATGATTGCGATGCACATTATTTTTCTAATTGAATGTGCTGGCCTGTTAGTGAGAACATGCACACAAAGTTTCATGTTGGAATGGAAGATTTTCTGATCTAGATGGTAACCAGGATCCAGTAGCTAGCCTGATGAGCTCTTCACAGAGTGAAACAGCTTCCTGGTCCTGCTGACCTCCAATGTGGAGGAACAATAAAACAAAAACATTCACCACAGAAAAATTTCTCCTCATGCCTCCTTACCCTTGAAAGCAAGTCCTTTAAGAAAAAAAACCAAACTATTAAACCTGGGATGGATTTTGATTCTGCTCCACTCCCTGCCTGGATGGCATTCAGGCCCTGGTATTATACATAATACATATATTTATGTGCATGTGTGTGCGTATGCATTTCAGTTTGATATTCTTGCCAGATACATGGTAACCCCCAAATTTGCCAGAAAAAAAAAAAATTTGAAAAAACCTATGGGAAGTTTGTATCAAATTCCCCAATTGGCTATGATATTACCATGCTGGACATGCCGTATGTGACCAATACATTTGCTTCTTCTACTTTCAGCACAGAAGGCGCACACTATCCCATCATTTTCAACTGTATGATGCCAAACTGACGTTAAAGCTTAACACCCACACTCACCCCTGCAGCTTCAAAAATGTCCTTGACAGACTGCGATATCTCAGGGCCGATACCATCACCAGGAATCATGGTGACCTTCTGGACGCCACTGCCCTGATCACATGCAAATCATCATCATCATCATCAAAATCACTTTATCTGAGTAATACAAAAATTTGCATTGCAAATATCGACATATCTTTCTACACTGATTAAAGAATGGTAGGCATGACGTTCATGAAAAGTACATGTATTCAAAATTGTGTATACCATGGTTAATTTTTGTTATAGTGTTAATGCTTGCTGTCCATACAATTTGCACCATATATTTTGTTAATAGTCTGACATTTTAGATGATATAACAACAATACTATTACTACCTGAGGACTGATTATGCAATCATGCTTATGTCCTACACATTAGTTACACTTTAATCTTCTTTCCCTTACTGCCCACGATTATAACAATGATCATCATCATTTTATATATTATGATATGCTGCATGTTATCCTCCAAGACAGGAACACATTAACTGAAATTGTACATAAGAGTATATACTATACATTTTATAACTTTGAAGTCTTAATGAGAAAGTTACATGAACATGTATCAAAATAAACGGCAGAATATGATTATTTTTTTCAATATACATCATAATTAATAAATCAGACTAAATGTTAAGATGTAATTCCAAACTGGATGTTCAAGAGGTTAAAGAGTGTCTGCATTTATGTGTGTGTGTGTGTGTGTGTGTGTGTGTGTGTGTGTGTGTGTGTGTGTGTGTGTGTGTGTGCATGTATGTGTTGTGGTGTGTGTGTGTGTGTGTGTGTGTGTGTGTGTGTGTGTGTGTGTGTGTGTGTGTATGTGTGGGGGTGCACACGAGCATGTGCGTGTATGTGTGTATTTTGTGTGAGCGCTATTTAAGATAATTTACATAAATGGGGTGATTTTCTTTAAAAAAAAAAAAAAAAGGCATTTGCAAACTACCCCACTTTTGACAGGCCCAGTAACATGACAAAATCATATGTGTGAATGCCAATGAAGGCAATAATAACTAAATCAGTTCCACTATACAGCTGCAGTTTTTGTGGGTCTGCACGCAAAGCTCCTACTGATTGATGCGCACACTGTGTGTCATGGCGCGTAAAATACCTTGTCAGTCGAATTGTTCAACTAAAATAATGGCAGTGACTTGTGTCTACCCTTTAAAATTCTGCAAAATGTCTAGCCACAGCATATAAAAGTTCATCACTCAAGCCCGCAAATTATTTAAGAGATCTTCCCAGTCAGTGTAAAACTAAGAAGACGCTGCTTATTTCCTGACAGCCACACACAGACAGCCATATGCGCTATGCATGTCTCACAAAGCAATCTAAAAAATATGAAGCACAAGACTGGTGATGCACCAGACTCACATTTACAAAGGCAAAATGGCAATGTATTCATAAGTGAAATGTAAAAAAAGATGATTCAGATACTCCATCATGACCTAGGCTTAAGAGTTCTATTCTGGGGTTTGGGTGATTGCATCAAGACAAAACCCAGCAGGAGTCCTGGCATGTACATGACAGTACATGGGGGAAAAGTCCACAAATGGTGCAAACCAGAACAAGACATGTAGTCTTGTATCACAAACAAAATTACACGCAATGGGGTGACATGGAAAAACTAGGTCAAGTGCTCTGTCTTACTACTGAATGGATTCATGTCCCTAAGTTGTTTTCAATAAAACGTACCCCAAACAATGTTGACCCTCTTTTCTGCAATTGCTCCACTTACCAGTTTTGCAAATGTATGCTTGTGCATGCATCAGTGTGTGTGTGTGTGTGCATATGCAAACTCATGAGCATGAGGGGGACAGAAAGAGGTCTGCAATGACGCAGAGAAAGACATGAAGACAGAGATATCCTTTTGAAAAAAATATGAACATGTATCTTTACACTCTTTACTTTTCTCTCAGAATGAAACCAAGTATTTTATGTTGTGTGACAGTGTTATGTGTGGAGAGCTTTCTATGTCTGTATCCTTGAATCTCTTTCTATTGAATCCTTGAGACATAGTTATATCAGCAAACAAAAGTCCAAGGTAGTGAAAATCAGTCCTTCCACGTTTTCTTTTTACCTACAATTTATTCCACGCTTTCTTTTTTCTTCTCGTTGCTGTTCTTTGTATACCCTCTTTTGTTTTATTTTCAAATCAATTTGAATCGAGACATTTCTGTTTGAAAAAAAAAAAAAATTCATAACATGAAAATTCTGGATGTTTACAATCATTAATTTGAACAGCAGACTTCTGAAACACAGCAGTAACAGAATTTCATAGTCACAAGTGGGCTATAAAAGGTGACAACTTGCCTAGTGTTATAAATGAAATAGCAAAGCAAAAAACATAAAACCACCCCTGCTAATATGATTTTTTTGTTAAATCAACATAACAGAAAAAGAAGAGAAAAAAAAAAAAAAATGAAAAAGTGTTAAACAAAGGCCAAAAATTTGCTAAGACATAACAACGTTAAATCATAAATGAAGTAACAAAGTAATGTGGAGCTTGTAAAAGAAATGTAAAACTGTTGTTTAAGAACAACTACAGCATGGACAGGAAAGACAGTCTTTCAAAATAAACATTAGAATTAGACATCCTTTTTCTCAGTCCAAGCAAAAACGTCAACTTCACATTTTCTTCAACCTTTTCTCAATCATTTCAACATTTTCTTCCATTCTCCATTACTTCTCTTCTGGCACCTCTTCTCCCCCAAATCATCCATTAGATGTTTGTTCCTAAACGACGCATGCACATTGTAAATTCTTATCCCTGATTTTACACTTTTCTAATAACAGTTCATAACCTTTCTCTTTATAACACAGTCTTTTTTTCTTTTTTAAATGAAGACACAGTTTGTCTTACATTAGGTTTTTTTCTTTTTCAACAGACACAAGCCTTCTTTTACCAAGCAAGATGCAAATGTAACAGAATTAACAAAATTTAAAGTTTTAATGAATATCCCTCATGTTAATTAAACATACCAGTACACAAAGTTGTCCACATTTCTCATCAAAAAAAAAGAAAAGAAAAAGAAAAAAAAGGGAGGGAGTGTAGCAACACAATAATAAAGCTACAAGAAAACCAAATTAAACCCAGAGCATTAATCAAGCACAAGTAAATTTTTTTTTAAATAACTACTGTTAAAAGTTGAATGGTTTGATATTGTGTCACTGTCACTAGTGGAGAAAAGAAGAGGATGGGTGAATGGAAAAAATCAGCCGGTGATAACACAACAGATTTTGTCAGCCAGTTCCGCCCATGCTTGTCATCCAACGTTGCAGTGTTTCTTAAAACAGACAACAAGGGATACTTTATACACTGACTTTGCACTATGATGCATATATTTTTACACAGAGGATCCCCGGGACGCAAATTTTTTTCATTCGCAACTATGATCAGTTTTCTGCAATTTTATTCAAGGACAAAGACTGATAACTCTTCAGATGCAGCAACTCAATTTCATTGAAGAATGCAACCAAACACTTCAACTTTAGAGCTGCAGCCCCTAAGTATCCAAGTTTTCACATCAGTTGCTGGAAAGAAGTGATCATGGTTTAGATCCTGTGGCTGTTGGCTACTAAACCCTTGCTGGATGCAAGCAACAGTCGGTCTCCAATTTCATTGAAAAATTAAACTTGTTCTTGTCTTCAGCGTTCCCAAAGAGATCGACAAAGGTGGCAATATGGCGTCTGGGCATGGTCGTAATGTTTGTCAATCTCACTTTCAATTTAGTTGACGAGATCGATCAACAAAAATAGTGACAGTGCTCATACTACCACCAAGGCTGTTGACGCTAAAAATTTTTTTTTTTTTAAACTTGCACACACATTCAATCCCACTCCATCTTTCAAAAGAGTTGGTAATCATGTGTTGATGGATACAGATGATGCAAACATTAATGCAAGTGCGGTTGACTCTTCAAAGTTTAGAAGTTGGCTGTCTTAATAAGCAAGCAAAATTAGAAAGCCAGTGACAACGAACCGATACTGTCAAAAAGTAGCGATTTCATGTGTGGCACAAGGCCTGTGCATGAACGTTATGCATCATACATCAGAAAGAAAATTTGGCAAAGTCCTAGATTAGAAGCAAGATTTGGGGAGAAAGTCCCGTTTTTAGATAATCCCTTTCCTCAGCCTTTTTGATACTTTGTGTTCTTTCCAAGGAGTCTTCATTCAACAAATTGAAAAAGTTCTCCATGGAAGAAGGAAATGAAGGGGGCTCTAAAAAAAAAAAGGATTTACCCCATTTTTGTTTGCTTCTGCTGCTTTTGGTTTGTAAGCAGCTCCCAACAGTGAAAGTGTTTTTTGATATTTATCTGCATATGCTGTATTTCATGGTGGTGTGTAGCTGAATGGATGAGTGTGTTGGTGCAGCATTTTCAATGTTTTGTATAATTGAGAGTTTTTTCCAATTGTTTTTTTCATTTTGATAGTAGGTATCCTCATATTTCACCAAAGGACCCTCAGATCTTTCAACAGAGGGTCTCAAGGACATTTGGTTTTATATGCTATAAGGAACACTGCACTGAGAAGAGCCAGCACCAATGGGGTAAAAAAAAGGGTAGAAAGTTTGCAAGCATGCACACACACAAACATGCACACCTCCTCACCCCCCTTCCCACCTCTCCCAGCGCTGAACATTGCAATACTGAACCAGAATAGCTCAGTTAGTAGAGCACTGCGCTTGTAATCTCAGTGATCCTGGGGGTGCCAGTTCAAATCTCCACTAAGAGTTGTTTTGGTTCATCATGACTTTTCCAACAGTATTAACATTGGCTCTGACCATTTCCCAAAACATCCTTCAAACAAGACTATAAATCAAACGGAGGTTTCATGAGTGAGCGCATGCACAATACCTTGCACACATATAAAATCACATCAAGGCCAGTTTGACCGTTTGTATGGATGACACATTACCCACAGCATGCAACCTGCATGAAAAATCAAAACAATGACGGGAAAAAAAATTAGTGACTGATACTGGCTGTACGACACACGAAACAACTGAATACAGTGCCAGCTTGTAGTGCTTCTATTTGCTCTGTCTAGATCGGCAGCTCAGTGTGTAAATGTGAGCATGGATTGTAAAGCCCTGAAAGCTTGGTCTCAAAACAAGCACATGTCCCTATGTAAGTACTTTTAATAATGATGATGATAACACTGTAACAGGATGGCAGAAAACATGTCGGCATCAGCATCCCATGAAACTTTTTAGAGACACGCATGCAAGCACACACGCAGGCACGAGCGCATGCACGCACACACATGCACGCGTGCACACAAACACACACATACACACGTCCACACACACAAAACATGCTCACAAGACAGCAAGCAAGAACTACAGAGTAAGAAACTGTTATTGGAGAGATCAGAACAATGCTCAACACCTGGCAGTAGCTCACTCATTGTGACTTACTTTTGGATTATCTCACACTGACAGGGACAAAATCTGCTTCCATACAAGCTGGTCCTGTCAAATCAAACCTGTAACTGGTACAGCAGCTTTCGGTATTTACACTTCTAAGAATTATGGGAAAAAACCTATTTTGTCAGCTGTGGCTGGATGGTGGATTTACTGGTCAATCGACTGAAAAGGCAATGAAGTTTCCAATTCATGTTATAAAGTACAGCTCTAGAATGACCAGATTCCAGTCATTGCAGTCAGTTCCATGACGATGAACAGAACCACAGAAATAACCACAACTGACCCCATAGCTATGTTCTGCGCTAAATAAAGAAACCTTACATGTGCTGGACATACATTTCCACCATAGACTTCAACAAAATGCCTTCAATTTGAAATTAATGAAAATGTCCCTGCAGACACCTTAATTTTGTTTTCATTAATTACTCCATTATTTCAGACTATCAGTTTTACTTTCATGCAGAAATTGATCCGAAAAATGATGACTGTTACTTTAATCAGTTTTACAAACCTGAAGCAACTAAAGCAGCAAAATAATTCTGTGATGCATGCATGTCTGTAAAAACAATGGGACAAAGAAACTGTCAAAACTATCAATGCAACATTCCTTTCTTTTTTGTTGTTGAAATACTTACAGCCGTTGAGTACTGCCTGGCAGACTGGCATCCCCAGGGATGGATTTCTGAGCACTGCAAGTCAACCAAATTACTTGAACAATTAGCACTGAGGCCCGTGATCATTACAAGAGAAACACAACAAAGTCTAATACTTTTACAGATCTAAAATAGTTTAACTGTCATATAAATATAAAAAGAACAAGTTTGCGTTTGAAATGTCTACCCTCTCCTTATCTTCCATCACTCTCGACCGTCTCCCCTTCTTTCCTGAAATGAAAGACAGCCATTCAGCTTTAAGTCAACGATTAAAGTCATTTTACCTAATTATCTTCAACTCTTTCATTACAAGCAAACCAAGACTCAAAGATGAACTGGCAGCTGGAAGAATTTTACATCATTTTATTTAGACTTTGCAAAAGAACATATTATTGTATCTTAATAATGTTATAAATCCCTTTTGAGGTTATAAATGCCTGAGACAGGCGGCTCTTCCACGTTTTCTAAATTTGTATCACAAAGATCAAGATGCACAGATTTCCCCCCACCCCCTTCCACTGAAAATGAAAAGTAAAACGCTTTAATCATATTGAGATAAGAAGCCCTGGTTAAAGACATATTTTTTGTACTCCCAGTTCTTATAGAACAGAGAGTACTTTACAATGCGAATGAAGAAATGCTGTCTGTCTGTCTGTCTGTGAGTCTGTCTGTCCGTGGTCTAAATCAGTAAATGTGTTCCACTCGCTCCAGACAAAACTTTTGGGCCGATCTTTCTGAAAATTTGTAGGTCTGTTCATTATGGGTCACGGATGATGCCCGATGTTTCATTTTACCTGAATAGCCATTACTAACGGCTATAACAGCCCAAAACAGTTTAATTCTTTATGGAATACCTCAGTGACGAAATACATTATGACGCATGTTTGATTGTGACATCATATACATTATGACACATGTCTGATTGTGACGTTTTTCAGGAAGATAAACTGGGAATACATTTATATGCTTTGCATCTTGTCTTTCACTTCCTGTTTTGTGACTTTTCATAAGTCGGGCTTCATAAGGTTCCAATTAGAACGAAAAAACAAAAAGATAGATATTACGTTAAACTTAAAGGTCACTACTCATTCCTATAATCCATACTAAATTGTGTTTCAATCCATCAACATCTTAAGTTAGCTATATAACAGATTGAGAATGAGGTACACACACTCGTCATACTGCAGTCAACAAATCACATAAACAGCTTGGTGAATTAACTTTCCTTTCATAGACAAGGACATACTTCTAAACTAGTTGTACAAGGGACCAGTGAGACCATGATATCTAGAGTGTGGAAATGCCATTTGGTGTCCACAAAGATGCCTGCCATCTGTGACTGAAAAGAAGCAACGTCTAGCAACAAAATGAGTACAATGGATTCAAAATTATTCATGTAGAAATAGGTTGGAATACCTGAAGTCATCCACTTTAATATAAGCAAGAAGAAGCAAAGGAGATCTTAGTCAAACCTTATTTCAAGATTTTAAGAAATATGGATGATTTGAATATATATACATGATTTCTTTACATTATCATGTTACAGTGTGACACGATACAATGCTGACCTACTATTCAATGAATGTAACAATACTAACAAAAGAAAACTTTCAATTCAGTTACAGAATTTCATTTCTATAACACTAACCAACTTCAAACAAGCATGAATATTAACACCTAAAAAAAAATCTTGTTGATGAATGGAAATGCTTCACTGACATAATAACTTTGATAAGCCTCTCTAAGTCTTGAGCTCATTTCCAAAGTCCTTTTTTTTTGCAAACCATCTGCAAGATGTGAATCTAAAAAAACACAAAAGGCTACCTAAATGCCGTCTTTCTGATTCCTTATAAAATAAGATTCCTGAACATAAAGGCTGACAGCAATTTTTCCAAAACAACTTATGACAGTGGCATGTAACTAACTATAAGAGGCTCATATCTGCCAGCCATGCAAGTGATGGGGTTTTTTTTCAATCCAGTACAAGGCAAGAATTTAACGGGATATGTTATACTGGGATATGCAAATCTCATGTTGATACCACATGCTCACTGACCCTCTGTGCATGTGACTGAAAATAGTGAAATGTTTGTGGTCCATCGCAAGCATGGCCAGACAGGGAGTCAACTGCACACGAATAGTACATGATAAAGGATGAGAAACTATGGCAGTGTGGTGTAGTGGAATGTGCATACTGCTTTGCTCAAGGTGAATTCTGTGTAGTGCACAGAAGTATGTTAGTTCCAATGTGCACTTTCACTTCGGCAGTGTAAAATTTAAAAAATTTTAAAAACAGGAATAATTTAGATCTTGTTTATGTTTACTGTTTTAGATTTTTTACTTTTAAGAGTGTCTGCAAGGTTTCTGGTGAATTAAGACGTTGGATCATACCTTAAACTCACAGGGCAAGTTTGAAGCAGTGTGATGGCAGGTCATGGAGATGCGATAGCCATGGTAACTCGATCCATTTGTCACCTTTGTCTTTCGACATTATAACCTTTTGCGACCTTAGATTTGGGAAGGGGGGGGGGGGGGGGGGTCACATGACCCTGGTGTGTACTCAGCGACCTTGTGTTGCACTCACACTGTCACAGACCTATGCATTTCACTGGTTAAAAAAAAAGGGCCATAATCTAATAACTTAAAACATCATCACTTTCTTTTCAGATGTACACGTTCCCACCATATCAATGTAATTTTTTGTTCTTTATGATGGTGTTGTTCATTTTTAGATCTAGTGATATTTTTTTTTCTTCTCACGTCCCTATTTAATTTGCTAGCTTGGCTGAACCTAGTTTCAATTTGTGATGCAGTATAAGTGATCTGCATCCATTTGTTCTCACAATAGTATCTTTTAGGGATATGCCTCTAGTGGACTATTTGTACTTCTTACCAGAAGCTCATTTACAAAATCAAAACCGAAATGTTTTTCGCCACGTGCATAACATGTGGTTTATTTGACATTCAGCCGACTCCTCATTGATCTCAATAGAACAGACAGTGCCACTAAACTTGAAGGCCAGTTTTGGGCACGACTCTTTAATTTAACAGTATCAGCTTGAAACAGTTGTAAGAAATCATAAATACATACCTTTTCTGATACGAGTGGAAGTGCATACTGTCCTTGAAATTTTGAAATATCATGAAATCTGAGAAAAGCCGTTCGAAGACTACGAGCAGCCATGCTGACCTTGATGACCTTGTAAATTATTATGAGTTCCGGTATTCTAACCTGTGACCTTTACCATAAAATAGTTCTCAGCAAGATTAATCACTGTATCTCACCTCACTAAAACTGTTTTATTTCAACTGCATGAATACAATACTTGAATGTTTAAGTGAAAATTGCATTGCACATGTGATGGTTATTGAATAATATCCCCTACTAAAGCACAACTTTTACCGTCAACTAGAGTCCCTTAAAGAACAAGAAAAAAAAAAAAAAAAGAAGAAGAAGAAGGAGCGGTTGGGGAAACTTTATTTGAGCATGGACTTTGGATTCATAATTTTACTGACAGTGGGCTGTGTCAGGACAATTGACAGGCTAGAACACCAAGGCTACATCAAAATGTTGTTATACTCTGCATAGTTATGCGGGGATTGTCTTCAGTTGTGACAAGCTCCAAGCATAACATTATCAGTCTCCAAAATCCCCCGAGGTCGGAGTGTGGCTGTCCATGTGGCGGGGTAATCAAAAACGGTCACACACGTAATGTTCTCAACCCCAGCTGATGCATTTGTACCATAGCGTTCAAATACTTCGGCTGTTTGGATGATCCCTGGAGTCTTTTAGCCAGGGTACGACAACAAACTGACAGTGTGTGCCGTAGTAAAATATGATGCCGGCTTTTTCTTTGCAGTTATAAACGCTGCCACAATCATTGTGGGAACGAAAATAATCTGAATTTCATCTAGACGAGATCATTTGATGCAATTTTCTACAAAGCGGGTATAGAGAAGTAGGCATAAAGTATAGTGTCAACAGGCAATTATATTGTGCCATATATACTGTCACTTTGTCAATCGTTCTTAATCAGTCAAATGAGGCCTCATGAAACTGTCGAATTAAACAGTCTTTTTTTAATTTTCACAAAAACTGCAACCCTATTAATCATTAATTTGCCTTTGTGTCCGGAAACAAACTTTAACAGCCCTGTTTGGAGGAGGAAAAAAAAAAAAGGAGGGGAGAGTAGGAGGTGATGTAACTGAAATGAATGCATAAAGAAAAACAAACGTGGCTGTGGCTGTAGACGAGGAAATTTCAAAAGGAATTTAAGGTAACTCAACACTCATCTTGCGCTGAATTTGATCAGATAAGTAATTGCTCGTTCTTTGTTTTCATTGTCCCATATGTTGTTTATCTTGCCCAAAGAAGATCTAAGAGGTCGAAACGCGTCGTGTTTTGTCTTGTAATTTGTTTGTCCATGTCAACCGGCGGAGTTATTGTAGATACCTTTTAAAATTTGTTTCAATTTCTGCTTCTCTTTGAAACTAACTGTAGACGACGAGTCGGAAAGAACGGTGTGAGTGTAATGCCACTGAGAAGACGGGGCAGGAAAAAACAAACAAACAAACAAACAACAACAACAACAAAACGGAAGAAAAACGTAATCAGTTATTGATATGTCACAAACAGCGGATCAAACAAGGAGAGGGAACCCATTCGGTTTGTTTGAATATATATCCCTTTCTCACCCTCTCCCTTCCTCTCACCTCTTTAATTCTTTTGTCGAGCACGGCCCCTGAATGAAATAGGAAATTGCCTGTCTGTCATTATTGGGGCTATCTTCATTGCCATTATCGTGAACATTTTTTTTTCTTTTATATTTTTCTTTATCTCTGGATCGATATTATCCGGCTAAGAGAGGAATGCACGTTGGTGTACGCTGGTGTACATGACGTATGAGAGACATGCATCGAGCACACGTGTTGTGTTGTGTGTGTGTGTGTGTGTGTGTGTGTGTGTGTGTGTGTGTGTGTGTGTGCACGTGCACGCGCATACGCGTGCATACGTGTGTTCGTGCGTGTGCGTGTGCAGGTGTGTGTGCACTCGCGTGCGCATGCACACACGCACATGCGCATGTGTGTGTGTGTGTGTGTGTGTGTGCGCGCGCGCGCGCACACACACGTCTGTGTGCATATGTGCGTGCGCGTGCGCGTCCGTGAGTGCATGTGTGTGCGCACGTGCGCGCTCGCGTGTGTGTGTGTGTGTGTTTTATGGATGTGCTTGTATGTGTGTGTGTGTGAGAGAGAGAGAAAGAGAGAGAGAGAGAGAACTTTTTTCAATGGACGTTACGGCTAAATGCCATGGGGAGGACAAGACCGGAGGGACTAGGACAGCAGGTAAAGCAGATCGGAGGGGGCCGGTGGTGTCGCGTGAAATCTGGGAACGTGATATCTGGGAAGGCTTCCCAGATGTCACAGATTTTTTTGGGAACGCGTTCCAAAAACCTACTGTGATATCTGGGAAGGCCCGTGATATCTGGGAACGTGGTCTTTCAGAGCTCAGAAGGGCAGAAAGAAGACGAAAAAAGAATGGATTTTCGAGATAAGGTAGGAAACAATTTATTTAGGTGCAATTGAGATCTTTGGCCTTCTTGTCACTTTTTTTTTCCATTAATTTCTTGGCATGATTTTCACAAAGTTCGCAGATTTCACGATTGGAAGTTTAGGAAATCTGGGAACGCGTTCCCAGATATCACGGTTCCCAGATATTATACGACACCGGGCTCAGTGCAGCCTGCATCGCCAGAGAAGATCTTCAATGACGAGCCCTCAACACTGATGAGGTAAAGCAAGTGGTTAAGAAACCTAGGGCCAGCTCATCGCCAAGACCTGACGGAAAACCCTATCCGCTGTGTGTGAAAAGTCCTACTATCCTTGAGTCGCTACACAAACTAATAAGATCAGTGAGGGCGGCGAACTCGAAGTTCAGCGACCAATGGATGATAGCGGTCGGGGTATACATTCCCCGAGAGCAGACCTTGAGTGACAACCGGTTCAGACAAATATTATTTGTGAACGTTGAGAGGAAAGTTTCCTTCTCTGTCATGGGAATGAGGATGACTAAATCTTACAAAAAGTGAGTACTTGGGTGTTTCAGTGCAGAGTGGAGGCATCATACGAGTGTCTTGCTGTGTGGAACAATGCCACTATGATTTGGGAAGCAATCCAAAGAGCGACTGCAGAGAGATGAAAGTTCGACATAGTGTGGTTCGATCTGGTAAATGTGCACGGATCAGTGTGTGTGAGTGTGTGTGTGTGTGTGTGTGTGTGTGTGTGTGTGTGTGTGTGTGTGTGTGTGTGTGTGTGTGTGTGTGTGTGTGAAACCGAGGTAGAGAAAATGGTTTTGATGGGGTATAGACACAGCATGAAACATCCACCTGTATGTATTTGACGGAAGATCACATGAAACATACACCTTTAAGGCATCTCGTCTGCCTGCCCATTCACCATAATACATCTTAACTTACAAAAGTGATTCGCAAACATGTGTTGCATGAGTTGATTACCCCCCCCCCCCCACCCCCTCCACTTCATAAGTATTTTAAAGACGGTAACTCTCTCTCTCTCTCTCTCTCTCTCTCTCTCTCTCTCTCTCTCTCTCTTCTCTCTCCTCTCTCTCTTCCCAATCGGGAAGTCTTCTAAGTGACTTGTAGACATAGCTAGTTTGAGTGCATATGCGTTCTCTGCCTGATTAAGTATTACAGACAGCCGTTTTGGAAACTGGTGCTAAAATTGGAAAAGACTGCTAGAAAAAAGTGTTTTCAGACTAAGATGTTCTGAAATTTGTAAAACTGTAATTTAGGTATTTTCACATCTTCGTGAAATGGTGGATTTCTTCGTTCCTAATAATAGTTCTCTACTCTCATGTCGTACAGAGTATTTTTTCTGCTACGTTTTGCCAGCAATTATCTGCTCTCATGTACAGAAGATTTTTTCCTGTTATTTTTTTGCTCGCAATTCTCTTCTCTTATGTCGTACAAAGGATTTTTTTGTATTATGTTTTGACAGCAGCTCTCTGCACTCACGTTGTGCAGAGAGTTTTCTCTGTTATGTTTTGCCAACAATTCTCCACGGGCATGTCGTAAGGAGGATTTTTTTTTTTTTCGTGTTTTGATGACAATTTTCTACTCTCTTGTCGTGTACAGGAGTTCTTTTTTAGCGACATTTTTTTTTCTCCCATGTCGTACAGAGAACTTTTCTGTTATGTTTTGCCAGTAATTCTCTACTCTCATGTCATGCAGAAGATATTCTCTGCTATGTTTTGCGAACAATTCTCTTCTCTCGTGTCGTACAGAAGATTTTTTTCAGTTATGCTTTGCCAACAATTCTTTACTGTTATGTTGTGCAGGAGTTCTCTGTCTCAATATCAGGCTCTCCCTTCATGTCAGAATTTTGATTTTGTGTGTGTGTGTGTGTGTTGATTAAACGAATGCCCAGAATCGGATCAGTTACTTTTAGATTCTGTGACTTATACGAATAAAAAGAATTTATGTAACACGCTTTGTTATTCAATAGTTGCCGATGAATAAGTCATATATCAACTGAGTCCAGGCTTAGGATGGAGTAAAATGCATTCTATTTGCTTTAATAAGTCCTCGGCCGTATGTACTTGTTCAACGATCATTCGAGTTTACAACATATGTTTTAAGATTATACCCTATTATATTTTGTAAAATATCCACCTTAAGTCGTATAATCTTAGCACACATTCGGTCTATTGTGTATTGACTTCTGTATATATCAAATCAGTATCCCCCCTTTTTCCTGTGGTTTACGAGACACCATACTGCGTTTTATTCAGTAAAGTGTATTTCTCGGTCTTCAGACTTTAGCTCCTTGAAGAGAGTCACTGGCGTACCGCACTGAAGAACTGTCCATGGCAGCAGGTTCCTCCAACTCTGTTTGTTGTGTGCCACGACCTGGGTGTCTGTAAATGGCTTCCCTGTCCATTCTGCAATATTGTTGACCATCGTTCTGTTTTTTTTTCCCCAGAGAGAGAGAGACAGAGACAGAGACAGAGAGACAGACAGAGAGACAGACAGACGGACAGAGAGAGAGAGAGAGAGAGAGAGAGAGAGAGAGAGAGAGATTATATTAATTCCCAAAGGTAACATATAAACAAAACAAAAAAAAATACGTTCTCCCTTCTGGCCTTCGTTCCTTCAGAGACTAAAGATACCGACAAAGAACTCTCTTACTGTACATTTTGCCACACTTGTGAAATGTTTATTGAGTTCGTTTGGCGTGACATTGTTTATCTGGTGTGCCTTAGATTGTGATGTTTTATTCAAGTTCATTTCCATATTGAATTTGAGTTTTGCTTGAAAGAAGCAAAATCTTGGTAAAATTTCTTCTTTGCAGCTCTTTTTTTTTTTTTTTTAAATAATTAATCTGATTTTCCTCGTATCTCTATCTCGAAAAGATCTTCATGAAGGAATATTGCAGTTTGTATTTCCTTAGTCACCCATTTAAGTTGAGGCGGGTGCTTAACACTAAGTATTCTGTATGGAGTATGTACATTATAAACAGTATTGGACGTTTGTAGCTAGTATTCAAGAGAATCATCTGGATTCGTATAATTGTAGACATTCGAAAATGGTGGTCGGGAAAGAGAGCTGCAAGAAAACTATCCTCCTGAATCTTGCAAAAGATCTGTAGGCCACATGTTTGTGACCTGTTTGGGGGATTTTAAGTCCATTTTTCGCCAATGTGGCACATACTGGAAAATGGTCACTGTATCCGTTTACAGGGATATTTTGTTCACTCATGTTTTGTGAGTCACTGACATAAATGTAAACAATGATAGTGTTCTGCTGGTTGAGGTTACACGGGTAGGGTGTGTCAATTATCTCAGACAAGTTGTATGAGGATAATATGTCTGTCCATGACTGATGACGTTTCAATAGATCAATATCAACGTCGCCAAGTAGTAAACTTCCAGCAGCATAAAAAAGTGACAGTGAACTCGTCCATCCATTCAGCATTTTTGAAAAAAAAATTCTGCAAATAATGCCGAGTCTGCGTGGTTTGGTCCTTTCAACCTAATTTCTAGCCAAACTGACCCAATTTGAAACCTTTCAAGGTGACATAGTGTGTGTGTGTGTGTGTGTGTGTGTGTGTGTGTGTGG
>CM065722.1:18986746-19024246 GCA_033310375.1 Conus canariensis
TATTGTAGGTTTACTACAACAGAAAGTTTCAGCGGAACATAAGGTGAGGCATTTTTGTAGTGAACAGCTTGCACAGGTTGTACACGTCTGCACTCTGCGGCCTGTACTTCTGTAGTCTACGTCTACTGCTAACCAGTTGTTTATTCAATGAAATTGATCGTGAAGTTGAACTTACGAATGTTCACGTTACAGTCATGTTTTTGAAATAGTTGGGGTTCGGTGTGGTACTTAGGGACAACAAGTGGGATTTCTGTTGCCTTTGACATCGTTGTAGCTATGCGTTGCTTTCGGTTTAGTTCCCTGGAACCAAATTCCTCTAGATACATGGGCTACAGATTAGTTCCGAGTTTATAATAGATGAACTCTACCGATCTCGATCTTCTGTCCAGTCTACCCATAAGATAAAAATACACATTTTCTGAAAGTCTTATTTCATTCATTTCAAGTAAAGAACAGTAAACTAAAGACAGACTTCCTAGAGTCAAATTTAAATAGTTTAAAGCCAAAACTTTTAACTGCAGTCGGACTACTCAATGATTTTAAAAGATCAAATGGACAAACTCAGGGAAGAATGCTGCTTTCAGACTGATTTTAGTATTGGAAGGAAGTCAAACATACAACAGTTTCATAACACATATCCTCAATTCAAAAACATATGAGCACACAGAAAATTGTATTAAGCTTATGCCAAGATATGGTTTGATATACTACAAGTGAGCAGTCCAGCAGCAAAGGTAGATTCTCTTTGACTGTGCACTCTGGTCCTTCACACCTCCCTGTGCAGAGGTGATCAGATGTTCTAGTTATTGACCCATTTCTATTGGATTGGATGTTGCGGCAGTGTTGTGTATGATCTGACTATAGGCACAGTTAATCGATCTTCATGTAGAGCTGGTTTGGTCAACCAGCTTGTCCACCATCATCATGTTGATGAATGACATAATTTAGAGTAGAAGGGTTTCGATGACTTAATTACCAATCAGATCACTGTTTTCTTATGCATTAATATTTAATTAATTGTATGACCTGGGTATATCCATTTTTAGCAGCAACAGAAAGAAAAGATGTTAACACAACAATAACATTGTTTTCTGTGTTTGGATTTAAGCACATTTTATTACAAATTTCAAAATGAAACACAGGGAACTGGAAGGAAGGAAAAGCTTGTGCCAGAGTGTCTGACTTAAGTTAGGGACATGTATATTCCCACGCATGTGAAAACTTAAGCCAGTAAAGCTAGGACCAACGAACAGGCCCAAAAAGGGCCTCAAACGTTGAATCAAGTCAAGTCAAGTTAGTATTGTTACTGTTAAAGGACAGGCTCAACATATCTGACAAAGGGAACTGAAGTTGGATTATTATTGTGCAGTCAGCAGATCATTTAGAGACACTACTTTGAAAACAAGACATTGATTGCTCACAGATTCTCAAATCATGTTTGACAGTATGACAATCCACCATTAGACTGGAACTGTAGTATCACTTCACTAATCAGACCAGTTTCTTAGGCAAATGGGTGAAAGAAAACAAGTAACATGGTCATAACATGTGGTCAGACTTGTACATAAGTGCAACTGCCCACTTCCCCTTCAGTCAAACACAAACTGAATTGGTTATTCATTGGCGGATTCATAATCTGAACAAGTAAAAAGCAGACATTACCAGTTCATATGAATCCTATTCTCAGGTGTGTGTGTGTCTACATGTGTGAGTTTACATGTACACGTGTGTGTACATGCAAGAGCATGCATGTGTGTGTGTGTGTTGTGTGTGTGTGTGTGTGTGTGTTTTCATATATTTGTGTGTGTTTGTGTGTATGGTGGGTGGAGGGGGGTGCAGCTAGAAAGGGTAGGGGTACAGGTGGAAGGTGTCCTCATCTTCCACCGGTTTTCGGAGTTATGGTGTATGTTTAATTGTGTTTGTTTAGTTCGAATGTTTGATTGTGGTTGTTGAGGGGAGTGGTATTCATGCAAATTTCTTTTCAATTGGTTTTTAAATGGTATTTTATATTCACTTACGTGATCATAAGTAATATGATCATTTTCCAAAGAAGCAAACTTTCAAGCTAGATATAACCTCTCTGTCATCAGCTGATTGGCTTTATTAACAAATCTTTCCTCATTTATTCATGTCCTGACAGAGAAAAGAATTTGATCAGTATATTGAATTAATATAAAAGTACATGAGACTTTCTGTAATAAATGTACTATTACACTTTAATTTCAGTAACTATTTTTATAAGGATGTGTATATATAATTGTTAAGCATGTTGTAAGGTTCATTTTGTAACCTTAACAGGATTGTGATTTGACTTGGACTTACAGCTCTGGACAATTGGAGTTACTTGAAGTACAAGTGCTTACTGCTGAAAGTTTCCTGATCATACTATGGTAAAAACAATGCAAGCTTTCTTTTTGCACAACATCAAGTTTGTAAGTGCAACTTGAGCTAGTGAAAGTTCACCACATATCGCTGTGGACAAAATCTTGTTGGTCTTTTAGTTTTATGTTGTTGACGTGTTGACGTTGAGTCAGCACTGACATAACTATACTAGACAGATCCACAGACTACCGAAAGATAGAAAGACAGTTTGAAGCATATTGAAGGTGGAGTGCAGTGCTTGTTATTCCACTAATGGTGTAGAGTAAGTTAGAATTATAGTGAAAACCAGAGAATGTATTTTTTTTTATCTTTAAAGAAGGTTTTGTTCCAGATTATAAATAGTGAGCTAACTGAAGGTTTTGTTCCGTATTATAAAAAGTGAGCTTACTGCTGTTAAGGGCAGTGCTTGAAATTGGAACATTTGGTGCTATTTTTGTCCAGACATCAGTTGAAACCTTTGTTAATTGATATACTGAGTGATCACACATTATATTTGCATTCTTTTTGCTATATGCGAGATGCATCCTTAACTTTATAACAGCTTTCATTGGTTAAATGTATAGTGCGTGCAACAGTTGTTCTGAAAGAGTGAAATGGTACCAAAGATATAATTGCTAAATGCAGTGTTGTCCTTCAGTGGAAAATCTGAATGACATTTTGCATAAATTATCTTTTTATTTACTGCTTCAGTCCACTTTTGCTGTGTAACTGAGCTGTGTAAATAAGTAGCATGCCAACAATCTATAGGTTTAATACACTTATTATTCATACACTTAGTTGTGGACACACATTGAATGTTGATTACATGCACGCTCACATGCAATGATTATGATGCACTAATATATACAAACATTCATAACACACACACCACACACACACACACACACACACACACACACTCTTTCCCCTCTTCGCCCATCTCGCTCTGTCTGTCTCTTCCTGTCTTTCTGTCTTTGTCTCTGTTATTCTGTCTGTTGTCTCTGTCTCTTCTCTTTCTCTCTGCCTGTCTGCCTGTCTTTGTCTTTTCTCTTTCTCTCTCCCTCTCTCGTCTCTCTCTCTATTCCGTATTTCTTATTCTCTCTCTCTCTCTCTGCGTTCCCACCCTATCTGCCTTCTTCCCATGTGTATGCAAGCACGTGTGTACCCACATGTGCACACACACACACACACACGCACACACATACACGCACAAATATACACATACATACACACACAGATACACACATACATACATACATACACACACACACACACACACACACACACACACACACACACACACACACACTCTCTCTCTCTCACATTCACTCACACACACAAGCAGATGTAGTTCGCTTTAGATGCCATGCGCTTGAATGATTTACTCATTCAGTGGAAACAGGTCAGGCCTGTGGGAGGGAGACTCCGCATAGTATACATGGTGGGTGGCGTCCTATTGTGTAGGGACCTGGGAGATAATGAAGCATCTGACCCTGTTATGCCCCTCCCCTTTGTGGGGGTGTAGTCAGAGTCTGTGACCTGTGGCCTCTTCTCTGTCCTGAGTGGGAGGGTCTTTCTGCTTGAGTAGACCAGGTATGTGGTCTGGTATTTGAACGATGTTGTTATCTTCAGCAGCCGAAAAGGTGCACAGGGGTCCCATTACCTATATTATCTGAATAAATAAATGATATATTGACTTGCTAATTTTTGAAAATCTGAATAAATGCATGATAACGTGACCAGCAAAAAATTCCTACTATAATTACTGTAATTGTAACTTGAGAATGTTGATCAGTGACACAGGCTTGAGATTTCATTTGGTGACATTCCATATTGTTTTTTTTCATGAAGGCATCTTAAAAATGTTACTTAGGGTTTTGATGATGGGTGTAGAGGTACAACTACAAGAGAAATAAAAGCGCTTTTACTGCTGTTTGTTTTATTTTTATCTAGATGAAATAAGGAAAGGCAGCTATGCTTATGAGTTTGTCCAAAGTGGTTATGACTTTGTTCTAGTGCCTGTATACTGTTAAGGGCTGGCCCAGAGTTGTGGAACATGAAACAGCTATTCCTGTTCCATGGTTGTTGGAACAGCTACTAAGTACTTTCTCCGTGTACTTGTGTCATTAGCCTGGAATGGGAAGTTAATCTCTGGAGATTCTGTTTTCATGGTGGGTGGCTTCCCAGGAATTTAATTATGAGGTGTTTGTTTTGTGTGGTTGGCTGGTTCAGCATATTAGTGTGGTATTTAACATATATATACTTAACCCTCACCCCCACTGTCACCCCCACCACCTCCCTCGTTGATTCTTCTGTTGCCTATCGTCGGAGATAATTAAAACTAGAGCTGCTCTGAACTCATTTGAAAATAGTGAAGATGATGTTAGCTGTGTAATTGTTGAAATAACAGCAGAAGAAAAATTGTGTTAATCAGAAGTTCTGTTCTAGATGGGATATGTCATTGGAGAAAGTGGCTATGCAATTGTGGGAATGTCATTGTACATTTTTTTTTTTTTTTAGAATGTTTTATCTACTGTGTGTATCGGAGAAGTGTAGACATATGTGTTTATAGGTACATTAGATGGCATGTATGTGTGGGAGGGGGGATGGGTGGGTTGAATGAGTTTTTAGATTTTGCTGCCATATGACTGAGCTGGGTGCCCGGATATTATTATTATATTAATATACATGGACACATTCATTAAGGCACTGGGGGGTTGGGGGGGGGGGGGGGGGGGGGGTCCTGCTAGGTACGGAAGCATATATATATATATATTGTAATTGGTGATTTTTTTTTTTTAAAGAGAAATCATTACTGTGTACTTTAGTGCTCCCCCTCCCCCCCCCCCCCCCCCCCCTTTACCTGCAACCCCTTACCCAATTTCTTCCTCCTGCCGCCGACCTCCATCTCCCCTGTTCCACCACATGCCCCATCCCACATACACTGTCACATCACAAGATGTAATGTCTGAGCTGTAAGTTTTGTTTGGTGTGATTCCCTCTGTTGAGTAACAGTTCAAAAACTGAAGAAGTGGCAGTTCAATCGGAACATGTTTCGAAAATTCAGAATGTTCGTTTTTATTTAGAACTATTTCGGGGGAAAGAAGTAAGTTGTGATGGCGTGTATTTGATTAATTAAAAGCCATGCTTACGGAGAAGAAACGAGCCATGGTGATATAAGTCCGAAGTTTCGTGTAAGATTGGAGGGAGGGGTGGTGGTGGTGGTGGTGATCGCTACCCGGCTTAGGGTAATGGTGATGCAAATCCTACTTTTCACCTGTTCAGAGCAAAAGCAAAAGTGTTGCTGAACATGTAACATTGTTGTTGGTTTTCAAGTCGCAATCAGAAGTTAGATTAGGTTGGATTTCCATTGAAAGGACAGACTACACCATTAAGCGTGTCCTGGAAAGAATCACTGGAGGGGTAACCATGGAAATCTCAGATCACGTAGTGACCAGCCTTGGCATTCGGTCTCCTTTCACTTTCAGCCGAATTTCAAATGTCTGCGGTTTGCAAGGCTGGAAACGCCTCCAGACAGAAGCGTGCGATAGATTGGGGGGACGGAGAGGGGGGATGGAGGGGTGGTGGTGGTGGATGTGATAATAGTGGTGGTGAGTGTGTGCGAAAACGCTGAACCGACGGATAGCATGTCCCTGGACGATCTTTCAGCACGAGCGCGACGCGTGATGAGGCTGCGGCGGTTACTGTGCTCCCACGTGTGCGCGCGTTGAATGACATACAGGCAGGAGCGATACGACTCCGCGAAGGGCTGTTATTATTAGGGTTACAACGCCAGTCGCTTTCCTGTCACATTCGTACGCGGAGTGTTGAGAAAGTGTTAAGAGCATGATGAAACCTTGTTTGAATGACCAAATCTTGGTTTGATGCTCCCCCCCCCCCCCCCCCCCCCCCCCACAGAGGTATGTTGCTGTGGATGGTTGTATTGCAGCTGCCACTGCTTCTGCAATCACTGTTTAAATTATTGCTGCTACAACTCAGACAGCTATAGGCTTCTCTGTCCCGATGTATGTTTATACTGCTCATGATGTATATACAGATTGTCGACTGACGATGAAATCTTACAGACCAATGCAACGAGTTCTGCATCCACACGTATGCACCAGACACACAGACTCAAGCGCGCGCGCGCAACACACACACACACACACACACACCACATATGTACACATACACATCACACGCACGCATGCACGCACGCACATACACAGGAGGATTTACATTGTCATTTATGAATTAGGTCTGTATGCTAGGAATATGAAGTATTTCCACAGTAATTTGAGTTCATGCCTGTGTGACTATGCTATAATTTGTTTACCAGCTGTGGTTTGATTTCCCTGTCTTCACAATTTCAAGACATCATGATATTCAAAGTGTTCTGCAGTAACCGTTACTGAAGTCATTAGTCAGTCTGCTGTAAAATTCTTGTGACTTTGAGTGAACTGATGATTAAAAAGAAAAAGGAATGTGTACAAACATATTGTCTAAATTGCATGGTGATGAATAGACATTAAAATTAACATGTCAAGAGAAACACAATACACAGCTTCATGCATGCACATACACACATGCATACACACACACTCACGGGTACACACACACTCACAGGTACACGCACACACACACACACACACACACACACACGCACACGCGCACACACACACACACACACACACACACACACATAAGCATTCATACACACAGAGGCACCTACACACACATTCACACACACACACACACACACACACACACACACACACACACACACCACACACACACACACAACATTTGTACACATATGCATTGTATGACACCCTTCATACAGCATTTACATGAGGTTTGCATTTACCAATGATTACCAGCATTTCACAGGTTTAGATGACAAAATATTGACAACATACCAATGAATAGTATTGCACACTGCTATAATTTTTGCTTGACTGGATGTTGGTAGTGGGAAAGTGGACTGTCCTGTTGGTAACACTTGACTTGGATTGCTGTGACCAGTCTGCTGGCTTTGTTTGATCCGTTTGCCTTAGCTGCGTTCGTCATGCAGGTTTAGGAATTGCTAGAACATGATATAACCATGATAAATCAAAAGGGTATGACACAGTTATCAAGAGATTATTGACAGATATGATGATAGTAGTGCTGAGAGTTACAAGTGCATGCAGAGCGTGATCATTCCTATTGGTATGAGGTGGGATGACGCAAACAGTCGTGATCATACTTCTGATAACATTTAAGAGAGAGAGAGAGAGTATATATGCAAGTCTGCACACAAGTATACATATGTCTTTGTGCATTTGACCCAGCCAGTGTTACAACACACAACAGGTAGGTTCATATGAATGGAAATTCAATATGCAGAGCAACAGCAGCCTATGTATCTGTGATCCATATATATGTGTGCGCGTGTGTGAAGCTGAAAGTAATATGACTTGACAAGAGAGGAGGATAGCGACATAATACAAAATCAATGGCCCTGTTGTGATCTTGGGGAGACAGAAAATCGTTTCAGGTATGACTTTGTGGTCGTGAGGTAGTTTGAAACACTCTGCAACTGATAGCTGAGCTTAGTTGAAACCTAGCAAGATATGATTTGAAGATTTTAAAGAAAACCCAGTTTTATTGACTTGTGTACATGTTTGGAGGTGGTTGAAAAGCCTGAGCAGTTTGTGTTTTATTGCTCTCATCCATTTTCTGTTTCCTGTTATTCTCTTTATCCCGTGACAGTTTTTGAAATGATTCAGAAATTTTTTGTTCTCATCCTCATCTGCACACGTTCACCTGCTGCATCTACTCTAAAGCTTGTTTGTATCATGCACACTCATACATACATGCACACACTCCCACAGGCTCCACCCTCATCCCCTTTCACAAGCGTGCACGCGCGTGCACACACACACACACACTTACACACACACACACACACACACTCACACACACACACACACACACACACACACACACACACACACACACACACACACACACACATGTACACACACACACACACACACACACACACACACACCACACACACACACACACACACACACAGAGAATTAGTGATACCTGTACATGCCCCTGATATTAACACAGCCACCTGCAGATTCTCTGGACAATAATTGCTTGGACATTCACGTCCATGTTGGAGTCAGGGGTTCCAGTTATTTTTAGTTCTGTGTAGCAAGAAAACAGAGCAGAATAGTTTCCCTGCAAGGCAGAGTTTTACCCATCATTGGCCTGAAGCTTTTCGCAGTATTGTGTGGGCGACTACAAAGCAGGCTATCACCTCTCCTCTATGTGTCCAGGTCACTATTTTATGTGACCCTGTCTCTTTGTGTGCCCATTTTATTGTGTCCCTGACGCTGTGAACCACACTCTTTGTATTCACCGATCGGTCTCTGTGAGTTCCAGTTCTGTCCCTCCCTCATGTGCCCCCAACTCCATGTTCCCCCTATCTCTGTGTGTCCTGGTTTGTTTGTTTTTTTTTGTTTTTTTTTTGTCGTTTGCCATAACTTTGCTGCATGGATTCTCCTAAGTGTTTCTACTGTTCTATGTTAATCAACCTTAAAGTCACACACACACACACACACACACACACACACACACACACACACACACACACATACACACACACACACACACACACACACACACACACACACACACACACACACACACACTGGGTCACCATGCCTCATTTTCAGTCACTCAACCCTTAAATTTGATCTGCTTTAAAAATGTATTCTATTCTGGGTCACTTAATCTTCCCCCTAGATCTGGGTCATTGTAACCTATTCTTGATCTCCAGTTCTCTAACTGTGACCCGAATCTCCTCTAGATGACACACAGTTAACAGTTTGATTTCAGCATCAGACTTGGTTGCAATATTGCATTCCTTTCATGGTCACGTGACTGTTCATATGTATTCATTTTTTCAGCATGACAGTGTCTCAGTACCTAGTGTCACTTTGAAGCAGTGTGTCCTAGTCTGGAGCACCTGAGCTTCAACCTGGACGTGGGTCTTTGGGACCAGCAAAGTGGCATGCAGAGTTTAACCTTTATCTTGGTTGCGATATCTCTTTCTGGGTCACTTTTTAAATTGTTAAGTTGGATACGAGTCGGTGTCTGAGACACTTATCTCAGTGTTCTGAGACACTTATCCTCAACACTCCTGTCACAGTGACTTATCTTTACCTTGGTGTGGGTCATAGCTGCAAATTATTCATCTGTAAAACTTATACGACTCTGGGCCACTCTGACCCATTCTAGGTCACTTGACCACAGTTGCCTGGAGTCAGTGACCCATTATGGATTGATCTCCTGGCCTCTCGCCTTGATCTGGGTCTGAATATCATTCTTGGTCACATGATCTTTAGCTTTGATTTGGGTTGGCTGCCTTGGTCAACATATCACAGGACTGGGGCATATGAAGACAGGGGCACAAAGACACAGCGAGCACATTGAGATTTTGGGGGGGGGGGGGGGGGGGGTACATAGATAAGCACCTCAGGTGGAAGGATTGTGACATGTTTTTGCTTTCCTTTCCCAACGGAGTCACAGATTTCCTCGAAAGGGATCACGAGAACCTTTCTGATTCCGTGGAATACAGGATCCACCCTCTTTACATAAGTTATTTTTCCTGAGATCTTCATTACCATCAAAATGTTGCTATCAATCATCCGCTCCAGAATTCTCTACTTTGGCTCATCAACACAGTGCTTGGCACCTGACCATCTTCCTCCCTCCCTCCCTTTCTGATTATAAAGTGTCATCCAGCATCCAGACAGAAGGGCCTGGTGATAATCGTGTCTTTTGTCCATAAAATCCAGAGAATGTTCCATTTTGAGAACCACTTGGAGTGATTGAAAAGGAATGTGTGCAAGAGTCACTCCTCCTGACCTTGTACTGCATGAAGCTGCTGTACGTGGATGATGTGTGCAAGCTGTTGCTGCACTGGGTCGGCTCTATTGTTGATTGTCTATTGTATCTGGAGTTGTGGGATTTCATTGGAATAAGTGTTATCTTTCGCTAACAAAGGGAAGTTTGATACTGTATCAATGTGTGGGGATCTGAACGGCTCCTCCTCCCCCTCTCTCCTTCCCCTTCCTTTCCTTCCCTGCCTGCCCCTTCTTAATAGTCCTCTCTCCTCACCCTCCATTTATGTTATGTCCTTTCTCTTCAACATGTTTTCTGCAGAGAAATCTGGAAATAATGATATAATATGCTCTGCCTTTCCCCAAACTTTTCTTCCCCTTTTTCTCGAATGAAAAAAAAAACAAAAAAACTCACTCAAAATTGTTAATGTGGAAAGTGATAAACATGTGTATAACCATCCACTTTTATTGTGGTATTGACAAGTCAGCAGAAAATCTCTGCATCAGAATATATCGGAGAGAGAAAAAGAGAGAGAGAAAAAAGCACACTTTATTTGGGGTCCTGATCGTGGTGTGACATTGTCATCTGGCCATCTGTCATAGGTATGAGTCGTTTTTCACCTATCTCACTGTGTTTCTGACTTCCCTACCCCCTGATCGTGGTGTGACATTGTCATCTGGCCATCTGTCATAGGTATGAGTCGTTTTTCACCTATCTCACTGTGTTTCTGACTTCCCTACTCCCCTGATCATGGTGTGACATTGTCATCTGGCCATCTGTCATAGGTATGAGTCGTTTTTCACCTATCTCACTGTGTTTCTGACTTCCCTACCCCCTGATCGTGGTGTGACATTGTCATCTGGCCATCTGTCATAGGTATGAGTCGTTTTTCACCTATCTCACTGTGTTTCTGACTTCCCTACTCCAGCACCCAGATGTCAGCCAAGGGCTATGGGGATGAGTGTTTTCCCAACCTGTCGCCACTTTGAATGGTGCTTTGAGAAGCTCTCCTCAGTGGTGCTCTTTGTCATCCCCCCACTGTCCTGCCTGTGGTCTGTCCTTATGGGCTTAACTTCTTTGCAACACGGCTGACTCACCACCATTTGGCGGTGTGCTGTGATAATCCTCGTGGCAGGCGATTGGTCAGACATGACATGTTGTGAGAATGATCGCAGGGTCATGCGAAAATACTGTTGACAAAATTTCCCAGAGAATTTTTCAACAGTGGTATCAGACTACAGGTTCAGTCTTCGTATGTACGTCATGTGGAGCTATATATAGCAGATATGTTGCAGTTGATCTCTTTGGTTCATTTGACGAGAAAAATAATCAACCCATACTAACTTCACCCTGAATCAGTGTGTTCTGTTCAAAATATGATGGCGCATGGTTAAATCATCAGATGTGTTGGGGCTGTGAATTTAACTAAGCTTGGACAAAGAAAGTGAAGTTGATTGTACACCAGCAGTGAGAACAGTGTCGAAGACGACGATATTTGTTGCTGATGTTCACAGAAATGACTTAGATGAAGCTTTTGATAGCAGAGACTCGGATCAAGGTGGCAACAGTGAACCTGAGCTTTTTTGTTCTTTATTTGCTCTCATGCTTGAATGAATGAATATTTTGTAACATCTGAGTCAGTGAGTGCATTACTTGCATACAGATATATATGATGTATATTTGTATAAAGATATAAAGACAGTGTAAAGATGATGTGCAGAGTTTGTACATTATGTATAAAGATATAAAGACAGTATAAAGATGATGTGCAAAGTTTGTACATTTTCCACTCCAAGTACTTTTTTTCACTAAGCAGAGCCATTTTCAACACCTTGAAAGAAACAGTATAGTTATTTTGACTTTTGAAACATTTTTATTAAAAAGAAAAAAAAGGGTTGAAAACAACTTTGCATCACTGTTCAAAAAGATAGTCATGTACATGAGCAGGTTTTCTCAGAAAATTGATTCGAAATGGCCTGTCAGATGTCCTGCGGGAATTCACGTGCAGTGACTGCAGTGTGAGCCGTCCAGGCTGGGGAGCCCAAGGGTCTGCGATGATGGTGTTAATATGATCAACACAGACCATCCAAGACTGTTTAGTGTACATCATTAACACTATTCACAGTGCAGAAATAGCCCCAAGACATCTGATTTGAGTCTTTTTGGATTAATTTTGTCAGAAGATCAAAAGCTGACAGTGGCTTTATTTTTGCACGGTGACGTAATATTTTTTTTAATCGTTTTCATGATTTACGTTTTGAAAGTCAAAATAAGGATAAAGTGGTCTACTTTGTCACAGTTTGTGGGGAAAAAAACAGACCTGGCAGTGGATCCTTTATCAAATGCTTCATTTACATTATTTTGGGGAACTTTGACAGCAGAATTGGTATTTTTGGTGCTCTCTTCTCTGCTGGTTGATGATCGCCTTTCATCCTTTGTCAGAGTCTTTTTCTAAAACTGTTTTCTTGCTGGAATGCAGCTGATAATCAGATGTCGCACAGTTGTTTTTCTAACTCAGCACACTTGCTTGATTGGTTGCTTTCTCTTCAAATTAGCCAGCAAAATGGACTGTTTCAGTTTCGTTGTTTGTGTCATATGATGTGGTAAAGGACTGAATGTGTACACTGAAACTGCTGCTTTAGAATCCTGGGGAGAATAGCTGTTGCTATCCTTCCCACCAAGTGCCCTGACTGACTGATCGCCTGCTGCTACAGACTAGAATTATCACAGTGCGTTCCACATGCTTTGTTCCCTGCTTTTGAGTTTCCTCAATGCAGGAAAAGAAAAATGTTAATGAAGATGGCATGTGTACAGTATGAGGATCCAAACTGCTGTATGATGACCAAGCACATGTATTGAAGAAAAACTACTTTGAATGGTTGGAACTTATGGAAGTGTTGTTTGGTGTTTTTCCTTATCCCAAACAAATTTCTTGCTCTTCTTCTTCCCTAGGTGTGTGTGTGTGTGTGTGTGCATGCGTGCGTGCATGCGTGTTAAAATGAGTGGACAGGTTTTGTTTCTGTCATTAATCTTGAAAGGACATAAAAGCTTTGACCAACGCTTCTGGTCAACGACTCATTCATGCACACTCAGTCCTTCTCACCTCATGTCTCTCTCTGAACATAACATCATGTTTTTATTTAGAACATAGTTATCCATCATCTTTGAACTCATCTATACGGCATAATTAACGTCTTCAAATTCACAGTCTGAAAAAATCTCTCCAGACAAGAACAATCCCACCATGTTTGCCCTGTTTAACTTTGTCTGTCTGTCTGTCTGTCTGTCTCTCCCCCTCTCTCTCTCCACCCCTCTCTCTCTCTCTCTCTCTCTCTCTCTGTCTCCCTCCCTTCCCTCCCTCATTCTCTTTTATTTTGATGTGTTCCTCGTAAATTTCTTCGTTCAGTCTGCTCAAGGTTTCATGACAGTTTTGAGACTACCTGTCAGTAATATGATCCTGTTTGCAGGACTTTTACGTTTACTTTGTCAGTGTGAATGGTATGTTTTGTGACGGTATGTTTCAGACAAGAAGAGAATATGAAACTAGGTCTCAGTGTAAAATCTTCTCCTTTGGGTTTCAGAGATCAATCAGTCAATGGAAAAATCTCACTAGCTGGCTGGCTGGCTGTCTTTCTCTGTCTGTCTTTGTCTGTGTGTCTGTGTATGTGTCTGATTGTCTGTCTCTCTCTCATAGGCATGCACACACACATATACACATGCACACACACACACACACACACACCACACACACACACACACACACACAGACACACATGCACACACACACACACACACACACACACACACACACACACACACACACACACACACACACACACACACACACACACACTGTGCCAAGAACTAGGTTGGGGGGGGGAGGTGGTTGGGATAGTGGTGGCGGTGGGTTTTTTTTTGTTTTTTTTTCACTCACATGTTTGAAACTGAATGTGACACCAGAGTTGACTAAAAATGACCTTTGTAGTTTTAACGTGTTACAGTTTGGAAAATGCCAGCCGTTTCCCGTGGTATGGTAGAGCGCTTGCTGTTGGAGTAACGCGCTTGCTGTTGGAGTAACCGCGCAATGGACGTGACCTTGCATCACTAATTGCCTAGTGTTCAGGGCTCTGCAGTTTGATGGCCAGGCTCTGGTGGTGATAGGCGGTGTATGCCTGTGCACAAATATGAATATATACATGTGCAGTATGCATATGTCATTGACAGTGAGTTAGTGAGAGAGGCAGTGTGTGTGGTGTGTGTGTGTGTGTGTGTGTGTGTGTGCTAGTGTGTGTGTGTGCGTGCGTGCACGCGGGGGCATGAACATGTCTGTGTGTAAGTGTGCGTGTGAATTTTGAGTGGAAGAGGCTTTGTGTATATATGTGTGTGTTTTCAGTCTTATTCCTACTGTTGTCGGGGCTTCTTTCCCTTGTTAAACAGACAGGATCCTCACAAAGTCTGAATTGATTGAAAGGAAAATTAAGTGCGTAAAGTGAAGTTATACACATTAATTTTCATCATTGTGACAGACGTCTGGAATCTGGATTGAAACAAAAGAAAAAAAGATTGAAGAAAAGGGATATTCTCTAGAGGTTGACATCATTCTCTTACGTAGCAACAAAATCAGGTCAGTTTTTGGACATTTTCTTTTTTGTTGTGCAAGATATGAAAATTCACTTAACTGTGAGCAAAGCAAGAATGTGTGTGTGTGTGTGTGTGTGTGTGTGTGTGTGTGTGTGTGTGTGTGTGTGTGTGTGCACACATGCAGACCCATTGAAACAGTGATTTCATTGAACAACTAGTTTGATTGCCTCTGTGGGCTGCATATCCGCTGAGAGCCTCAAAGTATTGATTGTTTATCCTACTTCACACAAAGCATTGTTATGAACAGGAAGGAAAAAGATACATATATAAGAACATGAGGAAAAACCAAAACATTTTGATAGGCAGATTTGTGGAAAAATTCTCTCTCTCTCTCTCTCTCTCTCTCTCTCGCTCTCGCTCTCTCTCCCCTCTCTCTTTCACACACACACACACACACACACACACACACACACACACACACACACACACACACACATTGTGCTTGGTGTAGCTGATAAAAATACTCATTTAATTGATTATGAGCATGTAAACAGCATTCCTCATTTACAAGTACAAGTGAAAAATATGTACCAATACAGAAATTGCACTTCAATATTTTATGAATTAAAACTTGATGCCATAAAAACTAGATATATAAACAAAGCAAAATGTAATTGTGGAGAACGAAGAATAACCAGCAAGCATCTGCTGTTTGACTGTTTACCCCTTCAAGCACATTTACCACCATTGACAGGCATGTCTTTGTGTGATGTCTTTTCAGATTTAAAGTTTGCCTTCAGTATTGTTTTTTCTTTAATTTGTAGTCAAGTTAAGCATTTACTGTAAGATTATTTGCAAGTATGTTATAGGGCTGTAAAGAGGAGCATTTATACACTTAGATAACCACATTATGCGTACAGTTGCATAGTCAAAGACATTTATGCATCTCTCTCTCTCTCTCTCTCTCTCTCTCCTCTCTCTCTCTCTCTCTCCTCTCTCTTCATCAAATATCTCAGATGTGAACAGACACAAAACTAAAGTACTGCTACACACACACACAACACACACACACACACACACACACACACACACACACACATTTATCATTCCTTTTTTGTTGTTGTTCTTTTTTGCTCTGGTTGTATGACCTGGTCTGACATACTAGATTTGTATAAAACACTATTTAAGTGCAAGAAATCAACCATGACACAGAAGCACAAGCACCGACAGAAGTAAAACCCAGTAGCGGTTTATAACTTTTGTGAGATTTATTCCTGTACTACATGGTCTGAATTTTTAAATCTAGCATCACTCATAGATCAGATGTTGATGTGAAATCATTGGTCAGTATCTGGTGAAATGTTAATGAAAAATTAAAGAAATTATTTCAGCAAAAAAAGTAGAATGAGACTGAGATGAAGAGGCAGAGTGCTTTTGACTGAAACAAAAAAAAGCTTTACTTACATTGTAATTCACTGCCAAGAAGACAACTCTTATGTTTTATATTGCACTGAGATGCAAATGATCGTGGACTTTGTTCCTTGCTTCAGTCATCTCCTTTGGGGGACCCAGAGTAAATTAGCCAGCAGAGCAGAGTGTAGCAAGCCAATGTTCAGGAGTAAGTATGGAAAGTCTCTCTGTCTGCTTGCCAGTGTTAGTGTGTTGTCTTAGTGGCTGGAGCTTCGTTTGTCCCAGTAACAAGGTCTGAGAAAAAGAAGGAACACAAATCTGTGATACAAACTCAGATAAATGAGTCATGAAGCATTGAATGGATCTTTTCTTTACCTTTGTGTGTGTGTGTGTGTGTTGGGAGGATTTCAACAGAGAGAGAGAGAGAGAGGTGGGGGGGGGGGGGGGGATAGAGAGAGACAAAAACAGAAAGAGAGAGAGAGTGTGTGTGTATGTGTATTAAGATGTATTTGATAGCATAATACCAACTTGTTGTTCTTCTCCCCCTTCCCTCCCCTCTCATTTGTTCATTATTTTAGCCCATCTGTAGTGTGTAAATGAACATAGTGTTCCACCAAAATGTGCAGTGATAGTACCCAGGGAGGTTGATAAACATGCCTATACTTTGGTGTGTGTGTGTATGCAATTGTCCTTCCAGCTGGAACCAGTCCTACCTCATCACAGTCAGATGGGGACCCTGGCAAGTGGTGAAGTAGTTTCCGTGAAGGGTACCTCTTGTATCATAGTTACACTCATGCATCTATACTATAGGATTTAAATAGTCTTTGCCCCTCCCTAATCCCCCATCTTTTTCTTTTACACCCCCACCTTGTATGTAGACATAAGTTGAAAAAAAGACAGTGAGCATATAACGGTTGCATCAAAATGATTGTCAAGTGTCATGAAAATGCATTCTTTGGGATATGAAATGAGTAAGCAACTTGAAATTTTGGCATTGAATACAGTCCATAGTTTTATAAAAAGAAGAATGAGGCTGCATGGTATTTTCTGTAGTCTTGGTCGAGAGATGTCATTGAACTTCCACTTTGATTCCACAAAACTTTTGGAGTGGAATATATAAGCATTCTGTCCATGCGCAGCTTTGTGTGTACAAGGGTTGACTTCTGGCAACCATCACCTACAGAATTAGCTTGATTAATGGCAGCGTTTTGGCCTTTTTCTGCTGCTCCATCAGCACATCAGACTGGTGAGTGGTGGTTGTTTTGGTCATACACATCATGATTGATGAACCAGTGGCAAGCATGGTGTGCTGTGAGTCATCCACCTTCAGTTACTCTCAGTCAACAAGGTTTTGAATGGGGGGAATAAAAGGGAGACTTGAGAGTTGTGGGTATGTATGTTGGATGCCTCATGCTTTGGGGGGGGGGGGGGGAGGGTTGTATTTCTTCCCAAGGGCAGTTGACAAGTCAGCTGACCGCCTTTGACTGACAGTGCAGTGACACTGACAGGTGCTGTGGTGGCCTGGTTTCACCTGAGAGGAGACCGAGTGACCCAGTTGTTCAATGTCAAGTGCTGGTTTGTCATGACCTAGACAAAACAAGTGTGGCCGATTTCTAGAGCTCTTGTTTGTGTGAGTGAGTGTGTGTGTGTGTGTGTGTTGTGTGTGTGTGTGTGTGTGTTGTTGTGTGTGTGTGTGAGTGCGCATGCATGCTTATGGATGTGCTTGCATGTATGCACAGATTCTCTGTGTGTGTGTGCACATGTGTGCGCGTGCGTACATGTATGTATGTACTTGCATTCTCAGTCTCTCACTGGTTTTGATTGATTACATTTCTTGATTTTTCCGCCTCCGTGCCTTGTGTTGCAATAATAAATTTACATATGCCTCTTTCCTACTCCTCTCCCACTCCACACCTTACCCCCCCCCCCCCCCCCCCTCCATAAGAAGAAGAAAACCTCACCCTTCCCATTATACCTTTTTTCATCCCCTGTTCCCACCTGTCTCCCTCCTCCCCACCTTTCCCTCTTCTCACTTTTCCTTTTTGGGGGTCATTTTATGTTTGTTTTGTCAGTTTCCCATGGTATTTATGAGACAGTTATTACCCTTTCAGTCTGTATTGTCTTATTCCAAGGTTGTGTTATCATTTTCATTTTCTTCTTTTTGTTTTGTTTTGTTTTTGTTACTTGCCTTTTTGGGGGTCATTTTATGTTTGTTTTGTCAGTTTCCCATGGTATTTATGAGACAGTTATTACCCTTTCAATCTGTATTGTCTTATTCCAAGGTTGTGTTATCGTTTTCTTTTTCTTCTTTTTGTTTTGTTTTGTTTTTGTTTGTTTCTTTTTATTTTGTTTTGTAGAGAAATTCACAATAAGTTGATAACTGATTTTAATTCTGTGTGTGTGTGTGTGTGTGTGTGTGTGTGTGTGTGTGTGTGTGTGTGTGTGTGTGTGCTCATACTTTAGTGTGTATGAAAGGATGAAATAATGAGTGAAGTAATGAAACGCAAAAAGTGATGAATAGGAAGAGTATATGATAAAAGTAATTGTGCGAGGAGATGGTAACAGCACTTCTTCTGACAGAGAAAAATAAACAGTGTATAAATGATGATATTGGGAGTTGTGTACCCATCCACATATGCACACAGAAATGCCTAAGCATAGACATATGAACAGTATGTAAGTAAATAGACAATTGGGAGACTAAAACACTAAACCTGGAAGGTATCTCCCAGTGAGAACTGAATTTGACCTTTGATCCCAAGAGGCATTGAGTTCTGTGGTCTCCACCACTGCAGCGTTGAATGCAAAAATATGAACATTTTCAGCACACATTGCAAATATGCTTGCAACAGCTGCCTCACTGCTTGCAAGTATTATTGCAGGACATTACAAGTATTATTGCAGGACATTACAAACAAGCTTAGTTTTTATAGCGATATAGATTCGTTTGCCAGCTTTGAGCTAGAAGATGAAACCTAGATCTTTCTTTTTTAAAGCGATGTAGATTCATTTGCCAGCTTTGAGCTAGAAGATAATCTTAGAAATTTCTATACCCGAATTCTTAAAAAACTTTACCTCCATGTTTTGTATCTGTCAGAAAAAGGAAAATAAACAGCAAAATCGAGTGTCCTGAGAGAATGTGATGTGACTGCAGTGTTCTTAGTGCACGGGCAGGTTTATAGCAGTTTGTGTTGATAGTTCTGATATTGATACAGTTTTAACTGTCAGTAAGTTTGATACCCTGATATTTACACATCAGTTCAGTCTTCTTACTGAACAAAAAGCTCACAGAAAAAAAAAAAAAAAGGGGGGGGGGGGGGAGTGCTCAAAGCACTCGCGCTTGAATAAAACTGGTTTTGTACAACTCTTTGAGATTCTCTGAAGTTTCAGTGTCTTCATGTTCTCAGCAAGGCCCTGAAAATGTATCGCAGCACAGTTAGTTGTTAGAAGGGGTATCATCATACAGTTATAGGTTCTGGAGAACCCAAAACAAGTGGAGTGATATTTTCAAAAATGATCATGATGCATCCATAACCTGTGCTCAGAATTAAGAATCAATGAGGTGAGTCAGAGAGTAGTTTGAATGTATGAATGGGAATTATTGTTGAGGACTGTTGTAGGTCATTAACCTAAGAATACTAAGATAAGAGCATGGAGAGTCACTGTTTGACCTAATGGTGTGTCAGATGATATCTGTAAGCCTGTAAGTTGCCGAGGATTGTCATTGTTCATTAACTTTCTAGTGATAAGAGCATGAAGCATCACTGGGTTTGACCTGGTGGTGTATTAAACAATGTCTAGAGCCCAGTACTTGACTGTGAGATAAATGAATCAGACTTAACAATGAAGTCAAAAGTGGATGTTTTCCTGGTTAGTGATGCTGAAAGCAGAAACATGTTGCAACATTGGAGGGATTGTTCGAAAGGTTGATTGTCCAAGTCAGCCTGTAGACTGACTGATGATCGTAGACATTCCCCCCACTGAACAGTACTGATTAATTATGTGACTTTGTGTGTGACAAGGACTGGTTGAGAAGTGTGCAGAGGAGCAGTATTTACACTCAGCTTCATGCCCCGGAGTCAGCCACTGAGTGCTGGAGACTCTGAAAAGACAATAATGCAAAAAACAGAACCTTTGCGCATAAACTGAACATTAGGAATAGGTCCTATGCTAAACGAGAGTGCTTGCGAGCAGATGTGTTGATTTAAGGGCTTATGACCAGAGGAGGGTTTTCCTTTACCCATACATGCACATATAAATGTGCATGTGTGTGTGTGCGTGTGTTTGTGTGTGTGTGTGTGTGCGCACAAGCCTGTGTGCGCATGTATGTCTGCTAGTAAGGAGAAGTGAATTATCCAGAGTGTAGTTATTGATTTATTGATTCCCGGCCTCTCTACTGTTGTTACACATAATTGGACTTGGTAATGATCAGTCATCCCACCTCCGCCTCCTCCATGCTCAATATGTTTGGTTGCATCATGAATTGTGACTTCATTATGAGTGTGTCAATGTGTATTACTTTGTGTGTGTGTGGGGTGGGAGGGGGGGGGGAGCGCGTGCTTGCATCCAAATGCATGTTTTTGAACTTGCCTGTAAGTGAAGTTACACATATTAGATTTCAAGTATGTGCTTAACTTTTCCTAGAAGGGATCTTGTTAAAAGAAGCTGGTGTCCCGCGACTGGGTTCATGCACAAGATCACTGTTAAATTCTGCCAGCCCTGTACCAGTCTCTGTGTGTCTGCCTCTGTCTCCCTATCGTGTTTCACTCAGTTCCTATCCAGCACATGCAATTTCTCCTCTCTGGGGGCCCTTTCCTGCTTTTGAAGCAGAAATTCAATCTATTTTCTGCTACCTCTGCCCCCACTTTCCATGCACTATCATCTTTCCCTTTTGGTTTCTCTGTGTGTGTGTCTGTGTGTGTGTGCGCACGCACGCGTGTTCGTGAATGCGCATACACCCACTCGTGCATGCCTACATGCAGAAGGGTGGCAGAGTAGATAAGATACAAATTTCTGCTGCAAGTGTGATGCAAGTGAAATAGCAGCCACTGAGCTTATACCGGAGTGCAGATTTGAACACTAGATGCCCATGGATTTGGGAGGAGGAAAGGGGAAGGAATGAAAGGACTAAGACAAGGGATGATGAAAGTGCTGATAGAAGTGTACTGATGGTGGATCACACCCTTTTAAAAATGCAGTGTTCCATGTTGGAGTGCTCCTCAACCCCCAGTGAAAAGTAAAGAGACACAGTCTATCAGTTCCTGCAACTTGCAGAGTTGGACAGTGAGGAAGTGATTTTCTGGTGTTCAAGTTTATGAAATACTTTTTTTTCTGGCTGGTGAATTTTGTGCCGTGCTGTGATTTTGCGACTGTGTCATAGAAGTTGCCGTGTGGTGACGGAATTAGTGTTCAGACCATCTGTTACCAGGACAGACACATAAATACATGAACACAGGCATGTGCATGTGCGCGTGCGCACGCGCGTGCGCACACACACACACACACACACACACACACTCTCTCTCTCTCTCTTTCTCACATACACACATGCGGTCTGTGTGTGTGTTTATGTTCTCTGGTATTGAAGTAACTTTGTTATTATTTTGAGATCTATTGATTTCAAGAACTTAAAATATTACCACATTATTTTGTGACCACCAGTTATGAAGTTTACCTTTATTTATTTATTTATTTATTTTTTATATGGAGTTTTTCCAACTGATCAGTGTCATCTCACTATACAAACTGCAGGTGGGAATCCCAAGCTATGCCAGGACAGAGCATGAACACTGGAACAGCAAGTGTAATTTCTTGATTACAGGGCCTCAGAATATATGTGTTACTCTGTTAATTAAGTACAACACAACTGCGGGGCAAGACAGTTCCTATGAAAGTGTTTCTTTCTGATCAGTCGCTTCCAGTTTTAAAAAAATCTCTGTGTGTTTGTTGAGAGGCCACAGTTAGTTTACTTGTAACTTGGCTTGTCATGTATCAGTATAGAGAAGGCAGGGAAAATTCCAGATTTATGCATGCGTGTGTGTGTGTGTGTGTGTGTGTGTGTGTGTGTGTGTGTGTGTGTGTGTGTGTGCATGCGCATGCATGTGCCTAAGTTGCATGTATTGTTTGTATTTGTGTGTGTATACTGCTCTGTCTTGGAGCATTCCGCACCACCCCTGTGTACAGCCTGTACACAGAGGCAGGTGAACCCTCACTGTCCAACCGCAGGCTGAAAATGTCTCTAAATTACTATATCAGACTGTTCTCAAAACCGCAGAATCCTGCCTATGACTGTGTCTTTGACCCCCAGTTTCAAAACAAATTCGAAAACAACCCTAACTGTATTCCGCCGTTTGGTGTTCGTATGCAGCCTCACGCGCGGAATGCAGGTCTAGACCTAGGAGTTGTGTCTGATTTTTCCAAGTTTCCGGATCAGCCTCCGTGGACCTTTTTCACACCAGAGATTCGTTTTGATCTTGCAGCTTTTCGTAAAGAGTCCACCAGCTCTCAGGCATACAAGGCATTGTATGCTGACCTCTGTTCAAAATTTCCATCCTGTCAGAAAATTTTCACTGACGGTTCCAAGTCTGAGGATGGAGTGGCCTGTGCAGCCTATTGCCCTGGTGCTCCTTCTCAGATACTGTTAAAACATATACCTCCAGATGCTTCTGTCTATTCTGCTGAACTTACTGCTCTGGTTCTGGCATTGAAAATAATTTCACAATCTACGAAGAGGGACTTTCTGGTTCTGTCAGATTCGCTGTCAGCTTTGGAGGCCATAGCTGGCCGCAACCTTCAGCATCCAGAACTTTTACATTTCTTTGAACTTTTTAGCAAGTTGAAAGTGGATGGTTACAACATTATTCTAGCTTGGGTTCCTGGTCATGTTGGCATCGGAGGTAACGAAATGGTTGATCGTTTAGCCAAGAATGCCACAAGAGAGAAATTGTCCAATATTTATATCCCTTGCTCAGATCTGAAACCCAAAATTAACGATTTTGTGAGAGACCTCTGGCAGGAGGATTGGAACACACAGACGGATAACAAACTCTTTCAGATCCGTCCAAACCTTAAGGAGTTCCTCTCATCTACATCTGGTGGTCATAAAGAAGAAACAGTTCTGTGCCGGCTGCACACCGGCCATTCGTATTTTACCCATTCGTACCTTTTAAAGAATGAAGAAGCTCCGTGGTGCATTCCATGTCATGTGCCACTCACAATGAAACCTATTCTTTTAGAGTGTTGGGACTTGCACGATGTGAGACACAAACATTTTACAGCAGAGTCCATGAAAATCCTGTTCAGAGATGTCCCGCCTGACGTGATCTTTGAGTTTTTGAGAGGGATTAACATTTTTCATCTGATTTAAGATTTTACGGATGAAAGATTTTTAGCGAAGTTTCTGGTGCGTTTCTAGACGATGTCCTTTAAAGAGATGTGTGAAAGGTTTTTTTTTTTTTTTTTAAATGACTTGTGAGTTGATTTTAACGTGGTGACAGCCCTGATGTGGCCCCTTGCGGTCGGCTGGGCTATAAGCAACATTATCTTATCTTATCTCGTGTGTATACTGTCACATGTTAATGCCAAAGATTATGTGTGTGCATGGGAGTGCATGCACGCGCGCGCGCGCACACACACACACACACACACACACACACAACACCCCCTGCCGCTCGCAGTCTGTCGCCATTACTTTTTCTTTACTTTTCTTTTTTTTTTTTTAACTGGTTTCTGTCATGCTGTTGTTGGGTCCACACAGACATTTCTCCATCAGTGAACATGATCATGACGGATACGTCTGCTGTGTCGTCTTGTCACCCTTGCCTCACCCTGTTCAGCTGGGAAGCTTGATCGAGAGACCCTGGCCCGTAGTGATGAAGTATTTATTGATCTTATTGGTAGCAGCCGTTCGCCCGCGCACGGGTCAGCAGAATAACTGCACTTGCACTGTGGTCACAGATAGACGGGCCCGGTTCCCTCCACGTCACGAACCGCTCTGTTCGGCAGGTGAGATTAGCTGTCGGGAGGGGGTGGGGGGGGGGGGGGGGGGGATGTCGTCACTTCTGTTGCCCCTCATTGAGAAACGAGCGAGGAATTTTCACCGTTGAAGCCGGGTGGTGGCGGCAGGGGGTGGGGTGGGATGGAGGGATCAGGTAACGGGAGGGAGAAGGAGAGAGAGAGCGCGCGCATTGACAGCCGCAGCCATTGATTAGCGGTACTGTTGTCGAGACAGACACAGTGACAGGCAGGCAAGGGTAGGGTAGGCTGGTGGTGGGTAATGAGTCACCGGTGGGAGGTTGGGCCTTGTCGCGCTGCTAATACCGTCAGCGAGACGTCGGCGTTACGCAGTGGCTTGGACTTTGTGGACAAGGTGAAGGTACGGTAGTGGGTACCGTTGTCACTGTCCGAGCTGTCCGCGCAACCCCCCCCCCCCCCCCCCTCCCGCTTCCTCCCACGCTATGGCTCAACCCCTCCACCCCCCTCTGTTTATCCCCTACGCCCACCCATCCAGGCTAGGCCATACCCATTCCACCCCCTTCACGCACACTCCCACCTCCTCACAGTCACCTAAAGTGTGTTTCCGAATGGACACTCGGAGCTGTGGTAGTCCACCATCCTTGATTGCAGCACCCCCCTCTCTCCATCCTGCCCTGATCACTTCTCTAAAGTATAGTGACCGATGATTCATAACAGATGGCCAAATGATAAAGAATGATGACAACAGATTGTAGAAGAGTCCTCGGCAGACGACAAAGGGAACATTTTGGACTGCTCCAACTGGTAAACTGGAGTTTTAATTGTGTTACATTTCAGTCTGTCAGTACTGTATCTATGGATGGTTTGTTGGGGGGCCAGGTTTATGCAGTTGTAAGAGTAAAGTGATACGAACAGGTGTATGGTTATAGAATTTTGGGTGGCATTTCTTGACGGAATAGTCGTGCAGTTGTTAGAGTAAACCGATTCAAACAGGTGTATGGTTATAGAAATTTGGGTGACATTTCTTGATGGAATTGTGACAGATCAGTATTCTTTGATCATAAATGTTTTGGACATGAGGCTCTCAGGAGTTCATAAATCATATGTATTGGTACTGAGATGTCAGAACCATATGCCCACTACTATTATTGTTATTTACTGATGTTTGCAAGAAAGAAAAAAAACAGATGGGAGTGGGAATTATGCCGTTTGATCTGTCCCATAGTTTCACTGTCCAGCTCTCTCTCTCTTTGTGTGTGTGTGTGTGTATGTGCATGCACGCATGCATGTGCATGCATGTATGAGCTCGTGAATGTGTGCATCTGAATCATGTGTTTGTGTGTATTTATGTGTTCTTATGTGCAGACGGTGTTTTCCATTACAATGTTTTCATACATACATTGGCTGGAGGTATGCTGGTTTAGGCATTGATATTGAATATTTACTTTCCCAGCACACATGCACGCATGCATACAAGCGCGCACACACACACACACACACACACACACACACACACACACACACACACACACACACACACACACACCCTACATTTGTACACACACACACACACACACACACACACACACACACAGCCTCATCCACTGTGTCACAAGGATTGAAGGAGTTCTCCATTGCCACAGATCATTGAAAACAGCGTGTGTGACCGGCTTCTCTTCACGTTAGAACGACTCACCTCATGGCAAGATCACAGTGGAGAGTATCTGTGGACAAAAAGAGGTGCAGCGTAAGAAAAGGGGATGGTCTTCATCCAATTGCGTATGAATAAGGTTTTTTTTTAAAAGAATATGTGTGGAGTGTGCAGCACACAGGCGGAGGATAAGAAATATAACACCAAGAGTGGGAAGTTCCACCTCGAAGGTAGGCAGGGGTAGGTCAGGGTCAGGTTTTAAAGAAGTCTCTTGGGTGAGCTAGAGAGGTTGAGGTGGAGATTACCATCCGAAGCCCCTACCCCCCCCCCTCCTCACACACTCTCACCCCCCCACCCCCCCCCCCCCCCCACCCCACCTTTGCACTGCAGCACTGGTGCAGTCGACTGCACCCCTTTAAGAAAGAGAGAGAGCGAGTTTAAATGCTTGAATTGTTGAATTGTCATGCTGTCTCAACGACCCCTGCCTATGCCCCTGCCCCCTCCCCCTCCCATTTGTTTCCTACCCCCCACCCCCTCCACCCGTTTCTTTTTTTTTTCTCTCTTTTCATTCCACTGTTGTTGAGGAGACCAAAAAGAAAAAAGTTCAGCCCACATTGATGGGGTGGATGAATGTGTTGGAAGTCATCTGTGTATCGTGTGTACTGGAAGGCCTGAGTTTGGGTAGTGTAGGGTGGTAAGTGGCGTTCTGTGCGGAGTACAGTGACGATGAGTGTGATACAGTGGATGAATCCCAAGACTGTTTGGCATTGGAAAAAGCAAACTGGGCAGGTGTGGGTAATGGGGTGGACTAGTCGAAGTGGGTATCAGCTGTTGATTTCTGTCTTTCCATGTCCTCAGGTACATTATTGGCGGGCAATTTGGAGTGCAGAAGTCCCTGACAAGACAGTGTGTTTGCATTCAAAAATGTTTTATGAGAAGCACTGATTTTTTTGTTTGGGTGCATTTTGTATTACAAATGGTTTACCAGAGGTGTATTTTGTGTGTGTGTGTGTGTGTGTGTGTGTGTGTGTATGTATGTGTGTGTGTGTGTGTGTGTGTGTGTGTGTGTGTGTGAGGCAGAGATGAATGGGAGAGGAAAAAAGGTGGAAAGAAGGAGGAAAAGTGTTGGAGAGTTTCACATGCAGATTTGAATTTCCAAATCGATCAAATGGTCCGTTTGTTTGTCTTGAAAGACCGCATTCCTTCAAGTGTTTAATGTAAAAATTTCCTTTACACTGTGGGTCATGGGCAGGGTTTGTGTGAATGATGATGTGTTGGTTTGGTTTTCTTGCGCTTTTTTAGACTTTTTGTGGTTTATTTGAAGTGCTGAGTAAAATCCAGAGGGAACAATGAAACATTTTACTACTTGCGGAATGTTTCTATTTTTGTAAGTTTTTCTCTTACTTCTTTGTGTGTGTGTGTGTGTGTGTGTGTGTGTGGGTGATATATTGTGAAAGGTGTATGTGTGTGTGTGTGTGTGTGTGTGTGTGTGTGTGTGTGTGTGTGCCTGCCAGTATATGTACATGTATTTGTTTCTAGATCTTGGTTCTAATCATCAAAAAATTATCTACTTGCCATGGAACTTTGTTTAAAAACAAAACAAACAAACAAACAAACAAACAAAAAACCCCGAAAGGAAGAAAGAAAACAAACAAAACCAGCAAACGTTGATGTGATAGCAGTCAATAGCAGGTTTTGTCAAAGATATGCTAATTATTGAGATTATGCTGCATGTTTAACATTCCATCTGTGTAGCTTGGTGTGTATGTTGAATGTGCATAAGGTTTACATTATGTGTTATTCTTGTTCGTCAGATACGTCTATAGTGTTCTTATCTCTTGGGAATGAAACCTTTTACATCTGTCTGTCCCACAGCCAGGAGTATATATGTGTTTTAGAAGAGACAGTGGATGTCTCAACTTAACTCTCCTGTGAAACCTGATTTTACGATATTTCATGATGCTTCAAAGGATATCCTCAAAGGGAAACATCGTTTGATGAGGAGAAGAAAATAAAAAGGCTGGTATGCCGCTAGACCAGCGGCAGTAGTGAAATGGTTAGTGTCATGGACATGGACACTCGCCGGGAGGTAATGCATTTGATTCCCATCAGAGCCATTATATTGTGGGATTATTCTGACCGACTTGCTCCTGGTTAGAGTTGAGTTTGCTGTTGGCTCAGTTGTGGAGGGTGAGACCACACAGTCAAGTTTCATCCCCCTGTTGGTTGCATTTCTGAGAGTGCTGTTCTTCTTTCCTTACTAGCATTGCATCTGTGTGTCTGTATTTCTCGGGGCCTGCTTGACACCAGGATATACTATGACCAGTGTGAAGGGCAAGCGTAGCATACAGCCCTGTCATACAGTCTCAAACCATAAAAAGGAAATCTGTAACATGATCTTCTTCGCCCTCTACTGTGTAAATCAGGACCAAAAAAGAAAGTCTCGGGTTCTGTGGAGGTTCTGTGGTCCTTGATGCTCAGCTCTCATGGTGACTTTAGCTGTTCTCTGCGTCTATATCCTTGGTGAAGTTAGTGATGAGGCTGCTGTTATCGGCAAGTTTATGGGTACTGTCTTTGGACACGTGTGTTGTGGTGCCCTCTTGAGGGAGAGCTCACGCATGCTGGCTCTGTGACTAAGCAATAAATTCATTATTGTCATCAGTAGATAGTTTAATAGGTGATGTCCTCTGTGTGTGTGTTGATTAGAACAGGCATCATTGAACATCACCGAAGTGACTCAGCGGCAGTGCAGTGTCTCGTCTGGTGGGTTGCCTCACGATGACTTGACATTAGCTGCTCTCTTTGGATTCCCTGTTCAGGAGTTTTAGGGGGACAAGCCAGCCCATGGATGTGGAGGGGAGCTGGAAAGAGTGTCATGGTTGTATTGCCGCAGGAAAGACATGGAAGACAAGACATGAAAAAGAAGAAGAAGAAAAAATGATTGTCACCACTTGCACACATATATACATGATATTGAGCTTGCACAGATGCAAGCACATGTTCCTTTTGCATATACGTATATTTAAAAACTCTTTCTCATTATGATTCATAACAGAAGTTGACAGTGTTTAAAGTCACCCTGTTAGCTTGAAAACAATTTCACTTTTTGTCCATTGAAACTGATATTCAGCTGAATACAAGTTTGCTTATGGGACCATGAAACAAACAAATGACAATACACTTTACGCAGAAACAATATATTTTGTTTGGTCTTTGTGCTTTCATATTTGTTTGTCTTACTTGTAGTAGATCTAAAGATCAAAATGCATTGCTTAATATTGTGTTGTCATTTGTTCACTCCATTTGTTGGGTGGTGACATCCCTTCAACTCTTTTGCAACAGCTCCCACCAGAATTCAAATTCAAATTCAAACAACTTTATTATCACAAAACGTGAAATTCATGCCACTCTTCTTTCAAGTGATCATGAATATCAAGCCTGGGGGTGGTGGAGTTTAAGTAAATATAGGGTTGGGTTGTGATTGTGTGTGAGAGACTCTCTCTGATTTCACTGTCAAGGAAGAACCTCAGATGTTGCAGTAATTATAGTAGGAAATAACATCATGAAAAAGAAATGTGGAGAGACAATTTTAAAGTAAGATACCTTCCAGACTTCAAAAGTGATATTGCTTCTTGAGTATATACCAGGATGTATAAAGATGAGATGAGATGAAAATTAGTTGTAAACAGGTCTGTGTTTGTTGGGTGATCCAGTACACGGAAGTATACAGAGGTGACTTTTGACATTTGCGCAGAGAGATTGTTTCCTGAAAGGCTTGGCCACAAGATTCAGTCGCGTGGAGAAGTGGACAAGTAGCGGGGATGTCTGTCCATGGGCTGTGTTTGGATATGTGGTAGTGAAGCAGACATCCATCCAGATTATTCATGAGTATTGACACTGATGGTTGGGAAAGTGGCACGGATGTCTCCCCATGTGCTGTGTTTGGATATGTGCATACTCTTGGAGAAGCTATGAAGGGTCTGCGGTGCTGCCTAATGACTGAGGTTATTTGAAATAAGATTTGTTTGCTGCAGTGAGACGGATGCATCCAGGAAGAGTAGTGTAGTTGTCAGCAGATGTAAGTGGTGTGGACGTGTGTGCGTGTGTGTGTGTGCACGCGCGTGCGTTTGCACATGCATATGGTTTTTCATGTGTGTTTTGTGTGCGGCATACATGTGTATGTGAGAGAGAGAGAGAGAGAGAGAGCAAGGAGTTTGAGCTCAGTATCTTGAAAATACTTTCCAGCTGAATTGTGTCCATTACTTAATTTTGTTGTTGTTTTGTTTTGTTTTGTTTTTGTTTTTGAATTGCATTTTCACAGTCCACATATTTTGGTTACGGGCCTATTGTGTTCTACCTTCGTTGAAAAGACTGCCACATAGTATGGTTAAAACGAAGGTGGTGATGATAGTTGGAATTGTGAACCAAGGGGAACACAGTACATGTTTCTGTATTATCAGTGTGCAAAATAATTGATTAAAACATATGTTTACCCAGAGTGCAGCTTCCCCTCTTTCCAACCCCCCTCCCCCCCCCCTCCCCCCCCCCCCCCCCCCCCCCCCCCAAATATGCAGCTGCTGTCGTCAACACAAAGTATTTTGATTATCAGCTCTTAACATTGCAGCCGTTACAATGAGGCAGAGAGCCTGGCGAACACCTGAAACCGTAGCCTTCATTGAGATTTTCTCATGCATGCGTGAGCACACGCATGTGTTTGTATGTGCACATGTGTGTGTGTGCGGTGTGTGTGCGTGTGCGTGTGCGTGCGTGCATGTGTGCGTGTGTGTATGTGACTTTGTATGCGCAGAAAAGAATAACTGGGTATCAGTTGGTTCTTATCTATGTAGTTGGCAAGATGGGTAGCTTTAGTTCTGGGACCTCACATGGCCAGATGCATATCATCAACTTTCTGGTTTTGCCAGTGTCACCAGTTTTAATTAAGACCAATCAACAGTTTAAAAAAAATGCTAACAAGGAGCACTTCTTGTCACAGTACTATAAAATGTGTCTGTCCAGAAAGTGATTTAAAAGCTGAATGCTTCTGTTGGTCAAAATAACATTATGAGTATGGCTTGTCCGGGATTTTAGACGCATTCTTGCCTGGCTGCCCCCATCATTTTGCGCCTGGTAAGGGTGGCTTTAGCCAACCATGGGGTGATTCTCTGTAACAGCACAATTATGTCCTTGGTGTCCCAGCAGTTATTGGTTTCCTGACACTCTCCCTGCCAGTCCCTGCCCCTGCTCCCCACTCACCAGACAGTTATATAAGGTTCATGGAATTACCTCTGACAGCTCTGGCATCCTTTCCCCTTCTGGAAAACTAGCATTGTAGCACTAGTAGCAGACTAGCTGGAGTCTGCTGAGTGGTGATAATACTTTCTCCACCCTCACTTCGTGGTCCTTGATCTCATTGCTGTGTATGTGAAAATGAATATAATCTCCACCATCCTCACCCTTTTTCTTTCTGATAATGATGCCATGTTTGTGGAGATTAAGTGTGAATGCACACACACATGCAAGCAGGCATGCACCCGCTGCCATTCAGCAACCAACACATGCGCATGTGCGCACACATGCATGCACACACACGCGTGCACACACACGCGTGCACACACACACACACACACACACACACACACACACACACACACACACACACACACACACATATTTCATACATACACATATGCACACTTATAAAAAGGGATGTTTGCATACATGCGTGCTAAAACACACACACAATCACACACACATGCAAACACACACACACTCACTCACACAACACACACACACACACACACACACACACACACACACACACACACACACACACACACAGATTCATATATACACGTATGCACAGTTGCAAATAGGGATCTTTTCACATACAATCGTTTTTTATTGTTGACAGATTGGTTATATTGATATCAAAGTTTTATTGATATCCGAAAGGATAAACAGAGGATAAATTTTGAGTTACAGAAGGCAAATTAACTCCAAGGAGTAGGACACTTTTAAACACATAAAAATCATATGATAGAATAACCATCTGCAAATCAGTTCCTGTGTATGTGTATGTCTCCCTCTTACACCCTTCCCCCACACCTTTTTCACTATTTCACCCCTGTCTCTCTCTCTTTTTGTGTTTATCTCTCTTACAGTTACACACTTACATAATACATGCACACACTCACAAACACTCACTCACTCACACACACACACACACACACACACACACACACACACACACACACACACACACACACACACCACACTATCTACCACTGTCTGTCGATATGAGCTGGTGAATCAAAGGAGCATCTACCATTGTACCAAACATGTGAGCATAGAAACTGACTCTTTGCCTTCCCTTCCATTGTAAGTGCAACAACCGCAGATTCACACCCAGAACGCCATAGCGGCACTCACTCAACCCTTCCACCCACATCCACAAGCATGCATGCATGCATGGACGCAGTCTTGCCCCGTCACACGCAGTCTCACACACATGCACACACACACACACACACACACACACACGCACACGCACACGCACTTTCTCTGTGTCTGTCGTTCTCTCTCTCTCTCTCTCTCTCTCTTTCTTTCTTTTTCTCTCTTTCTGTTTCTCTCTCTCTTTGAAATATGTTTTGCTTACTCTGTTACAGTGTGCTTGCACGTAGGATGTCACCTTGCCTCCACTGAGCAGACACTGCTGTTTCCCATTCGGCTCTCGTTTCTGAGGAGGATTTGAACAAGCCACACACAGTTTGAAAACAGAAGTTTACATCAAGCTAGTGGTTCTTGGAAGAGTGGACACGATGGGTTTCACCACTGCCCTTGAACCTAGACAGGTGGTGAGATACGAAGCATGCAGAGTCCCAGAGTAAGGAGAGTTGTGGAGCTGTTTGTACCAGTGTGTGTCTGTGGGTTCCTGATCCATCTCAGAAGGTTGAACTGCTTCCCTGACACCACCAGCCTCTGAACATCCACATCAAGGTATGTTCTGTGTGATCGTGAGCGCATCCAGCAACACACACAGCACGCAGCCAGCTGCGTGTATCTGTGACCACAATACTGATCAAGTAATCCAGCCTTCCAATCATTGTATACCAGCCAGCAAACCAACTAATCAACCAGTTCAGCAGCTGTATTTACTCCAATCTGTTTAGTTGATAATGATAGGAGGGCTGAAAACATTGCAACATATATGTAAACACACGCATGCAAGCACGCAGAGTAAAAATAGATAAATCAAGACAAACAAGTAAAATTTTTCCAATTTTTTTTTTTTTTTTTTGCATTGATGCCATTTTCATGTACTGAGAAAAAAAATGTTCGCCAAAGCTTAGTTTAAGGCTGTTATACTGTCTTTAGAGACCGGTACATTTGATGTAATCAAACCTGAGGTGTTTGGTTTTATTATGTTGAATGATCTTTTCGTGTTCCCTTCAAGCATGATTGAGGCACTTTGTGTTTTTTTCCATGCTTCTTTATTCATATTTACTTTTCATATGATCTCACTACTTTGAGCTTCCAAGATTGAAGAGGTTATTCATTTGTTTTCAGTAATGCTCTTTGGTTTAATTATATATATATATATATATGTATGTATATATATGTATATCTGTACCTATATCTTTTTTTCAAAACTGCATGATCTTTGGATTTGTTGGTAGCTTAGGTATTTCTTTTTCCATTTCTATTTATTTATGTATTCATTTTTTGTTAATATTTGAAACTTGTATCTGACTATGGCTTTGCCATTAAAAAAAAAGTAACAAAAATAGGAGTGGAAACGAAATGTTAAGAGAGTTAAATGGAACAAATAGAATAAGATAAAAGGGGGGGGGGGGGGGCATGTGTTGGTACAGTCTTTTCCTTCCAGTTTCTGAATTATCTTTAACATTAATAAGGTAAAAGAAAATGGGGGCATAACATGGGTTGGTGCAGTCTTGTTTTTTTCTTTTGTTTTTTCTTCTGATTTCTAAATTGTTTTTAATATTATACTTTTACCTCGTTCAGATGCATCGTTCATGAAATTTGAAAGTTCCATATATGTTTGAGCTGTCAGTAAACAATTTTGACTGAAATCCTTAACAACAAAAAAAAAAGGGGGGGAGGGGGGGATGAGATGGGAAGGAGAGAAGGGGGGGGGGGGGTGGTGAAAGGAGATACAGCCAGTCATCCAATGCTGTATGCTCATGTATGGCGGCTGAACAAAAACTGGCAGAGTTTATGAAGCCTGGAACTGCCCTGGCTCCAACATACACACATACATACATACATACATATGATGACTTGTAGTTGTACACATCAGCTAGCCAGGCAGCTGTGACCTGGTCACAGATGGCAGAGTTGGGGAGGGATGGATGCCTTGTCTGTGGCTGGTTGTAGGGCTGGGCTGTCTCTGTGGGTCCTGTCCTGCCTGCAGCATGCAAGAGACTGTGTCTGGTTCTGTTCCTTGTGGTCTGTGACTTGTGTTGGTGAGCATGCCTTGATGATCTTTGGGGTTGCTAGAAGAAAGATACTAGCCTTCCATTTGATTTAGGACGAAAATAAGAACTATGAAAAAGGAAAAGAAAAAAAAAAAGAAACAAGCAAACAAAAACTAAGCCCCCCCCCCCCCCCACCCCCCAAAAAAAAAAAAACCCACCAAAAGAACCAAAACTAAGCACACTTAAAGGGGAGTGTTTCAGTACTACAGTATCCATAGTTATGTTTTATGGACATATATGTTCAGGTTTTTTTTTTTTTTTTTTGATGATATGAAAATGCAACATGCCGGTGCTGAGTTTGAGTGAGATAAAAAGATGTAGTCTTTCATTTAATGTAAAAGTGATAAGACTGATAGAATTTTTTTCTTTTTGTATCAAAGATGGTGGTGTGTTTGTAGACAAAGGTGTTGCATTTTGTCTATAAATAATATGATTGTGTCTCAGGCTCTTTGGAAGAGAGTTATATTAAGAATCAAGATCCAGTTGACTTTCCATTGAAGAGTGGCTGCAGACTTGATCAGTATGCTAAAAAGTAGCAGGTACTCCATCCAGCACATGGATGATGTATCCAAGATTTTGAAAAATTATTTTGTTATTGTAAACATGAAAATACTGCTTTCAGATAGAACATCAAGGGAGAGAATCAGTGTATGAGTGGGTCAGTCTTTCTCTGGAAGTGTGTGTGTGTGGTGTGTGTGTTGTGTGTGTGTGTGTGTGTGTGTGTTTGTGTTGAATATGTGTGTGTGTGAATGTGTGTGTGTATGTGTGGAGTGAGTGTGTGTGTGGAGTGAGTGAGAGTGTGGTGTGTGTGTGTGTGTGTGTGTGTGCGCGCGCGCGCGCCCACTTATGCTGTATGTTTTCTATCAACAGGAAACCATTTTGACTGGACAGCCAGATGCTTTTTTTCCCGAAATAATTATAACTTCTTTCTCAATTAGTATGCTGCTTTTCAGCCCTGATGTGGCCTCGGTGATCGGCTGGGCTGTGAACATCCTGACTTGACTTGCGTTCTTGTGTGCAAGAGAAGACAATCCTACCATTGTGTGTGATTCTGGACAGTCACCTCATTGTGACCTTTACCCTATTGATCCTCTCTGCGTAAAGTAGCTGGCTGCCTGTCGGTATTTTCATAGCTTCTCTTTTCTAAGAAAGAAATGAAGCAGGCGCTACAAACTTTTGTTCAATGACAAGCTTAAATGTTCTATAGAAATCCGTGTACATCAAAACATGGGCTGGCTCTCTTGTCTGTTCACCTTATGTTAAAACTTTAAACAAATATCTGTATAATTGATAGACAAACAGTTGCATGTGTATGTTTTTTTTATTCGAGCTCATGCATGTGCGTGCATGCGTGCATGTGTGTGTCCGTGTCCTTGTGTTGTTTCTGTTGATAATCTTCCGTCGGTGAGGAGGGAGGGTATCAGTGTTTACTGTCATGTTAGCGAGTATAAGGAAAAACAAGGGGAAGAATGAAAGTTTGAAGTGGGAAAAATCCCTCCAGGGGATCGACAACTAAAGTGATCTGTCTAGGACATCTTGCTGCACGTTTATACTTGGCAGCTCTGTGTGTGTGTGTGTTGTGTGTGTGTTGTGTGTGAGTATATATTATGTGAAGTGTGTGTGAGTGTATGTGTGTGTACGAGTGTGTGTGTGTGTGCGTGTGTGTGTGTGTGTGTGTATGTGTGTGTGTGTTTTTGTGCGAGTTTCTTGAATTCAACTTCTATCACATACAGCTATTTTTAACCAAATAGAAGTGCATTAACTAGATGAAACAATGATTGCAACAGTAAAGAGGTAGAATAAAAGTAGAATAACTGTATAGATGACAGGAAATTAAAGTGATACCTACAACCAGATGTTGGTGTGGAAGTCTGCACAAAGCAGCTGCTGTGTAGGAAGAGCCGAAGAAGATGAGAAGAGGATTAGGTTCACTGAAACCTGAAATTCTTCATGTGGGATATGCGTCATACACGGTTGTCTTGACAACTCATGCAGCGCAGAGAGAGGGATTGCCCTTCTAAAGTCGTGGAGCAGGGACTTTTTCAAGATATTTAAGCGGGGCAACAGATGGTCTAGTTCTGCTGTCTCTCTCACACTCTCTCCCCCACTGTGCTGTGCTGTTTGATGAAGACTAAGCCCTCTGAGGAGTGATGATGAGGTCGGGTTTCTGTGGCAAGTGCTCTTTTGCTGTGTAGACTTTACCTTAGGGGGTAAGTGGTGGTGATGGTGATCCCTGTGTGTTCACCATCCTGTTTGTCAGTAGCTGCTGTTCAAATCCAGAACTTTGAATAAAAGGGGGCTGTCGTCTCTCAAGTGCTCACTCATATCATGCTTCTAGGGAAGATTGAATCAGGACTAGAGAGGAAGACCGAAGTGGTTAGGGTATTTCATGAGATTTACTGAACGCCTTGTTCAGAATGCATGAATTATTGCTGTGCTCTCTCTCTGTCTCTCTTTCTCTCTCTCTCTCTGACTCTCTCTGTCTCTCTCACTGTCTCTTTCTCTCTCTGTCTGTCTCTCATCTCTTGGTCTCGTACACATATGCACATACGCACATGCACGCACACACAGACATGTGCACGCGTGTGCACAGAATAAACATGCACACACACACACACACACACACACACACACACACACACACACACACACACACAGAGTCATGAAAAAGAATTCTCATCCTATATTGATTTATTTACATGTAGAAGTGTGTACATAAAGGTTTAAAGGTCAACGTGTCCATGTACCCTAAGGTGTGTCCCTGAATCATACATATTGTGTGCGCGCGCGCGCGCGCGTGTGTGTGTGTGTGTGTGTGTGTGTGTGTGTGTGTGTGTGTGTGGTGTTGTGACTTACTGCATGTATGAAAAAACATTATTTTCTGAAAGGAACAGAAATTTACACAAAGCTGGCTGTACACGGATACTTATTTTTGTTGTTGTTTTGTGTATCAGATGAGGTAAGATTGAGAACTCTCGGAGATAGCATCAGCTCTGAAACGTTTGTAGGGTATGTGTGAGTCTGTCAGCAAGTGTCAAGTTAGTGTCAGTGGAAGTAGTGTCTCTTGCTCTTTGGTGAGCTCAGAGTGGTAGAGTTACTGAGTGAGAGAGAGAGAGAGAGGAA
>CM065722.1:19026746-19104246 GCA_033310375.1 Conus canariensis
TTCATGTGCCTGTGGTTGTTTTGACCGTTAATTTTGGTGACTCATGTAATGTGTTTTGATACGGTTCTTGCGCGAAAATGTAATCATGAAGGCATGGTGTTTTTGTGGGAACAGAACTGAATTTGAGAAAGACAGTGGATGTACTTTTCCAGTACTTTAGTTTTTTTTTTTCTAGCACATATTTTTACAGAATTATGTCATTGGTATCTCTGCCTTGCAAACATTTGAGGCAGGAAATGACCAGGGTTTCTTTTCTCTCCTGTCAATCATTGTCAGTCTTTCGCCTTCCGGCCCCTAAGTGTGCCGGCATGCATGCGCTCATACACGCACACTCTCACAAGCATGCAAGCACTCTTCCCGTCCCCCCCCCCCCCCCCCCCCCCTCTCAGCCCCGGCACCTCTTTCCCACATACAGACACACTAGCACAGGTCAAGTCATGATGTTTATAGCCCAGCTTACCATGAAAGCCACATCACTGTTGATAGCAAGTTGTGTAAACATGTTATAATGCCAAGACTCAAATTCAAAACCAAGTCAATTGCTGAATTAAATCTAAATCAGAGTGTATAACCAAACACAAGTAAGTCATGTAAAGTGAAAAAATGTCGACAAAATTCACGTCTAGGGACAAGGTCTTTGTGGAAGCCACGATGAAATGTTAATGCCTTTGGTCATGCACTGTCTAACTCGGTGAAAAGGTGTTTAATGCTGAGTGGTGTATCACTTGATTAATGGTATGCACCATAGAGTCTTCCTCCCTGTATAAAAGCAACATGATCACAATAGTGAAACCATTATGTAGTCAGCCTAACATCAGTTTCTCTTTAACTTAAGGCCCCCAGAGGCAGATGGAAAGAATTTCTTTTAATTTGGATGGATTTCAAAAAAAGTTTCATGTCAGTTTTGTGTTCCATTCCTCTTCTATGTTATCTTTTGGTTTTTGTTTGGCGGTTTGAAGGAATAAACATTTTTGACTTTAGGATTAACTATTCATTTTTAATTCAGCTAATGTTTAACAGTTTTATCTGCACATTTTTTGAACATATGACATGCAAGGCTGTTTATGTTCTTTTTTTTCTGTAATACAAGGAGTGTGGATGGAGGTTGGGGGATGGAGGGAGGTAAGCAGAGGAGGAGGTTGTGGGTGTGGGGGATTTGATTTTCTGTGAACTACAGTCTGAAAATGAGTTTCAGTTCTTGTCTTAAGTTGAACTGCTGCTGCTGATTTGAGAACAAGCTGGTTCCCTTGTATCACCATGGGGGCGAGAAGGCTTCGTTAGAGATGGTTACTAGGGTGTGGACAGGGAAACTGGGGGACTGGGAAGAGAAGTAAACAAGAAGGCTTCGTTAGAGATGGTTACTAGGGTGTGGACAGGGCAACTGGGGCACTGGGAAGAGAAGTAAACAAGAAGGCTTCGTTAGAGATGGTTACTAGGGTGTGGACAGGGCAACTGGGGGACTGGGAAGAGAAGTAAACAAGAAGGCTTCGTTAGAGATGGTTACTAGGGTGTGGACAGGGCAACTGGGGGACTGGGAAGAGAAGTAAACAAGAAGGCTTCGTTAGAGATGGTTACTAGGGTGTGGACAGGGCAACTGGGGGACTGGGAAGAGAAGTAAACAAGAAGGCTTCGTTAGAGATGGTTACTAGGGTGTGGACAGGGCAACTGGGGGACTGGGAAGAGAAGTAAACAAGAAGGCTTCGTTAGAGATGGTTACTAGGGTGTGGACAGGGCAACTGGGGGACTGGGAAGAGAAGTAAACAAGAAGGCTTCGTTAGAGATTGTTACTAGGGTGTGAACAGGGCAACTGGGGGACTGGAAGAGAAGTAAACAAGAAGGCTTCGTTAGAGATGATTACTAGGGTGTGGACAGGGCAACTGGGGGACTGGGAAGAGAAGTAAACAAGAAGGCTTCGTTAGAGATGGTTACTAGGGTGTGAACAGGGCAACTGGGGGACTGGGAAGAGAAGTAAACAAGAAGGCTTCGTTAGAGATGGTTACTAGGGTGTGAACAGGGAAACTGGGGGACTGGGAAGAGAAGTAAACAAGAAGGCTTCGTTAGAGATGGTTACTAGGATGTGGACAGGGAAACTGGGGGACTGGGAAGAGAAGTAAACAAGAAGGCTTCGTTAGAGATGGTTACTAGGGTGTGGACAGGGAAACTGGGGGACTGGGAAGAGAAGTAAACAAGAAGGCTTCGTTAGAGATGGTTACTAGGGTGTGGACAGGGAAACTGGGGGACTGGGAAGAGAAGTAAACAAGAAGGCTTCGTTAGAGATGGTTACTAGGGTGTGGACAGGGAAACTGGGGGACTGGGAAGAGAAGTAAACAAGAAGGCTTCGTTAGAGATGGTTACTAGGGTGTGGACAGGGAAACTGGGGGACTGGGAAGAGAAGTAAACAAGAAGGCTTCGTTAGAGATGGTTACTAGGGTGTGGACAGGGAAACTGGGGGACTGGGAAGAGAAGTAAACAAGAAGGCTTCGTTAGAGATGGTTACTAGGGTGTGGACAGGGAAACTGGGGGACTGGGAAGAGAAGTAAACAAGAAGGCTTCGTTAGAGATGGTTACTAGGGTGTGTACAGGGGGACTGGGAAGAGAAGTAAACAAGAAGGCTTCGTTAGAGATGGTTACTAGGGTGTGAACAGGGAAACTGGGGGACTGGGAAGAGAAGTAAACAACATGATGAAGCCTTCAAATCCGGCTGCTCCCACAGATTAGAAAGCATAATAAGACTTGCTCAGGTGCTGATACCTAATGGCAAGGCTGTTTCCTTGGAGGCAGGAAGAGAGGCCATGGAATGTCTTGCATTGTGTTTGTTTGGTCTGCTTTCTAGGCAGTTGTTGGATGATTCAGATCAGTTCAGACGTGTGTGTGTGTGTGTGTGTGTGTGAGTGTGAGTGTGTGTGTGTGCATGTGCGTGCGTGTGTGCACGTGCCTGCAGCTGCGCAGGTATGAGGTAAAGAGATCGAGAGAGTGAACAGGACTGCATACACGGATGTGGAGTGATTGGTTGTTTTAACAAAATGTGATAAAGGTATCATATTTATGATGGTGCTGTTTTCAAATTCGGGTGACTTTGGCGTGTTGTATCATTCTCCTACATTGTTTAACATGCTTTCTGTAGCTGTTGGGTTTAAAAAAAAGCTCTTTTGATTGGTAAAAGGGTTAGGGTGGTATATAGGGTCTCTTACTGAAATTCCGCCAAAATGTTGGTACTATTTCAAAAAGTTTTTTGTCACATAGAGTAGGTTATAACTGCTGAACTCAAATTGTGTGTATGTGTGTTTTTCATATGAATGTAAGAATTGCAATTGAATTGCTCTACTGCTATGAGGGCAGGGGAGATAGTCTGTATTTTCTGAATTTTTAACAGGAATGTTGATTATTTAGAAAAAGAAGAGAATGTCATTATGGCTTAGGTGTACTTATTTTTTTATTTTTTGCTCCTCATGTCATCATGACTTCCTTCCGGATTGTTTTCTTTGTTACGTTGTTCCGTCCCAGATGACTTGGGTTGTAGTATTGAAGGATTGGTCATGCTGATTCTAAGATTGTGAAGTTAGTGAAAGTACTGAAACTGAAAAGACCATTGGTGTATTAAAAAAAAAAAAAGATGAAAAGGGGCTCCACTCCTCCAGATTGCCAGAGTTGTTTTAGAAAATGGACAATACACATTGAAGAAAATTCTTGACCAAGTTTGTCTGTGAAACAGAATGAAGAATACCTTTGACAGAGTTGAGGTTAAAATGACGTGGCTCGTTAGTTGAATAATGAAAAGTTGCTAGAGAGGAGAGACAGATCCAGGTGTGTGAGGAAGTGATGAAGAGGGTAGCAAGTCACATGTATTTTGTCAACAGGCCCAGTCTGTGACAGTCAGGACAGTGAAGCCAAAAGGAAACATTTAAAGGATAGGAGGGGTGACCAGATGTTTGTGTCTAGAGAGTATCATCTTTATAGAGAGACACTGTGTAATTCTGTTGGTATGTTTGAAAATGACCAAAATATATGTATGTCTGGGCCACCACATCTGCTGTCTGCATCTGGGGCAACCATCCTGTGTCGTGCTCTGTTGGTATGACAGAAGACTGACAGACATAGAGATCCCTCTGTTCCATGCCTTTTATGGTAATCCCACAGCTAATGGTCATGGGACAAACGAAAGATCATCTCAGCCGGTTGAATACTGAAAATCACTAATGAATATGAATCCTGTACGCAGCCCATCAGCTCACCTGATGACCAGAGTGGAGTTTCTCGTTCTCTCTCTCTCTCTGTCTCACTCTCTCTCTCTCTCTCTCTGTCTCTCTTAAGATTTCCTTTCTGATTACATGTCCACTTTTATTTTGGTAGAGGCTTAGTTGTGTATTAGATTTCCATGTCAAAGTTCATGGGCTGAGATGGCAGCATCACAGGTTACATGTTGGTCAGGCATTTGGAAATGTTCTTTTCTGTTTTGCTGTACTCTGATTCACTTTGTGTGTGCGTATACACAAAAAATCTAAAAGAGATAAAGATCCTTCAATTGTTGTAAACAATCTGTGTATTTCAGAAAAGAAATGAAGACAGCATGATGTCCTTTGGAAAATAGAGCAAGTTTCACTTCAGTTTCTTTTGGAATGGGGGGAAAGAGGGCTGTATGAGTAGAAGACCAGTTGTCTGAGTAAGTGTACATGATGGTGTTTACAGTCTTAGAACATGCTAGAGGTAATGAAATTGGCTTGGATTTGTTTAAAAATGTTGATGGAAGGATTCAGCATAAAAATAGAATAAGACTTCGAGAACATTGAGAGTATTGGTGCATAGATTTGTGTTTTGTGTGTGTGGTGGGGGGGGGGGGGGGGGGAATGAGGTGTATGCATTTGTGATTTGAAAGGAAAAGGAAAGGGGTGTAAGTGGGATGTGAAAATGTCCGACAGCTGTTGAATTAATGTGTATATTGATATGAATGATACAGACAGTAGATTTCATTTTCACAAGGGAAATTGCCCACCTACCTCCTCTAAGGTGAACACAGAACGTGTTCAGTTGCTTGGGAGTTCTTGAAGCCACGCTGGTTTTCAGACTGAATATGTTTTCTTGCTGCACAGTTAAAGGTACTGATATTGAGCCCATGGACAAAGCCCCTGGTGTAGCACTTCAAATTGCTCTCGAGAGAATAAAGCAGCTTCTTGTGTCTTTGTTTCTTCCCTTGCTCGCTTTTGGACAAGGAGCCCCAGTTTTGTTTCCAGGAGATTGGAGTTGAAATCTATGGATGCAGAAAAAAGATGGGCTGTGTTCCAGGTGAAGCATTGATGATTTATCTGGGTATAGGAAGGAAACGTTCAGTCAGGGTTTTTTTTTTATATAGATTTTATTAAACCCTAGTGTTGGAGAATGAGTGGTCTGTTGATGCACATGTATACATGCTTGTGTGTGTGTGTGTGTGTGTGTGTGTGTGTGTGTGCGCGCGGATGTTGTGTGTTTGTGTGTGTGTTTTGTGTGTGTATGTGTGTTGTGTGTGTGTGTGTGTGTGTGTGTGTGTGTGTGTGTGTGTGAACATCCATCAGCCAAATTAAAATGGACAGCTTTTAGTGTCTGCATTTAGGGGAGGAAAGGGAGTGTGAGTGAAGAGTGTGTGCATGTGCTCTTAATCAGAATAACCACCTTGATTTTTGTCTGTTTTTTTTTTGTTTTTATGGAGAAACATAATGAGAAACATTTCTTGAGACTCAGATAGGTCATGGAATCTGACATTGTAGAGAAAATAAAAAAGAAAATTTTTTCAGCTTTCATCCTTAAACAGTTACCAAGAGATTACCCAAACAGGAAGGAAAGTGTGAAGGAACCGAAACAGTTTTGGCTAAAATCCTGTCATGGGGTTATCTCAGTTCATTTAGAGGCTGTTCAGTATGAAGACTGGTACTATTCTAGTTAACCAATGCAAATTGTAATGTGCAACTGTACTGCAGATGGAATTACAGTGGAACCTCTCTATGAATACTTCCAGACATCTTTAAAAAGTTGGGACTTCTAAGGGAGGGAGTCGTTCCAGGGAGATGAAAAATCATATAAACATGTATAGATAGCAGTGTTCCAGAAAAAGAAATCTTTAACAGTAAACAAGCTTTTTTTTTTGTTTGCTTTAAGGTCTTTATTAAGAGGTTTCACTGTGTAACAAAGATCATAAGGGAAATTCAAATGCTGCTGCAAGATCTGCTGGTTGAATATCTGAGTTTTTTTTCTTTTCTTTTGTCAGTTAGAATTTCCCTAACACCTCATGGTTGGTTTTCTGGCAGTGTAGGACTGGTTTTTCTTGCTTGCTTTGGTGTCTGTAGAGCTGTTCTACTGTGGTTGTTCCATCCTCCCATGCATTATTATTAGATTTCCGTTAAAAAGAGAACATACTGAGCAAAACTTACTGATTGTGCCGTGTGTGTGGTTAAATCAAAAGAGTTGTGTTTGAACACCATCCAAGTGACATGGTCAGTAGCTCTGCAGTGCCTCCACTGAGGAGTAGCCGGATGGCGAGGTGATATGAAAATAAATGTCCATGGAGACTGCTAGTACTGCGAACTGTGACACGATGATGTTTGCATGGTTTTGTTGGTGGCATCAGGTTGTGTGGCATAAGAGTGACGTCATTGTCAATGAGAATGTTACACAACTTAAGAGCTGCAAAAACAAACCGTTGTATTTTTGTCTGCATGAGTATTCTTTTGTCGCATAATATTTATGATTTTGCAGTGCAGCGCAGTAAAAGGTTGTAGAGTATACAGTTCACTTTCTTCACAAGTTCCACATTCTCCCCTCTCCTCTCCTCCTCCATCCTCACCTACCCCCATAAAAACAAGACAAAAACTTTTGACAAAAATAGCGTGAACGTATTCTGCAAGTCAGGACACTCAGTTGTCTGCTGTGACATTTTCACTGCAGTGGCTGGTAATCTGATGACATAGGATCACTAGAATAGCAGTAGATTCTTTTTTTTTTTTAGGCAAAGGGAGGAAGGAGAGAGACGGAGAAAGGGTCAGAGACCGAGAAATGGATGGAAAATGTGGGGAGGAGAATAAGAACTTTACAGTTGGCTTTACCTGAGTGTAGAATTACCAGAAAACCGTAACATCAAAACATATTGTACTCATCATCATGACCATAGTTTCACATTGTCTGTTTTTGTACTCCCAGTTCTTATAAAACAGGGAGTACTTTACAATGGGAACGAAGAAATGCTGTCTGTGTGTTTGTCTGTCTGTCTGTCTGTCTGTGGTCAAAATGTGTTCCACTCGCTCCAGACAAAACTACTGGCCAGTCTTTCTGAAAATTTGTAAGTATGTTCACTATGGGTCACGGATGATGCCCGATGTTTTATTTTAACCGTTACAGCCATTACTAACGGCTATAACGGCCCATAATGGTTTTTCTTCTTTATGGAATATCTCAGAAAGTACTCGGCCAATCTTTCTAAAAACTTGTAGGTATGTTCATTATGGGTCACGGATGATGCCCAATGTTTTATTTTACCATTATAGCCGTTACTAACGGCTATAACAGCCCATAATGGCTTTTCTTCTTTATGGAATATCTCAGAAAGTACTTGACCGATCTTTCTGAAAATTTGTAGGTATGTTCATTATGGGTCACAGATGATGCCCGATGTTTTATTCTTTCTTTCTCTCTTTTTTTCTTTCTTTTTTTTTCGTTAAAGTGCACTGTAACTTTGGAATCTGAGAGCGAGAGAAGATCTGGAAAGTAAGGCAGAGGAACCCAGGGATGGAAAAAGCCACAGAGAGAGAGAGAGGGAGAGAGTGGGTGAAAGAAGGAAAGCAAGAGAGAAATCTGCTTGTCAGTGATTAAAGAGGTAGCCTGTGGTTGTCTGTCCTGCAGAAGAATGGATGAACAGCGGGTAGCGGACTACTTTGTGGTGGCGGGGCTGGGAGAGGGAGCCTGCCTCTGGAGGAGATCTCCAACGAAGCTGTCATCAAGACCGGATACCGACAGGATCCCATCACCGAGATTGCTGTCATCAATCGCAGCGCTGGGGAGAAGGTATGTGTTGGTGTTCTCTTACATGTGTTGATATATATCACAATTCTTATTGTTGTTACTATTGTAGTATTATCAAATCACAGTTTGTTGTTGTTTTTTTTCTCTCTCTCTCTCTCTTTTTTTTTTTTTTTTATCAATATACATTCTTTTCTTCTTTTTTTTTTTATCTTGATTTAACATGAGCAGTTAAAAAGAAAGAAAAGATGTACATAAGCTTTTGGAGTTCAGTTTCAGTGTCTTTGTTTTTGTTCTTAAGTTCTTGTTGGCTTGCTATGGTATTTTTGTTTTTTTGGGTGGGTAGGGAATCGATTATAGTAATGTTCAGAAATCAAATACGAGTGTTGTTGCCTTGTTGCCTCACTCTGTGCATCAGAGAAAGGAACAGCGGCCTGCTGTCGTTTTAACCTGTCTCTCAGAAGGTTGCTGTTGTTGTTTTTGTTGGTGTTTTTCTTTACACAGAATCAGTGTTCATTAAAAAAAAAAAAGAAAAAGAAAAATTATGCGGTAGTTTGCTTGTGAATTTGAATTGTCATCTGTTGCTCCTTTGTTGTGCTTCCTCTTTGACTCTGCCCTTTTTTGTCATCATCTCCTGCTTTCCTCTTTGTTTCCTTGAACTTGTTGAACATTGATCTTGTCTCTTTCATCTTTGTGTGTGATGTGTGTGTGTGTGTGTGTGTGCGTGTGTGTGCGTGTGTGTGTGTGTGTGTGTGTGTGTGCGTGTGTGCGTGCGTGTACAGGTGTGTGTGGTGTGTGTGTGTGTGTGTGGGTGGGTGGGTGCGTGCGTGCGTGTATGCGTGCGTGCGTGTACAGGTGTGTGTGTGTGTGTACAGGTGTGTGTGTGTGTGTGTGTACATGAATGTGTGAGTGTGTGTGTGAGTGACATCCTGCGTTTTTGTTTGTTATCTTGAGCTTGCGAAATGTGTGTCTGTACTCTTTCATCCTTTCTGTGGTGTTACATATGTGAGTTTTTGATGAGTGTAGAGGTGAGATATGTGTGTGTGTCTGTGTCTGTGTGTGTATATCTGTTAGTGAGAAAGTGTATGTGTGTTTGTTTTGGGTTATTTTCCAAACTGTACAGGCATGCTCACCTTCATATGTGCTGTGTGGAGTGCAAGTGCATCCGCTACATGTGTGAATGGGATGGGTCACGTGAATGCCAATTCATGTGTTTTTTCAATGCCTATATCATACGTGTTCAGGTTCCCAAAACCTTCCAGTGTCTGGAGACCACTCCCTCGGGCTTTCCGGCCAACTTGAATCATGGCTCCATCCGCTGCCCTGACATCTTCATTTGCTACAAGAGGGGTCGGGACAAACCTCCCCTTAGGGACATTGGGTAGGAATGCACTGAAGCATGGCAATAGAGTCTTATGCATTGAATGTGTGTGTGTGTGTGTGTGTGTGTGTGTGTGTGGTAGTGTGAGTATGAGGGGTGTGTGTGTGTGTGTGTGTGTGTGTGCGTGCGTGCTTGTGTGTGTGTGTGTGTGTGTGTGTGTGTGTGTGTGTGTGTGTGTGTGTGTACATACGCTGAAAAGACAGGTGGGTGTGGTGGTGGTTAGGGTGGGAAGAGAGGGAGGCCTGGATGGAAGTAAGGGTAGAGGGTAGTATGGAGTTGGAGGGGGTTGGGCAAGGGGTTCTTGCCAAATGTTGAATCCTTTGGTAAATTAGAGTGAAAATACACTGGTTGTTAAATGAAAGTTGTTGATACATGCAAACACACCTATCTGCTGTAATATGCCACAGGCCTTGCTTAGGGAAACAGGCTGAAAGAGAAGATGAGCACATGTAGTAAGAAAGATATAATGTGGCCAGAACTTGAATGTTAGAAGGAATATAGAGTACCTAAGTTTCTCTCAGTCTCTCATTGTCTGTCTATCAGTCTAATTCTCTGTCTCACCCTCAGTCCTCTCTCTCTCTCTCTCTCTCTCTCTCTCTCTCTCTCTCTTTCTCTCTCTTCATCTCTCTCTCCCTCTTGCCCCCCCTCCCCCTGTCTCTCTCTCTCTCTCTTTTGCCCTCTTTCCCCCTGTATCACTATCTTTCTCTCTCTCTCTCTCTCTCTCTCATTCCACACACACACAGTTAAGCACGCACACGCATGCACATGTACACACACACACACGCACACACACACACACACACACACACACACACACACACACACACACACACACACACACACAGAGTCACACACAACACAAGTGCGCCCATAGAGATACATGTATGTACACACATGCACACGCATGCATGCACTCCCATATGCATGCATACAGGCACACAGGACTAGACATGCATACATGTTACATATGAAAAATATGTCCCCATGCATCCATACATTCTGCTTATAGTTTTTGACGTCGGATGGCACATTGCTATTCATGTATCTTAATATTTATATCCAATCATGTGGAGAAAGGAGTAACATTTTTTTTTATTGAATTATGTGTTGTGTTTGACAGGATTCTGTATGAAGGCAAAGAGCGAGTGATGGAAGGGTGTGAGGTGGTGCATACCACACCCTTTGGCCGCCCAGCTAACATCAACAACAGCAACAGCAATCGCATCTATATCACCTACAGGCGCGCGACAGATACTGCCGCCAGTGATACACTGGTGGTCGTGGACTTGTGCATCATTTTCACCAATAAGGTGTGCTGAGTGGTGTCTTTTTGGTTTTGTTTTTGTTTTTTGTTGTTTTTTTTGGGGGGGGGGGGGGGGGGGGATTGTAGAAGTAGTATAGAGTGCAGCCATGTCACCAAGAAATGGAACATCATGTAATCCTTCCTTCACTGAATGTCGAAGTCTTAGAGAGGAAAACTTGTAGTCTGTGGCCCTTCATCCCCTGCATTCTTACTGACCTCTGTTTACAGCCTGTCACGAATCATTTGGAGACTTCACGGTCGCTGTGTAGATGAGAACAGTTTATGGAGTGACATTCTAGTGATCTGTTCATTGCAGGACAGGCTTTCCAAGTAAGCAGATCCTCAGCCTGTCACATGACAGTGCTGTCTGCTGAAGCAGGCTTTCCAAAGGGGCTAAATGCAAGTGAATGGTATTTTGCACTTCATGTCAACCAGTATAACGCATTAAGTAAAATATCAGGTTTGAGCAGTTGCAGGGGGCATGGTCCACCCCTCTGGGAAGAGTGCCAGACTTTTCCAGGGTTTTGGGTTCGATTCCCTCTGTCAGCAGTGCTGTCATGAAATAAAACAGCAAAATAACTGGCTCACAGGCAACAATGGAAACACCATATGGCAGTTTGTTTCAGCATGAAGCACTGTTTCACGACAGTTACCATGAAATGCTGTTTCTTAACTGTCTACGGGAGTTGGCCTGTACCCCGATCGTCGGCCTCATTAGCCACCAGAGTGCAGTCAGCTGATTTGTAAGAAGACAGTTTTCCCATTAGGGATCTTCAGCAGTAAGAAAAGGCCACTGTGTGTGTGTGTGTGTGTGTGTGTGTAGTAATTAGGGCAGTGTTCTGTGCATATTGAGTGGAAGTGGTGGAAGTGGCAATACTAAGCACATCCAGAAATAACATGGGATACAGCACAGAGGCAGTTCTAGTGGGAGATCTGATGGGTAGCCTGATGTTGATGATTTTTTGTGGATACCTGGTGCTGGAGATGTGGCAGAATGAACCTGGATACGGTTATGCAAGGAGAAGTTAGATGTAGTGTGAGAGAATGCATCATGGAGTGCACAGGACTCAGTGGGCGTGGGGTTTGGGGATGGGGGTTGGGGGTAGGTATATGGTGTAAGTATACGAGAGTGATAATCTGAAAACCTGTCAGTGATTATAACGTCAGAAAATCGACACCATTTTTGGCTCCCAGCTTCCTGTAACCAGTTGTAAGTTTGTTTTTGTTTTTCAAGAATTAAGGAATATATGTATAGCATGCTGGGCTCCATAGACAACAAGGCAGTCGGATGTGTATGTGTTTGTGGCTCACCATTCTCCGCTCTGACCGATGTCTCTGTTTATTGGCATGGTTTGGTAGGGAAAAAACAACAACAACAACACAACAGTGTTATAGAAAATACATTCCTCTTTCCAGCGATAGTAGACTTATGCTTTGGTAAGTCAAGCTGAAAAATATCCCTGTGAAAAGTACTTAAAATTGCCAGTCACCAGACTGCCTTCCGCTTTACAATGACTCGCATCTGTCTGAAAATCATCCCTTCTTGGCCCCGTGGTCAGTCAGCGGGAATCTTTTCTTGATGAAAAGAGACAGTAGGAAAAAGAGGAAATGATTCCAAAGAAAGAAAGAAGGGAAAGAAATGTTATCAGAGGTGCCGACCCCTATGTTTTTGCAGGACTGTTTTCTGTTTGAATTTTGAATGGATTCAGGGTCATTCAGTTGATTTACTGGCAAAGAAACTTCAGTGAACGTCTGCCATGAGGAAGTAATTATTACTAATGACTTGCTCAGTGCCTTACCTATACTACCAAATTGCAGTTACTTTAAGAAAGAAAAAACCCTCGCTTAACAACCAACCAATTATCTGCATTGTTGTTATGAATAATAACTGAGGAGGCGTGATGCCAGGAAACTGGCTATTGATTTTTTTCCCTTCAGTTCTGATTATCCAGTGAGGCACTAGCTGGGGGCAAAAAAAAACAACAACAAAAAAACCTTTGCATATACTGAAACTTCCTGCAACTGCAAGAAAATTTATGTGCAGGTTTATTCTCAACAATTCTGGTGTGTTCAGCCATTGAAAGTTGGTGCAAGATGTGACAGGTACTTTGCCTGTAAGCTAGATTTCAAAATGCTCACGACGGACTGGATGATATGTGTTCACCATGTTTCCACAGTCCTCCTCAATGAGAAAAGCATTTTAGTTCATTTCAGGTGTTTGTCAATACTGTGAAGAATCATACTGTCAAGCAGAGTTGGTATCTCTGCATAGTGTTTGCTTTCTTGATATAATATATGATAATTTTAAGTATTGAATTTTGAAGTGTGAGAATGAGAGGTGATGGCCGTCTGCTGTTGTCTGTTTTCAGGGGGAGGAACCCCCACTGACCTATCACCAGGTTCAAAAGAATCTCAACAAAGGCATGGTAAGATGTGTTTTTGATATTATTTACATTTTGAAATCGTGTGCAGCTTTTAGCCCATGTTCTACACTGATAAGAATAAAGATTTGCTGTTGTATTCTGAAGGTTTTTTTATCACCTGACCTACTCTCCATGCCCCACTTGCTAAGGAGTGCTGTGACAAGAGTATTCTCACAACAGAAACTGCTGCCAATGGAAATGCAGCTCCACTGTGTAAAATAAGAGAGGCAGAGCTTGAAACTGAGAAGACAGTTGGCCCGCTAATGCTGATCCAGTGGTTATCATGACAAAACGAATTGATATATGAAGGAGTGCTTACATAACTTTTTTCTTGATCTAAGGTTTACAGAGTATTTTGTTACAAGAATCCTCAGCTGATTAAACCAAGCAGGAAAAACACAAGCATACAAACAGTAGTTCAATACATCCAGTGGAACTCCTCAGTAAAGACTTAAATGAAAATTGGATCATTGAGGAAGAGAATCTTTAGTACGAGATGGATTTAGTAGAGATAGATATAAAAGAAATGTTCCATGAAAATAAGTGTGTAAAAGGAATGAATATTTATCTGGAGGTAATTGTAATATAGATAAAAAGATCAATATTCCAGAAAAAAAAATCAGAAAAAAGGTCTTTGAAGGGAAGTGATCTTATTCAAGGGTTCTTAATTGGGAATTTGACTGTACAAATAAAAGAAACTCTTAAATGAGGCAGGGAACAGTAAACACTAAGTAATTAACAAACAAGTAGGGTAACTCTTGCTCCCATTATGAAATAAATGCATGCCCATAACTCCAAATGAATTCTGCTTACGACACCAAATCATTGAGCAGATATGACAGCACAGAGCACACAGAACAAACAAGGAAGTTATGTACAGTTAACGCTTTCATAGCATTGTTAGAGGATTTCTGGATTATTATGTAAAAGTAACCTATTTCAGCCAGAAATGACCATTGCTTGTGGCTATGTTTCCTGTTGGTTCTTACCCTGCATAAGACTAACTTGAAACGGGTGTTACAGGTGGGCTCTGACGTCTACATGTGCTACAAAAAAGCAATGGTGAAGACTGATGTTTTGGCCTATAAGCCAAGTGAGTGCTCTGTCATCTTGACGGATTTCTCAGAATTTGATTCAGAAACAAACCAACCATTGTTCATGATAAATATGCTGTCACAGTGTATGAGTTCCTTGTACATGATGGAAAAGGATGGTATGCTGTCTTTCGTGGCTTTTTTTTTTTTTTTTTTTTTTTTTTTTTTAAATTTGTATGCAGCTCTTGATTATTTCTGTTTTCTGTGTTCGTCTTGCAAGTACAGTTTTGTTTGTTTGTTTGTTATGTCTTATTTACAGCACCAGTTTCTATGATCACAGAAGAAGAAACATGACATGCTGTCTGGTATTGTTCGTGGGTGTTTTGTCATGCTAGTAACAGTCGGCTGATTGCCAGATCAGTATTGGAGATAAGTAAATTTCATTTTTGTAGCTCTAGATATGCTGAAGAAAGTAGATAGGGTTAAAAGCATACAAGATTCTGGCTGATACAGATGTCCTCCCAAATCAAGGTTATCTGATAGTAAAATGAATACAACTCTGCTCTATGCCATTTCAAATGAATGATCTGATTTCTGGTTCCACACATATCACAAGCCATAATCTTTTTTAGGCAAGGGGGGAAAGAAGTTGAAAAAATTAACACCTTGCTTGCTTTTCAGCCATTTTGGGTCGGTTTCCGGAAGAAGATTATGAGAACTTCCCCTTCCGGAGTCGGTGCCCATGTTCTGTCTTCCCATGGGTGCCACAATCGAGTGCTGGTCTGCAAAGGCCACCCATCCTTCTCCAGGCTTTTCTACTTTCATCCTGACACAGGCAGGAGGAGAAAAGGTAAACCTAAACTGATGTGAAAAAGTAAGTGCATTTTCTTGCAATGTTATCCCAACATATGCTGAAGGAGAAAAGATATGGATAACTTAATGTGAAAGATAAACATATATTACCAACTCATGTTCAAGATATGGATAACATGATGTGAAAGATAAACATATATTATCTAATCAGGTTCCAGATGCAGGTTTGGAGAAAAGATACGGATTGCTTGATATGAAAGATAATCATTACGTCATTATCCAGATTTCATATTTTTGCACAAAACTGTATTTCATGTGCTATGCTCCTTCAGAGAGGCAGCAGTAAAAAGTAGATCACTTGACCCAAAGCAAGTTGGATCTTATTTAAAGCGAAAGAGTAAGAGATGAATGATGGAGTCCTGGACATGAGATATGTATTCTCTGACAATCATCGCTGTCCATTCTGAAACATCAGCAGGTCAGAGTATATCATTGAGCCAGTGAAAGTGAACAGATGTCACTGGCACAAATTAATGATAAGACAGTAATGAATAACTTTGAACAGAATTTATTTCCAGTGATAGTGAGGTAGCTTGTTCCTTTCCAACACAGGGAAAGCATCTCCTATATCGTCCGCAAGTATGACCGCTCTTATCCACTGATTATTACAAGTGATGAGGTATACTCAGACTTAAGCACAATCATGCCTACTGTAACATGAATATGATTTCTTTCAGATTTAGATTTAGAAAGTCCTGCTGTTTATACGCAAGTATATTATGTGATGTTAGGTGTATGGTGCTGCCGTGTCGTTCTACGAGGAGTATCAAGAGAGCCAGCTGACAGACATGCAGATGAGATTACTGGGCCTGAAGAACAAACACATCCGTGAGCAATACAATATCCAGAAGACGGTGCATGTTCGCAAGGCCATCTGTCTCCTGTCCCACTGGCCTTTCTTCGAGGCCTTCAAGAAGTTCCTGTCCCAGCTGTACAAAGTGTCTGTCTCTGCGAATCACGCTGTGCCCATTGAGCGACACATTTCTCACTTCATGTACGAGGTGCCCTACCCTGCCCCCCAGAGACCACGCATCCTGGTGCAGGTCAGGAGAGTTTGTTTGAGGGGAGAGAGCTTTTAAGACTAGACTTGAAAAGATGTAGTTGGTGTAGTTGAAACACTAAGCTTGCATACTTTGCAGAGATTGATACGGACAGCTGTTACTTAGGAAATCTTAAATGAGGCAGGGAACAGTAAACAGCAATTAAGAGAACAAGTAGGGTAACTCTTGCTCCCATGATGAAATGAATTGTCACTCATAGCTTCAGAGGAATGCTGCTTACGACATGGAATTGCCTAACAGAAATGACATAATAATAATAATGTATGGATTTTATATGGCGCATTTCTTGGGATCAACTCATTGCGCTCAACACACACTCAAACACTCGCACTGACATGTATTCCCATACACACACACACACACACACACACACACACACACACACACACACAGAGGCGCACTTATCAAGTTCATCGGTTCAAGCGTAAACAATACAGTTTTGCATGCAGTACATAAAAAGTCGGGTCAGAATAATAGACACAGCATTTAGATATTATGGTTGAAGAAGGCTTTCCTAAAGAAGTATGTTTTTAATCTGACTTGAATTTAGATAATGTGGGCAGGTCATGTAAGCTGTCAGGAAGAGAATTCCAAAGAGTGGGCGCACTAAAGCTAAATGCTTTCTCACCGACTGTCTTTAACGAGTGCCTAGGAATTTTCAGAAGTTTTTGAGAAGATGAGCGAAGAGACCGAGAAGTTCGATAGGTAGACAGAGAAACAGAAAGATACTGTGGGAGTGTCCCATCAAAGTAACGATCGGCAAAAACTGAGATTTTGAACTGCCATCGATATTTGATGGGAAGCCAGTGGAGTTCGCGTAACAAAGGTGTAATATGCTCATTTTTACGCTTTTTGAGAACAAGACATGACAGAGCACACAGAACAAACAAGGAGACACCCCTTGGGAGCAAGAGTTACCCTAGCTGTTAGTTAGTTATTCAAAGACCGCATTAGATGTGTGGGAAGTTAGATAGTGAGATATGCTGCTTAATAGTTGTTCCAGATCTCATGTGGGTGAGGTGTGGAAGTATGTTATCAAGTTTACAAGTTTCTGCTATGCTCACGTTGTGAAAGTGTTTCGTGATTTATTCATTTGGACTTGTTAAATGTAATGTTTTGATAATGAGTTGAATTTTTTTTTTTTTTTTTTTTCAGAAGAGCAGATGTTTAAGCTTTTGAATGTGTCAAGCTTGAATAGAAATAATGACAAAAAGTCCTCAGCTCTGCTTGAATCATGTGTTATGGTAGTATTATACTTTTATCATTTTAGGCTATATGTAATAATAATCCTAATATTGATATGGCAAAGCGGGTACGCCAAAGACCTCAGATTCTAATAATAGGTCAGTCAGATGAAATCATTGCCCATTTTCCATTATTTGTTCTTCTTCAAAATTGGTTTCATTAAACGGTAAACATGTAGCATTACAATCAGTGCTACCACAGTTTAAGGAAAAGATAGAAATTACACTAATTCTTCATATTTTTTGCATTTTAGATGGCATTACTCCCACACTTCCTATCCCCGTTTCCCCATACAGAGTCCCACCTGTGCATGTCCATCAACAGCTTCTCCATCATAGTCCATCCCTGTTCCCCCTACGAGCCACCTGTGCATGACCATCACAGCTTCTCCATCATAGTCCATCCCTGTTCCCCATACAGATCCCACCTGTGCATGTCCATCACAGCTTCTCCATCATAGTCCATCCCTGTTTCCCCATACAGACTCCCACCTGTGCATGTCCATCAAACAGCTTCTCCATCATAGTCCATCCCTGTTCCCCCATACAGAGCTCCCACCTGTGCATGTCCGTCACAGCTTCTCCATCATAGTCCATCCCTGTTCCCCCATACAGACTCCCACCTGTGCATGTCCATCAACAGCTTCTCCATCATAGTCCATCCCTGTTCCCCCATACAGACTCCCACCTGTGCATGACCATCAACAGCTTCTCCATCACAGTCCATCCCTGTTCCCCCATACAGAGTCCCACCTGTGCATGTCCATCAACAGCTTCTCCATCACAGTCCATCCCTGTTCCCCCATACAGAGTCACATCTGTGCATGTCCATCAACAGCTTCTCCATCAAGTCCATCCCTGTTCCCCCATACAGAGTCCACCTGTGCATGTACCATCAACAGCTTCTCCATCATAGTCCATCCCTGTTCCCCCATACAGAGTCCCACCTGTGCATGTCCATCAACAGCTTCTCCATCATAGTCCATCCCTGTTCCCCATACAGAGTCCCACCTGTGCATGCCATCAACAGCTTCTCCATCATAGTCCATCCCTGTTCCCCATACAGAGTCCCACCTGTGCATGTCCATCAACAGCTTCTCCATCATAGTCCATCCCTGTTCCCCCATACAGAGTCCCACCTGTGCATGTCCATCAACAGCTTCTCCATCATAGTCCATCCCTGTTCTCCCCATGACAGACCATCAGCCACACTAGTGCATACGACCAACAACGCTTCTCCATCATAGTCCAGAGGGGGCGGTCAGAATCAAGACACTTTGGGCCAAACCACCAGATGCACAAAGTCACTAGATGCTTGGACACAGGCGGAAAAATCAAATCCAGGTCACCAAAGAGCCAGATATAAAGGCACACAGAATTTTAAACTTTAGCTACCAACATAAAGACACTTCCCGTGTTGGTGAGGACATTTAAGCAACACTCCCAGAGATGTGTTTATCAACTGGGATGAAATTTGACTGTGTAGTTGCAGTCTGTTTGAGCCTGTAGAACTGTCTGCAACAGCAGGACCCCCTCCCCTCCCCCTTCTCCCCTTTCTCCCCCTCTAACAGATGTGTGCCTTTAGTGGGACTCTTAACTCACAACATACAGCCTTTTGCCCTTAGTGGCATCCATTGCACCTAACTCCTGATGGTGATAATATTGTGGCCAGTCTTTTCCATTGGTCTTTTCTTTTTTCTTTTTTTTTAAAATTTCAGTTTTGATTTATCATAGCATCTAAAATGTAGTTGAATTGAAGAGATCCATTCTGGCAAAAGAGACAGGCAGGAAGACGGGGAAGCCTGGGTTGTGTGCCTTTATTTTCTAAGCAAACTGGCTGTGAAAGAGATTTGTGTTTTTTTTTGTTTTTTGTTTTTGTTTTCAATTCCTCTTGTGCTGGTGTAATTTAGATAGCAGTGGTCAGAATCTTCAAAGGATTCTGTGACCTATTGCACCGGGTTCAGCTTCAGTGTGGTTATTGCTGTGTTGCAGCTGACTCACGACTCTCTGTCACTGTGCATGCCAGAGGACTCCCCATTGCCACACAGGTCAGTGGAACCAGTGGCTGTTGAGCATAGCAGATGGGTTTAGGAGTGTTTTGGAGGGGAGAGGATGAAACATGTCCTGGGAAGGGGAGACCAGCAGGGGTGTGTTCTAACATTAAGCTGCTTGTGATCAAAATGTGTGTGTGAGTGTACGTGTGAGTGTGTGAATGTGTGTGTGAGTGTACGTGTGAGTGTGTGTATGTGTGAATGTGTGTGTGTGTGTGTGTGTGAGTGTATGTGTGAGTGTGTGTGTGTGTGTGTGTGTGTGTGTGTGTGTGTGTGTGTGTGAGAGATGATGAGTCCATGTGTGTGCGAGTGAATGTGTGTGGGTGCATGGGCATGTGTGAATAGAGTGTAGTGCAAGCATCTGAACAGACCATCAAGCATCAGCACAGAGCCTTGCGACTCTTGCTCTAAGCAGTAAACTATTGAACAATTTCTCCAGGAATAGGACCTGTTTGAATATACATTTCTGTATGAAAATATGCTTCTGCTGACAGGGAGCCAGTCAGAGATGTATTCTTTTGTGTGTAGCAACTTCATCTGTCGGACAAGAAGCACATGAAGTGAATTCTATAAAAAGAAAGGGAAGCTGGGATCAGTAGTGGTCATGTCTGTCCAGTGATTGAAATGGAAAAAGAAAATTATGTATATGATCCTATAATAAGATGTGCCTTAACATTGCATCTGTGAACATTAACTGGAAAATTACATGTCATGTACCATAGTCATAAAACGTGATTGAAGAAAATGATTTTGAAACTCTTCATTGCTGTCGACTAAAATGAACAAAATTGTTGCTGTAAACCAGTTGACAAATGTAGATATTGTTTTTAAGATGTTAATAAACAGATCCTTAAAGTCGGAAGAGCACTAAATTGTGGATAGAAATGTAGTTGGTGGTGGCTGTAGTTTGATTTGCATTTATCTGTCTGTGTGCTGCTGATGTGTCCTGTTCAGGACATTCAGACCAGCTCACCTCATCGTGGGTGTGTGCTGTGATGGTGGAATGTGTCTTGGTGTGTGACAGTGGGGCCTCCTTCATCACACTGCTGCGTAACCTGGGTCCTGAGCTGTGTATGAACCTGCTGATGTACACCTTGCTGGAAAACAAGATCCTCCTGCACTCCCTCAGGCCCACCGTCCTGACCGAAGTTGCTGAGGCTGTCACATCGGTGAGTGCTGCTATCATCCTGCATGACCTTTACAGTGAAAATATATTATTATAGACATTTGGGGGATGATAATACTTCCGTTCTGAATATCAGTCACTAGTTCTGTCGATCTTTGAACTTTTGTTATATTATAGATGTTTTTAACAATAAGCAAATTTGTCATCATGAAACACTCCTTTAACTTTGTTGCTGGTTTTATTTCAGTGTAAACCTGCTCATTCTGTTAAATTCATGCCGATGATGCTGCTATCTTTGCTGGACAGAATGTCAGCGTATGCCATTTGGAGTCACCAACTTGTTTTCTTTATAAAATATAATGCAATCAGAATCATTTGTGCTTGATGTCTGGCATAACTTTCAGTCCACATGTTTCATAATCATTGCTGATACCAGTGACAGTGTCTGCTAAAGTGTTGAGGACTACACAACGTATGTTTCTCATTGAGTAGTGACACTCGTTTGGTACTCAGACATGCGTTTCCTGAATAAAAGGGAAGTTTATAAGCAGGCGCCTTTCCCAGTGCATTATGTAAGCTATGCGCTGTCATGTTTCCTAAATGACATGGGTTGTAATCATTAGATAAATCAGTAACCATAGCTGGTATTTGCTGTAAGACAGCAGGATAAGCAGATTGATCCACTGACAAGTTTGGCTTATATAGATATTGGTGTTTTTGTTTTTTTTAAAGATAATATACTAAGGTAATATGTGTTTGGGTCTTTGTACAGATGATTTTCCCATTTCACTGGCAGTGTCCCTACATCCCTCTGTGTCCTTTGGGATTGTCTGAAATCCTGAACGCACCCTGTCCTTTCATTGTGGGTGAGTATGGAAAGAAGACGTTTGATAGGATGTCAGGATACAGTAAACAAAGCGGTGACCGGCAAGGAAGGGAATATGGTGTCTGTAGTGTCTTTTCTGTTAAAACTGTCACTTAAGCTTCAACTGTAGAGTTCAGTCGAGTTTGTAATAGGGCTGCCACACATACCACAGGTCAAGTGGTGGCAGCAGTTCCATTGCTTTTTCTTAGGTGCCACTCAATGTGCTCCCTAGTCCCATGCAGAGTGCACTACGTTACAAAGCAAAATGGGGACAATTGTGGCTTGGGCCTGACTAGCTGTTGGGACAGCACCCCAGGAAAGAGAAACATGTTTTGGTTTCATTAAACTTATGTCTGAATAGAAGTTTTAGCCACCTGACATGGATGCATGCGACATTGCTTTTTAAGAGAGAGGGAAGGAAAGGAGAGAGTGAGACAGAAAAAAGAACAAGAAAGAGAAAGTGAGTGAGTGAGCAAGAGAGAGAGAGAGCACCTTCCCCTTTCCGTTTCCCCTAGTCCTATCCTTTTATTCAACACTTCCGGTGGACTGTATTTTGCGTAGAATATTTAGGAAATGTGAACATGAAAAAAACTGTAAAGTTGATATGATTTGGCTGCATGGAAACTGATGAGGATACATATGTGGTTTTCATTTCTCAGAAGCGTATTTCAGGTATTTATGAACGAGTGCGTGCATGCTTGTGTGCGGAGAGACTTTCTCGGTTTAATCAAGGTGTATGAATACCCATGTACTGACTCGTTACTTTGTCAAAGATGTATGAATACCCATGCACTGACTGGTTACTTTGTCGTAATGTGAATGTAGATAAAGATATATGGTGTTCACACGCTTTCCATGGTGATTGGGCAGGCATTGATTCACGATACTTTGACCTGTATGATCCTCCTCCTGACATCATCTGTGTTGACCTGGACACCAACAGGATCTACCTGTGAGTGGAGATTTATTCTGTTCTTCAGCTGGTCTTTCATCTCTCTCTGTCTCTCTCTCTGTCTCTCTCTTTCTCTCTGATCAGTTGATCTGTCAGTCTGTCTCTCTTTAAATTTGTGCATGAGCGAGAGGAGGGTTGGTCATAGGAGGTGATGGTAGAGGGGAATGGGAGATGTGTTTATAATAGTTTGTGTACAGCAAATGGTTATGACAGCATGTTTGTGGATTGAATTGAACTGAAAATAAGGCAACAAAATATTTTCTCTTGTGTACATAATTGTTAAGGAAGTCAAACGAATACTCAGGCAAGTGATAATTGTAAAAAGAGTGTGCATAACTGTTAAGGAAGTCAAAAGAAATATACTCATGCAAGCGATAATTGAAAAAAAGAAAAAATAGAAGTGGATGCTTTTTTTAAAAAATGAGATGGAAGTCCCTAAAGCATTAACATAAGGAAATTAACTTTTTTTTGCAGGCCTGATGACAAGAAGCAGTTGAATTTCAAGATTATGCCAAAGGTAAGTTAAACATATGAGTTGAAACTTAAAAAAAAAAAAAAAGAAAGAAAGAAAGAAAGAAACAGGAAATGCATTGCATAAAATTTTCACATGAATACGCATTCTTTGTTGTTCAGATTTTATAATATCTCATATTTACTCAGTTTTTTTTCCAGAAGTAAAAAATACAATATTAGCTATACATCATAGACAGAGAATGGGTGACTAGGATGATATGTGTACGTTCCTTCCTTTTAGTATTTTGCTGTTGTATCAGTTACATTTAAAACTGAAACGATTTGAGGAAATAAATAAGATCCTTTTTGATATGTGCGTTCTAGTCTTGACAGAGTGGCTGCCAATATCAAGTTTGTATTGAACTGACAAAGTAGAGTACTTACTTGAGTATAACTGTGAAACAATACCTCTTATCCCATTGTCATATTTTCTACTGTCAAGTGTATGAAAGTGTATTGAAATAGGGTGGAATAAATGTGTTGAGTTTTGAAGATATAGGTGTATGTTGAACAGAAAGCTGTGAGGATTCTTCAAGACTTGTTACACCGCTTGTATGAAAAGTTGACGCCCGCGTTGCATGGTCAATCCAGTGATGAGGTCAGCATGGAAATGACCAGTGTTGACCAGGACTTCAGACGCAAGAAGAAACAGGTAAGGTCTGAAGGATTCTGTGCCAGTGTGTTGTAGGTGTAAATATGAATTCCATTGCTTTCGTCTTTGACTTAAGTCCTCCATGCCCATACTGCAGTGATGAGATAAATAAATCATTGAAATCTTGAATCTAGCATGTATGTGTGTGTGCATGTGAGTCCGTCTGTCTGTCCGTGTCTGTGTGTGCGTGAGAGAGGGAGAGAGAGAGTGCACGCATGTTTTGTAGAGTTTACATGGGCATGCATAGTTGTCATGTTAGTTGATCATCCCAAGCCAATACCCTTCCCACCCACTTCCTCACCTTCCAGTGTGCCTTCATTCGGAAATGTCTCTCTTTTTATTTACTTTTTAATCTTCCTTTCCTCTGGCTGCCCCATGCCTTTTCAATGGCATTAGATATTTGTTACGCATCTGGACTGCCAATACAAAATTGCATGGACTTGTCCTCTCCCAGCCCAGCACAAACAGTTGAATCACTGTCTATGGAATCATGCAGTGGTGCTACGTCACCCTGATGGTGTTCAGTGGTGTCTGTTCTGATCCAGCAACCACAGCACACATCTGATACACCGTAAAGTTCGGTCTGTTGAGCGCACCTGTATATAAGCCACACCCACTAAATCTTTTTTTTAATCTGAACTTTTTTCACAAATAAGCCGCACTGGTTTATAAGCCGCAGATATCTACAATAAAAATAAAATTAATTCAGTGTCATCATCGTCCTGTCCACTGAATCCACTGAAGTCTTCTTCTTCGGTGTCGGAGTTGAACAGAAAATAGTAGCGCTTCCTATGCCATCTTGTTACTGACTTCAGCCTCATTTTCACTGTCGCTTTCCTCTTGAGGCAAGGTGAAGGTCGCTGCTGCTCCGTCACTTGCACTGTCGTCTGCTGCAGCACACAGTTCAGCCTTGCGAAAACCATTGATAATGGTCTGAATGCTTCAATGTGTGCGGCTTTGATTCTAAAATATGAGCAGTTAACGCTGTAACAATGTGAACAGTTAACACTTTAACATCAAGCTCATTGAAAAATTCATGAACAGTAAACACGACATGGTGAGTTACAGAGAAGCTAAGAATAGATGAGGGTGTGATGTTCCTGGAATCAGAAAAATCTGCAAATAAGCCACATCGTTGTTTAAGCCGCAGTGTTTAAAGCTGGGGGAAAAAGTCGCGCCTTAACCAAAATTTACGGTAAATCACTCCCCGACCCTCGGTGTCGTGCCTCCTCCCACTCCCCTCCCCTTTCTCTTCCCACTTTCCCTTCTTGATGACATGATTTTAGATTGCATTCTTAGTAGTGTTCTCCATTACTTAAGTGTTTTTTCATGCCCCTGTCCATTTTGAAGTGTGTATGTGTCTGAGAAGAAAGTGTTTTCACTTGTCGTCCACAGATGCAGATGGAGCTGCAGATCCAGGAAGCTTTCCTGCGCTTCATGGCCATCCTGCTTCGTGATTACAAGACGTACTTGAAACCCATCATGAAGCAGCCCAACAACCGTGCCACTGACGCCAACGTGCTCTTTGACATGCAAGGTAGTTTGAGTGTGTCTTGGGTGAGATGGTGAGGATGAGTAATAAAGAGAGGGGGTGAGGAGTTTGGATAGGCCTATTTCATTGCATTGGAGTGATCATGACAAGAAAATGTTAAAACTAATAGACTAAACTTTTAACTATCAAGTTTTCTTAATGTAACATTTGTGCAGCTACCAGCTTTGCCTTTTTTAAGCATCAAATTAACTTAGATTGAACTTGTAATACTTACACACTTTAAAAAAAAAGGTTACCCCTAACATTTGTGCAGCTACCAGCTTTGCCTTTTTTAAGCATCAAATTAACTTAGATTGAACTTGTAATACTTACACACTTTAAAAAAAAGGTTACCAAACTTAAAAAAAGAAAATTTACCAATCAGAAATGTTAGATCTGAACCACTGAACTACACCAAGTTTAGGAGGGGATGTAGTTTGCTATGCATGTGTTTGTCGTGTTCACTCACCGGATTGCGTAAATCTGATATCCATCTGTAATTTTGAAGCCAACTACCTATCTTGGTGGTCTCATAAACTGCTTCTGAAGTATGAAGCGAATGCTAGTGTATCTGTACAGTCTGCGTGGCTTTGTGAAGGGTCATTGTCGGTTAGTGGCCTCAGGGACACAGATTGTTCACAACATGTTTAATGGACAATCACCTATCACCATCATTTTATAGTTACACATGTCACAGGGGGAAAGGTATTTCTTGCAAGTTGTCTTTTAAATTTTGTCAGCAGTGATCGCATATTCTTCATTCAGCTTATTCATGTGCAGGTTTCCTGAAGAGTCGGGACAAGGCCAACACAAAGTTCTACACACAGATGATGAGAACTCAGATGTTCTTTCGCTTTATCGAGGAACGTTCCTTTGTGTCAGACAAGGATGCCAGTTTGGCCTTCTTTGATGAGTGCACAGAGAGTGTAAGTGGTGTAAATAGGGTGTTGTTGGACATTCAGATGAATGCTTTTGTTTGTTATTCAAGACTAATGTGACATGTCTTTTTAAGAATATTTTCTATGGCGTGCATGTACCCTTTCAACTAAAGTTCTTTTATTGTGTTTACCGGTCTGTTCTGGGTTCAAGTGTTTGCAATTTCCATTGTAAGAATTAGATAATAATTTTGTAATGAAAAAAAAGTGATGATGATTATGAAATACTAACTATAACAACATCAGAACAGCATCACTTACAAGTGATGATAATTTTTTAGATTCATGCTCGCAGTTCATGGTATTTTTGGTCCGTCTTAGAGCAGGGTACATTCATACCCTTTGCAAGACAAGTAGGGGGTAATTGAACCTCCAGCAAAAATTTTCAGGCGTAAGAATTGAACTGAACGCTTTGAAAAAAGAAGAGGAGGTGGGGGGCAGAAGGAGGGTGAGGGACATGACTTTGGCCAAACAACATTGTGGATTAAACCGAAATTGATGTAAATGTTGGTGTGCAGGTGGAGGGATTTAAAGGGACATTGTGTCATAAGTTTAAGGCCAAAGTGTTTTTATCGCACAAGCGTTTGTGTTCACTTATGACTAAGTGACTGACAAAGTTTCTGGTTTCTGGTAAAAAAATAATAAGTGTTATGAGACTTTTGATGAAATTGTATTCTAAACTGAATTCCCTTGCAGCTGATTATCAGTACCTGATGAGAACTCTGCAAAATAATTTGATATGTGTCCACACCCTTTTGCAGCATTTTTGTGAACTTTTGTTCGTTGTTTTGTTATTGTTTTTTTTTTAATCTTCAAGAGGTTAATTGCTGCATTATTTGAAACACCAGTTCTCCAGATTCATAATAGACCACAAGGCATTGATAATGTTGTCAGTTTTTTTTTCTAAAAGTTATACAGAAAGATAGTCACTGTGCATATATATATTATATATATATATATATAAAATTAGAGTGAAAACGCCACTCAGTTTTTTTATCTTGAAGGTTATTTTAAACTGGTATATATATATATATATATATAATATATATATATATATAACAATAAACTAATAAATTCCAAGGATAAGTACCGAGCACCATTCCAGCAACTTACAGAGCAGCTTGGTGTTGCAATGACTGCAAGAAATATTCAATTATAAACAAAGCTTGCTCTTATGTCTTAGATTGAAGAAATTTTCTGGGATAGCATTCTTCTTAAAACCGAAAAGGCAGAGGAGTCAAATTACCACTTTCTGCGGTCACTGAGGAGAAACAATCGGGTTTCGAAATATCGGTATCTGACCAGGAGTTATATGTTAGTGAGTTTCCTCCCCATTGGAGATTGTCTCCCCCTTGGAGACTATAAGCTTGCTGAAGGCTCATTTTGAGAAGCATTTATTTTATTTTTTCCCATTCACCCACTCAAGCACATACTGTTAGTTAGGTAGAATTATCTACCACTGCAGATTTGAATGCTTATCTCCCCCTATTTCTTCAATTTAAGACATAAGAGCAAGCTTTGTTTATAATTGAATATATATATATATATATGCAGCTTACAAAACAAATCGTAGATAAACAGATTAATTGAAAAGTTAATTAATTCCATGAAATATGCAGTCCTCTTTCTGATTATAAATTTTTGTTTTAGTCATAATTTCATGGAACAGTGAACTGAAAGAAGTGTGTGTGTGTGTGTGTTTTAAAAATTATTCTGCTTATTTATTTAATAACTTAAAAGCTTTGTATAGTCATCATTATGGTTTTTTTATTTGCTTTTTTATATGTGGTTATTAAAATTTTCTATTTTTATTGTTGTTGACAGATCGATGAGACAAAAGAAGAAGCCTGTTTGATCGAGACCGATAATTCACAGGCAAGGTATGAGCATGCAGAATCATATCATGTCTCTCATTTACCATTTTCATGTCATCATTGAAAAGAACTTTATTGCATTAAATCATTTACATTACCTTACTGGTTGATGGGGTATGATTCATTATATAAGAAATCAGCGTGGCGTATCTGTATGATGCAGTATCAGATCAAATGTAATGAATCATATACAAGGTTGGAAAAAAGTGGTTAATAGATCAAACAGAAAAATTCCAGGGAGTGCACCTTTTCTTGATTTTTTGGCAGGAAAAGAATGAAAAATTGTTACTATGTTTAGTAAGGTATTTTGACGTAGTGGAAGAAGATGAAAGATAAATCATGATTGTGTTCATTAAATGCTTGTGACTTAGTGGCACAGAAATAAAGAACAATTATGATTGTGTTTGGTAAATTATGGTGATGAAATGATTTGGTGGAGGAATGTGTTGTAACCATGGTGAACAGCGGTTTTGTGTCTGTGTTGTTGCAGCGAATTAACTGTGTTCATCATGCCTCCAGAACCCACCGGCCTTCCTGAAGGGGCAGTCTACAGGTACACTAAAACACATGCTGTTTTAGAGATTATCAAGTTGTGGTAGAATTCCCACGTACATAGAATTTGGGGGTTGTTCCTCTCAGGTTTCAGATCCAGAATGTTAAGCCTAATGGCAGATGAATACATACAGGTTCGGGAGACAAGATCCAAGAATGACAGATGTTTGCATTTGTATTCATCAATTAGTGGCCAAGATATTAGTCTGGGGAAGAAAATGGGGTCTGTCGGAGCATACACCATTGGTTATTTGATTAATTGAATTATTGCACTGTTTTAACTTCTAAGCGGTAGTGATTCATTTCAGTGTTAAGTTTACCTGGCAAACCGGAAAATTTGTACATCTGAGTAAGTAATCTTCTGTTTACTTAATTTTTTTTTAATTCATGTGAGTAAGGTAATCTTGTATATGAATGAGTATCTGGGTCATTTAGTTATCAGGAAGAGTATCGGTTTTTTTTTATCTTGAAGGTTAATTTGTTTAGGATGCTAGTGTTTTTACTTTATTTAATTTTTTTCTGTTAATTTTGGTAATTACATGTTATAAAATGTTTGCTTTCATCCAGTGACAAACGCCTCACATAATCTGTCCTCTGAGGGATAGAATGTTGTTGATCCTGCCACCTTGAGTTTCCATCTTTAAGGAGCCTGAAAGTCTGCCAGAGGTGACAGGTGATGTAATCAGAGTGACACTAACAGCAGGGTGTGTTCTGTCTTTTCAGTTATAACGGGTTTCCAGAGCTGAAGCCAGAGCTGTTCCTGAAGAAGAAGGTGTCCACTCTGTCGCTGCCCACCAAGCAGGCCCTCTGTCCAAACAGCCCCTTGGCACGGCGCTCCAAGCAGGAGATCAAGTCGGCACAAAAGGTCAAAGACTGCTTTTAAACAGCTTGTATTCTGGGGATCGGACACATCACACTGTCAGGGTTGGAAATAGCCCAGATACCACAGATTTTTCAATTTCAATATTTTTGTTTTTGGAGAGGCAGATTTTAGTGTTACTGTCATCAACGCTTTTTTCCCCCCTAATAAGCTAGTTTGAGTGTGTTTTGATTTTTAGCCAGCATAGCTGCACATTTTTGCCCCTGGTGGTTGATTGCCTTGAGTATCTGTTTTACAACAATGGGAGATTCATTCAAAAAATTATGTGGTTGTCTGTGAATTGAAAATGTGTTTTAATGTGTGTGTGCGTAAGAGCAAGTGTTCGTGTAAACAATTTAAAAAAGAGATTGCAACAAACTGCACAGGTTCAAACCAGGTCCAGAAGAGGCTGGTTAGATTATTGCCAGTAATGATTTATTTTTGAAGACTAGAAAAGGAGGAATGGTGTTAGTTATAGTTGTCCTCAGGGAGACTTGCAGAATGTCTGTAACTGTATTCTGTAGTTATTGACAGAGGTGACTTTGAATGGTGGATGAAGAGAGCAGTTCCAAGAGCGAGAGGCAAGACAGGGAAGTAACAGACCTTTGATTTCAGCTGTCTGAAAAAAAAAAACACACACACACACAACTTTTTGATGGCATGCTAGGATAGCTTGGATTTAAATTATGCTGAGTAATCGGAAAAAGACACCACTGTCACCATTACCACCTCCATCTCCAACCCTTTCTTTCGTATGCATTCATTGAAACAACGGAGTTATTGCTTTGTGCATTGGGGAAACATGAGACTACATTTTTAGATTCAGCTGAAATGATGCTTGCATCCTTGTAATTGCAGTAAGTTGGAATTGTCTGTGTGATAGTATTGGGTAATAGCTCAAGGATCACTGAAAGCTTGAATATGAAATTGTGTTCTGGGGATGAGGAATAGCTTGGATGCGGATGTGTTGCGAGAATTGAATAATGCTTGTGTACGTGTGCTGTAAATGGGACACAGCTTAAAAACTTCTTTTTTTTTTTTTTTTTTGACATTGCAGATAACATGCATAAAGTGGTGTTTCTGCGCCAGGGTACTACCTGTAACTTGATGGATTCGTGGGAAAATTCACATGAATTCATTGTTTGATGATTTCTTACATCATTATGTGGCTTGGTTGAAATTTGGTTAACCCAGAATTTGGCAGACCTGAAAAATAGTTTTTGTCCCTTCAGTTTGGGGTAAAGTTTACAAGACTGTGGTAAAAGGGGGCTTGGAACCTTCATAGTTGTATTCAAGACAGCAGATCTGTTTAATATTTTATGGATGGAGATTACTGGTGAATTGGTGTGCTGTATGAGTTTGAGATTGTTTTTTAACAGTTGAGTATTTGGAAGAGGTTTGTTCTAAACAGATCACCTACATTGGAGATTTTTTTTTAATAGTTAATTTTCATGAATTATAGATTAATTTCAAATAGAACATCTCCTGAGGATTTAGGAGAGTTTGTAAGTGTTGCATTTTGGGGGATTGGAGATTGTGTGTAAACAATTATATTTTTTTGAAAACAAGGTTGATTTTAGATTTAGTGCTGGTCCAATATACAGACATAAAAACATCCTATTGCTGTATGCATCATTCTTCAAACTTCTGATAAAAAAAACACTCAGTTAACAGATGGTCACAGATTAGAATTGAAAGGACTTTGGAAACATCGGAAATAATGATAAAGAAATTGGTTTTAAGAAAAGTAAATCTGACTGTGTTTGTGTGTTCATGTGTGTTTGATCAGGCATGCTGAGCATGTTGCACATGTACACATCTCAATGCATCACCTTTGAAAACATAACTCTGTAAAACACAATTCATGATTTTACTGCAATACTATTATGCTCATTACAGAAGAAAGCTCAATCAAGGGGCAAACATGGAGAGCGCAGGTCTCTTTACAGTTTATACAAGATAATGCATCATCACTCAGGGTGGATTGTAGGGAGAGCTTCAGAGTACAGAGAGGGGATGAGGAATAGGTTAGAAGGGTCATACTGGTAATGAGAAAGGGGGTTGTGGATAATGTTCCAAGGATAGGACCGCCAAACGGGGAAGTGGTGGAAGGTGGATATAGCATTTGTATAAGGAAAGGATGGGCAAGAAGGGAGGAGACGACGGCAAAGGATGCCGTGATGGGGAGTGATACAGTGTTCAGCAGAAGTCCAATAGGGGTGAGACATTCTCAGAGATTAGCAGACATAAAGAAGTCAAGAGATTTGAAAGGAGGTGAAAGAAAAGACGAGGAGAGGTAGTTACAATGGAGACTCCACTGATGGTGTTGAAATTGGAGATGGACATGAAAGCAGAAAGAGGGGAGCGGAGTGATAGTAAACTACAAGAGATGAACTTCCATACTGCCACTGGCAGGCATGCCTTCCAAGGAAGTAATTGAATGAGAAGGTTAATGGGTGGGTGGAGGGGATTGAAATACAATGCGTACAAGGGGTGGAAGTTCTGCGTGATTCAGAAAAATACGGTAGATATGCAGACTAAATATTGAATTTGGGTGATGAGGCACTACATTGGATTCTTCTGTGAGTGACCATGACTTTGAGTAAGGCATTGAAGCAGTCTGAAATACAGCATGGACCAAAAAGTGCTGACTGTGAAAAACAAATGCGAGTGATAGTGTCATCATTTGCTAAATTTGCAGTCAGCAGCTGACTGGTGTGCATGTTCCGGAGACCAACAAGTATGCTGTTAAAAAGTTGGAAGGGGAGCTTGAATAGCTTTGCCCAAAATGCCTGATTTGTGGCTATGATGGAGAGTCTCTGATCCTGTTGTAATAAGAGCAGCTTTAGCGTTGACCATGTTCCCTGTTCATGTAAGACTGTGCATCTGTAAATGTCATGGAGTAGAGAGGATTCGATCAACTTTCAGGGATCAGCCTGAATAAAAGACCCGGCCGGAAGATGTTGGGTTGTTGGTATGTTCTTTATGTCAGTGCGCCACTTGCCTCAAGCAGAGGTTTGGGGCTCTTCATATGCCCATGTTTATTGTTCCAAACACACTGTGGAAACTGCCTGCAAGGACTGGTCGTGTCTTGGTGACCGTAAGTGACCATTGAAAAAAAACAGTTGTTTGCCACTGACCCATTTGCACATGCGTTTATGGCTGAATTGACATGAATAATTATGCTTTTCTGTTCAGCATGCGTTGGGATGTAAAAGAATACAGCTCTCTTGTTCTCATTTTTGTTTCTACTATTTCTTCTTTAAACATTAAAAACAAAATTTTGATCTCTGACTTACACATGAATAAACTGGTTATTGTTTCAACCGTTACTTTTGTTAAATGTAATTGTTGATCAGAGTCTTGTCATCTGGTTGAATCCAGTTATTTGTATTTTTGTTATGTTTACTAACACACTAATTCGCATACTAACCTTACCTGTATTACCGTCCATCACCACCATTGTTAGTGTAATTAACAGTTGCATACAACTTGAGCCACACAAAGAAGATGTTTAGTCACAATTTATTATTTTACATTTTCTTCCTCCACCCTTCCCCCTTACCTTTTAATGAATATGCATGCCAAAGTGCTCTGCAAATGTGTACATAAGGAAGGTTTTGATCATTTATTTATTTTTAACACCAAGCAAATGGAAATGATTGTGATGACACTTCGACAAAAATTGGCTTGCAGTTGTAAGTAATTTTAGGAAACCTTGGTAATGGTAGAGTTGAAAAGATCCATTTTCTTTTTTCCCAACTTTTACAGCTTCAGAGGAGTTAGGAATAATTCCTAAACCATGGTACTCTGAGAGTGTTTGATTAGGTCTTGGGCCTCGTGTTGTAAATCACCATGTTTTTCTGTTCCAGCTGGCACAGCAGTTTCTGGGAAACCCTAAACACTGGGCAAAGTAAGTATTTGTGCTTTTAATGATGGTCATTGTGGGTTGTGATATAGCTCTTTTTGATGTTGCCCAAGGGGACACTATCATTTGTACAAATTACATTGCGTTGGCAGGACAGTTTGAGAGCTGATACACTATTCTATTTTTCATACATTATCATAACTGTACAAAGTACATCATTTTAGCAGTAAGGGCAATATGGAACCTGATGAACTATCAAGGTTTTGGTACCTTATTACATGTATAGAGTGAAATCTGACAGGATAGATAATCATTTTGCATGACATGTGCAGATCACTAAGCGTAAATCTGTCTTAGCATTGTAAGCTGATAAAAGAAACAACTGTTCTGTACCATATATACAGAGCGCTAAGAGTGAACTGTCAGTACAGTGTGAAAGCTGAAGAACAAACAATGATACTGAATTGCTTGTATGGATGGCTGAGAATGAGCTGTCAGTAAAGTATAAAATCTGTCAGGATGACATATTACACTTTGTACAGGTTGTTGAAAATGAGCTGTTAGTGCAGTGGGACATCTGTTACGGTAATTAATAAATTATACCACTCAGGGCAAGCAGTAAAAGCAGTGTCCACACTGTTTTGTGTTGAATAGTATGATTGTGGTGTTCAGTGCGCGAAACAACTAAACAGTACTGGAAATGGTTTATCACAGCAGTTTACTTTTTGCAAATACTGTTGGTTGGTTGCTTAGATTAGTTGTACTTTTTGTACTCCCAGTTCTTATAGAACAGGAAGTACATTACAATAGGAACGAAGAAATGCTGTCTGTGTGTCTCTCCATGGTCAAAATGTGTACCACTCGCTCCAGACAAAACTTCTGGGCAAATCTTTCCGAAAATTTGTAGTATGTTCATTATCAGTCACAGATGATGCCCAATGTTTTATTGTACCAGAATAGCCATTACTAACAACTATAAATGATAATTTAAAAAAAAAAAAAAAGTCCGATAAGGGAAATAACCACCACACTGTCAAGTTTTTTCTTCCACTAACTGGAAATTGTCTCCCCTGTCTGTCACTGTACTGGGAGTACATTTATATGCTTTGCATCTTGTTTATTTTAACCTGTCTCATCACCGGTGCCACTTAAGTGGCATTACCACCATGCCGCTTATTCCAGCTCCCTGTCCACAGCCTCACTCCGGCTCGTCCCGCACTGGCAAGGCATAGGGAGCCGTCAGTATCGAATCGTCATGAGGCAACCCACCAAAGTAGACACTGCTGAGTCACTTCAGTGGTGTTCAGTGGGGTTGGTTCTGATCCAACATACTCAGGATGCCACCTGCTGAGCCCCTTACTGATAACTGCCTAGTCGCCGAGCCAGTTTGAGTGAACATACTCTTCCTTAGGGCCCCTCCACATCCATCCAATGTGGTGGTGCCCCCAAACTTGCCTGTGCCAGCGATGTCGGCATGAACTCATCAAGAGCATAGACATGGAGAGGAAATCGAAACTGAAGCCACTTTGAGAACAGGGCATGAAAAGCCACAGAATTTCAGTTGTTTTTTTTCTTTATGATGATCGAGATGTATTTTCATCTCACTGTCAGGTTTGCAAAAAGTTTTGCCAGGTCATTAACCCTTTCACCGCCAGACATTCTGTTTTGCATAAATCCCCATCGCCAGCCATTTTTAAAAAAAAGCTCTTATTTTATACCAGCATGTGTGAAACGCAGATATCTCTGGAACTAAACAACCAATTTTCATGCTATTTTTTTGTAAAATGGAGGAGATACACTGTACTTTTATTATATCATAACATGTTAGTAATGGTAAGTCAACAACAATTTAACATTTTTAGTAAACGTAAAAACTGAAGAAAGAATGCCAACAAACTCTCAACAAGGGAGGAAAAATACTCCACTCACAATTGAAGACCAGAAAGTATGGTATTTCCAACAGAAAAGTGGAAGAAACAGCCACAAATACAACTACTCCAATAGCAGGGAACACACACACACACACACACACACACACACACACACACACACATTCTTGTGCCTAACTGGTACACATGTAAGAAAGAAAAAGGGAACACACACACACACACACACACACACACACACACAACACGTCCCTTTCACTCTCAACAGTAATGTTTTATTTATGAACACAAAGTCATTCATGTGCCTGTTGGTCTCTGAACCCTTGAGAGCCATTCAGCTGATCATAAAACCCACTCAAACATGTCTCTGCTGCTCACCTCTCACGTGTCAGTCGGCCACGCCCCCTTCAACCTCAGCCAGCAAGAGTCGGCCCACAGCGTGTGTGTGAAGTTCACTGACTAAAGTCTTAGTTCGCTCCCTCACATACTTAGTGAACAGTCAGTCAGTGCTGGCTGGCTGAACACCAGAACACTGGGGCACACGCGGTAGTAAGTGGGCGTCTAGTCTTATCTCTCGTCAGCTGTCTCTCCCAACCATTTGGCCATGGTCCAAAGCCTCACGTTGCAATAATTCGGTCAAGCCCTCACTATCATTTCCTCATGACTATCTGGGTCTTCTTCATCTGTAATAGGAACAACTGACCGTCTATTCAATATTCCCAGCACTTGATCTGTGGTAAATGTACGGCAGGGTCGAGTACGTAAAGTGCTTGGTGGTGACGTCATAATGAATGGAAAAACAATCAGAATAAAGTCGATAAAACACTGAACTGAATAGTGTTCTGACAAAGCAAATGGCTGTGAGCACGGGCCAGACCATCCCCCAACTATGACGTTTATTGCTGGCTTTTTATCTCATGAACTGGATCGTGAGAGTATCGGGAGTTAGGTAACCCTACTTGGTCGCCTTTTGGCGACGTCAGCGGTGTAAGGGTTAAATCAGTGCTGTCCAGTCATAATAGATTATATTTTACATTCAGACACGCCAAATCACATATGTTAACTAGCTCTTAGCATGGTTAAGGTGATGATTAGTTAATTTTTGATTTACAGGGCTCAGTTTATAATTGAAGACTAGTTCCTCCAGAAGATAGAGTAAAGATACAGAACATTGGTATTCCATTTATCAGATGCAGACTTTGATCTTTCAGATTGTAGATGTGCAAAATATGATATATATATATATATATATATATCTAATGTAGAAATCTGGTGTGTTTTTTATGTCTTCAAGTATTTCTTTAATGGCACAAATCATGCATTCAGTTTTTCAGAATAGGTTTCTTTCCTTTTTTTTTCTTTTTTGTTGTTGAAAGTGATGGTAGAAAAAGTTGTTCATAGTTCATGGGCTGGATGTCCTCTTAATGTTTGTGGCTTTGGCAAGATACTGCACAGGCAGGTAAATTTGTGCAGGTGCTTGCTCAGCCACTGCTACAGCCTGTGGTTCATCAGCTTCCCAGCCTTTGTGCACACAAACCCTAAGAAGCTGGACGCCCTCAAGGCAGGACTGGCTGTGTTGCAGAAAATGCAAGTAGCTCGACTGCCTTTTGTCGACCAGGTAAGTAGCCCTGTTGCCAGGAAGGGGTGGCTTTTTGTCAGTGGAAATAGGATGGCTTATACAGTGAAGGGTTGCAATGTGGTGGCTTACTTATTGAGGTTCTACACAAGTGCCTGATTTGTTTTGGGGCCAGGAAAATGAGCAGTAGCAGGGAGATGCAGATAAGTAAAGATGAAGAACAATGAGGTGATGATGTTTATAACCCCGCCAGCCATGGAGGCCACAGGTATGGCTGCTAAAGGAAAAAGTCACAACAACAACAACAAAGAACAAAGTGTTCCGTCTGTTGACACAGCAACGACAGAGAACACTGTTCCCTCAATTGACTTTTTAGAATTATTATAACCATTGCAAAGAGTGTACTATGTGCAAAGGTTTTTTTCTTTAAAAGTCACATATTATCCAAGAAAGGTCGATTACTTAATAGAGTCTTAGCTGCAGAGGGAGACTCATTTCTTTGTAGTCACATAAAGTAGGAGAGATATTTATTTATTTATGAAATCATTTGTCATAAGAGAAAGAAGTATATTGTACACTTATGCGCATGTACACATATTTGATTGTTGTTATTTTTAATTACAGTGCACAAATTTGCGGTGGTCAGGTGAGACAGGTGTGGAAATGTTCCAGGTGTGTTATCGCGTGCTGATGCAGCTGGCAGGACAGTACAACAAACCAGGTCTGGCAGTGCAGGTGTTCTCCCTCATGAAGCGACACGGCATCCAGCCCAATGCCATCACTTACGGCTATTATAACAGGGTGCGTTTGTGTTTACTTATTGTTCTGGAGTTGTCAGATTTCTTTAACTCTCAACAGTTTTTGAGATTTTTGCATGACGGATGTTCTTTTTGTTTGTAACATTCTGTGCATTATTTCTAAAATAAGAATATTTTTGTGATGAATGTGTCTGTTTCGGGGTTTTTAGGCGATATATTGCTTCAAATAACAAAAATGTTGTTTTAAATACCATAATTCAGGAAGAAAACCGTCAATCACCGGTGAGCGAAATTCAAGGGAAAGAACTGAAGAGAGTTAAAGAGCATTTCCTGTGTGATCACAGGTGTGCTCATCATCTCGTTAGCTTCTTTTTATAGTTTTAGAGTTCATGCTTGAATCAGAGGTGTGTTTTTTTCTGGAAGAAGCAAAGCAACTATTTAGAAAAAAAAAAAAGAAGAGAATTTTATGTACTTTATGTTGGAAATCAGAGCTAATATTTTCATCTGAAAATATCCTGAACCGAGGTGTTTAGGGTCACTCTCAAGATTTGTGTTTGGGATTGTTTTCTATATTTGCAATGAGAAATGCACTTTTCTCAAGAACTGCTGTGTTCAGTTTATAGGTGTTTCATAACATTCTTGGTCGGGTTTTCTGTTTGTTTCTTTTTCTTGTTTGTTTGTTTTATCATCATGAATTACTGAACTAAAAGGATTTTACAGCGCTCTTTTTGTTACACCATTACTTCATTCTGCTGTGCATTATTTCCAGGTGATGTTGGAGGCGAAGTGGGCCTCCCCGATGTCCAAAGGCAAGCAGAGGTGGACTAGAATCAGGAACGTCATTTTTGCTGTGGCTCAGTTTCGCCGGGCCATCCGGCGCCGCTCCATCTCCCTCCACTCCAACTCGGGGTCGGAGTTCGATCAGATCAGCCATGCCAGTATGGACAGCTGCCTGGACGACCACGTGGACAAGTCCAGCGTGGACACCATGGGGGCGGTGACATCGTGCCGAGTGATGTTCAGCGCAGACACTGCTCGCTCCGGTGGCGGACAGGGGGTGCACAGCATTGCCACGGTTGGGGAGGAGGGTGTAGAGACGGGTACTGTGGCCCCTGGCACATCTGTGTTGGACGACAGAATCAGTACAGGTTTTTTGTCCCGCCTTGGCTTGGGCTTTTGTGTTTGCTTTTTGGTTTGGTTTCAAGGTGCGGGAAGGGGGTATAGAAGCTGTGGCCTCTGGAATCATGGGGGTGGTCAGTTCATGTTGTGTAGAAGAGCATGTTTGTTTTTTTTTCCTCTACTCGTGTTGTTTTACCCTCACCACCAGCACTCCCTCTTCCCCTCCACGCACACAGATACAGACACATATACACTCAAGCACACACACAAATAAGCATTTCCTCTCCAATCATATTTATGTTTCTTTATTTTGTGTATGTATTTGTTTATGTTTTGTTAAGTGTGATGTTTTTTTGTTTTTTTTTTCTTTTGTGGTCAGTACACCATTTCTTTTTTCTTCTGTAGTTCAGTGTGCATGTCAGCATTATTTTGGTTGCTTTAAGAACAAACCAGTCGAGAAAAGCTTGTTACAGAAAGTTCCTTTTTTCTTGTATTTGGTTTTGATTTTAGACAGTGATCAGCATTGGTTATACATCTTGTGCGTTTTGTTACTCTAGAGTTCATTCATAAATGTTAAGAACATATGGTTGAATGATGTTCTGGATGGCTGAAGAGATTTTGATATTTGTGAAAAATATATCTCAATTTCATCTGAAAAGTTTTTTATGCATAAAGTTCAATGTGTATTCTGCAGCTATTTTTTTAAACACTGGTAGATAGGGGAGGGGGGGAGGAGATGGAAAAATTTTGTGAAATGATTCAGTAGTATTCAGAACAATGGGGAAAAAATGTGAATTGTAATTGTTGCTTGAGGTAAGAAGGGGGAGAGAAGAGGGTTTTTCCCCCCAAATTTTGGGGGGGGGGGGGGGGGGTCACTGTGTAAGGTGAATTGGAGGATTATGCCCTAATGGGCAAGTAGCATGAATTATCTTTTATCTTTCATACAGAGTGATTAGACAGCATCAGTATGCATATGTACATTTTTAGGAAAAACTGATTGCATCTTTGCCATATGATCTTTATTTTTACAGATGTTGGTCAGTGAAATATCCTTATTAATTTTCACAGGTGGCTCATGCAGATTGTGTGTTGTTTCTGATGAAGGGTCAATTGTTAATCAAATTAGAAACAAAAGGTCAAAATATTTGGTGCTCACTGAAAACTTGATAGTTTTTTGGGGGTATTTTGCATGCAGTGTTCTGCAGGCTTAGTTTAGTGAGAGCAGTATCATTTTTTCGCCTTCAATTCGTCTCGGTCTTATCGCCAGTTCACATAACCTTTACATCGGTGAGAATTGTGTGATTGTTGTCTTGTAGGAGGCGTGTCAGATGGCGGCTACAACTCTATGACACAGGAGGATGTGCGGCGCTTGTCGCAGATGATGAGCACGGAGGGGGACAGCCTGGCCTCATCCTCCCCCTCCCCAACAGCCACGGAGCCTCTTGATGCTCAGACACAGCCCCTCACCAAAAGCGGGAAGGCAGAATCGTGGAACCCTTTGCGGTTCAGCTTCCGTGAGAAGAAACGCCACCACTCAGAAAAGCAGGGCATAGGTGGGTTGAGGAGAAAGTGTGAATGGATTTGTTACTCTGGCATGGTAATCTGCATGCTGAAGAACGGCTCAAGGTGCAGTGAAAACTGCATGAAAAAAGCTGGTGAATTTGTTTTGCTCATGAATTTGCTGAGAATCGGTGTTTGGTGTGCTGTGTGAGATAACACAGAAATGAAAAAAGACCTGGGGATCTGGTAGGGAAATGAAAATGATTTTGAAAATTTTGTTGACAGTTTCTCACATGAATGGAGAGAAGATTTCAGGTTTTTTTTTATTCATTGAGTGTTGGCCAGTGTTTGAACATTTATCATTTAAAATTGTCAAATAGAAGAGAATAGTGCCATCAAAAGAGTGGAAAAACCTGCCATTCTTGCGTTGAAAAAGAATCATTAAAAGAAACAACCGAAGGATTGCTTACAAGATGTTTTAGGGTGGAGAAAAAAAAAGATTTTTACTGACTTAGATAATTCTGTTTCCCAACCAGATCTGGACCAGTCCCAGGACTACAGATCCCGTGTTGGGAGCATCGTGCGCAAGTCCATCTCCTCCTTCGGTGACCCGGACAGTCTGCACATGTTGCAGGGTCCATTGTGTGAGTAGTCTTCATTCCCTTCAAGAGCAGGAAATAGAGTCTGTCTCTGGGTCATTGGTGATGGAAGACTGACTGGTAGGGAGTTGAAGTGCCTGTGTGTGTGTGTGTGTGTGTGTGTGTGTGTGTGTGTGTGTGTGTGTGTTGGATGTAAAGTTCTTTTTGCTTGACAGAAAGGCTGCTTTGCTTTTCTGTGTGTGTGTGTGTGCTTAAAAATCAGACATGTTGCTCATGAAAGTAAAATTTTACATTTATATATAATTGCTCCTTTGACTGCTGAATTCTTTATTATAGCCCCATCTTAGATACTTTGTATCTCAGACATATGGGATAGGGCCATAACCAGACCATCCCTCATTCTACAGATACTGGGGCTGACAGATTCAAACATTACACAGCCCATTGATCTGAACTGTGAGATTCAGTCCAGGTGTGGCATGTGCATAACCAAGTGCAGTTGAGATGCTAGGGGAGGAACATGAATGTGATGGGGCAAGCTGTCTGTTGACAGACCGCGGTGATTTGTTGTTGCAGTGGGCAACTCAGCTGGTCTGCTGATGGTCAGCCAGAGCTTCCTGGAGAATGGGGCCTACATGGTCAGTGGAGACATCCGCATGGAGTTGGAGCAGGCCAGCAGGCGATGCAGCAAGGCGGACAGTGGACACGGAGCTAAACCCACACGTTCCATGAGCTTGTTCGCCTCCTGGAGGCCCAAACACCTCATGAATGGGGAGTCCAAAGCGTCCGCTCCCATACGGTTCTCCGACCTGGCCAAAAAAGAAGAGGACGATGTGTCTTTGTCCAGTCTGCAGTCCACTGAGGAGTCTCAGTCCAAGTCTGCTGTGACGATGGTGGACAGTGACTCCTCATCGGGTGGCAAGTGTGACGTGAAAGACAGCGGGGTGGGGCTGGACGAGCCTCTGCTCATGCCAGAATCCGGTTTGAGCGAGGAGGGGGGTCATGGGGTTGAGGGGGAGGGCAGTGTCATTGGTGCTACTCAGAGACAGTGCGAGTGTGTGGAGGAAGTGGAGGAAGGGACAGTGGGAGTGGAGGTGCCCCAGGGCCAGCAGACGGACAGTGACTCTGCAGGTGCCCAGGTCCTGGCAGTGCCCGAGGCTTCCCACCCTGAATCTCAGTCTAGTCAGTCTGTGGAGGCCACTGCCGCCTCCTCGTCCCAGTCCCTTCCCAACTCTCCTGTGTGCAATACGGACAGCAACGCCAGTGTCAGCTCAGTGCCACAAAATACGTCAGAAACTGCTGAGAACTCTGCAGCTGGTGGTGCTGATTGTGTGGACAGTGCCTCTGCCGGGTCATCCTCAGCGGCTAAAGAACCCGGCTCTGTGTCGACGACTCCAGCCAAACCTCAGCACCCTGTGTCCCTCGGGGATGTGGGGAAGACACTGAGCACGCCAGCCATGTCCCCTCGTGCCCAGACTTTGCCCCCCACCCTGGGGGAGTCTCGAACACCGGTCAAGAAGCAGAACAGCCTCCCTGACGGGCAGCAGCAGCAGCGGCTGGCAGAGCCCAGGAAGTCCCTGCCCGGCAAGCAGTCAGACTACCTGATGAGGCGCTCCCACAGCCTGAAGCGCAGCAGCAATGACATGATGCAGAAGACAAACGACGCCATCAGTGGCCTGTGGAAGTTCGCCTCGAAGGCCGCCTCCGTCAGCTACAACAAGTTCAACGAGATCAAGCAGTCCATCACCACGCCCATCAAGAACGCGGCCAGCATCTCCTCCCTGACACGGTCCCAGGACGACCTGGATGGGGTGGGCTCTGACAAGGGCAGCACGGGAGGGGGTGACGAGGATCGCCTCAGCAACAGCAGCACCAGCGGGACGATCCGGGAGCGGCTGAGGGGCAACAGCATCGCGGAAGTGGTCAGCCACGCTGAGAGCAGTTGCACTGACGGCTCTGCTCAGCGCCTGTCGCAGTCCTCTTTTGGTGAAAATTGCTTAGGTGGGTTGAAGGATAAGGAAATAGTTTGTTTAGAGTCGTTTGATTGGAGGAAAGGATGGGGTTTCTTTTTAGAGGGATGCATGGGTCTGTACACACACTAAAAGAGAAAAATAGTTGTGTATCTCTCTGTTTGTCTCAATGTCTGTCTTTTGCTCTGTGCTTCTCATCAGGACAGAGTTTGCAGAGTGCGCACACACACACACACACACAAGTGCTCGCACACACCTCATCTAGTAAGGTTCATTCACTTGCTGGATTGTATACACAAAGACAAAAACAGTTTGACAGGAAAAAGTGTAAACTCTTTCTGTGCATGTGGTATATGAGCTTAATTTTGTTAAAACTGAGGAAAGATGTATTGCTCATTGATAAGAAAAATCAGTCTCTCATCTATCGTGTGACAGTAGCGGAGGAAATCTTACAGGTTTTAGATTTGCAGTATGTGTTAGTCGGCTGGCATGTTGTCGTCTGTACCAACTGTTCACTGCAGTGGTGTTACTTTGCTGACAGGAAGTGCCCCCTCACCCTCGTACCTGGACAGCTTCCGCCCAGCGAGGGAACTGCGTGCGGACAGTGTGAGCGCGCATAGCGCAGAGGGGGTGTTGATGACGGTGGCCATGGAGGTGGAAATGACGTCGTGCTCACGGTGTAGTCGCTGTCACAGGCTGGTGTACGATGAGGAGATCATGTCTGGGTGGTCTGCTGACGACTCCAACCTGAACACCACGTGAGTTGACCTACATTTTGATGTCAGGCTTTCGAGGGAGACTTGGGTGGGAGATTAGTTTTGTTGATGTTTTCTTTTTCATTCATCTGGGAAAAGATCCTTCAGTTTATTAATGATTTGATAAGTTCATTTGAGAGATTTTGTAATGGAAGATTCCTCCAAAGAATTCCTAGTTTTGATTCATCATTTTGTTGAAATTTGGAATAGATTTTTAATAGAAGAATGAAATAGATATCAAAAGTGAATAATTATTGATTTGTTTTAATGTATTTATTGGTCACTGTGTACTTTCTGAAATATGTCTTAAAAAAATTAGATGAGCTTGATCATTTAAAAGAAATAGTCTATAACCAAAAAAGAATTATAGATCACCATCTGCATAACAATTCCAGCATTAACACTTGAAAGACACCCTACAGAATGAGCTCAAATCGAACATGATTGTCACTGTTTTGTGAACCATTTCTGTTCTGTGTCTGTGGGAAAAGGGTGACACCAATGAAAAAAAAAATCAACTTACTAATGATTCATGTCTTATAGTTTAAAAACTGCCCCCCCCCCCCCCCCCCCCCCCACCCCTCCCCCAAGACCTCATTTTGTTGATGGTGAAAAAAAAAGTGCATGATACAGACTGAAAAAAAGAAGTGTTATTATTTGGACATGTCAGGCCTTAAACTTCATTTTGACATGTGGTAGGACAGGTGTCAGAGGCTGTGAAAAAAGAGGAGTCCATGTACGACACGCTTTCATATTGTCCCCCACCTGTTTCAGGTGTCCGTTCTGCCATGCCAAGTTTGTGCCCAACATGCAGGTGTATGTGAAGGTAGGTTGTGTTGGTTTCACTGTCCTGGCAGTTCTCTTCTGCGGACCGTTCCATCCTTTCCCACCCCCGTTCTTACCCCCACTTCTCTTCACCCAGTACCAACCTGTGTGGTGTCAGTGTGGGAAGGAAGGATGGTGACCCTCCTGTGTGGTGTCCCCCTGGTGTGTGTGGCCCACATCTAACTGTTGAGCTAACTGGGTTTCCTTGACGTGTTGACCATTTCTGCCGCCAGTACTGTGTCTGCTGTGTACTGAAAGATAGTAAGAGTATGTGGCATGTGTAACTTCAATTAAGCTTGTAAAGTCTGGTCTTTGTATATGTGTTTGTGTTTGTTATACCACGCTTTAATGACAAAAATGTTTGGGCTGTGCTGGTATCATTCTCTCTCTCTTTCTCCCTCTCACTCTCTTTTGTGTGCTCGCTCTCTCTCTCCTTTCTTCTGTCTCACTCTTTCTCCCTCCCTGTCCCCATCTCCCTCCCTGCTTCCTCCCCCCCTCTCTTTCTCTGTCCAAAATGTGAAAACAAGTAAACAATTGATTTTTAGTATCTGAATTAGAGGACCCATATACTGTAAACTTCTTTGTATGCTATGTAATCTGTTGCTTAAAATTACTGTATGTGGACAAACACAGATAGGGGTAACCACACCCAGACTCACTTTATGTTTTATTCAATCATTCCCACTATCAAAACGTACTTCGATGAAAATGTGAATTTTAATTTCTTTTTTGGTGAATATGTCCTATACCCATTTTATTCTGAGTTCTTAAATATGCTGTTTTAACTGTTGGTAAAAGGAATATTTGTGGCGTTAACATTTTCACGCTCAATTAACTGAGACATTTTGATCACAAGCAGTGTGTGAAAAATAGTTATTAAGTTTTTCTATGAATGTAACATAAGCAAATTTGTGAAGAATGCCAGACCAATTCTAGATTTGTGGTTTCATCTGGTTTATGTGTCCCTTAAGGAACAGTACTAGAGTCACTGCATCTCTATGATAATGTGCATAAAGTAAATCTGAAATAGAGAATATGTAACATCTCTCTGCTTTGCTTGTGGCGATTCTGAGAAGATATTTTGTTCATTTGCATACACTTTAGTGGAGGTTTTTGTTTTCATTCTCATACAAAGTTAAAGTAGTAATGCAGAATTAATCAACATATTTACATAGAACCTGGAATGGTCACATAGTTCCTAATGTTATCAGAGACATTCTATGCATGTATGATAATTACTACCAGTAGTTGTAACTAAATCATACGTCAAGTTCATCAGAATATCCCTCATATCAAAGAATTCGGTTCTCTCTATCTCTCTCTCTCTCTCTCTCTCTCTCTCTCTCTCTCTCTCTCTCTCCTCTCTCTCCATCCTTCATCCTCCCCATCCCCTTTCTTTATTTCTCACTCTCTTCATTTTGTCTGTCTGTGTATTTTTGTATGTATGTGTTTGTCCATTTGTTTCCCTGTGTTCCCCTCCAGTGCATATGGATAATTACTGTTTGAAATTTATTTAAGCCAGTATCAAAAAGCTGTACCAGTTATTTTCATTCATCAAGAAAAGTATTTTAATGCATGCAAATTGATGTGTGCCTTGTGTTGATATTCAAGAGAAGATGAAATGTATTTTGTTTTAGTTTGTCCGGAATTGGAATAGAACAAAGAAGTATTGATGTAACCCCCTAAAACTGTACATGAACTTGTCAGACTGACGTTGTTGGCGTCACCTGCCAGTGAAGCTATTTGAAACAATTCATCTTAAGCGAAAGCATTTGTGTGAAACTACATGATCATGCCACTTATGTGTCATATTAACTTTCCTTTTACAGGGGGCTTAGGTCTGTTAGAATAGAGCATCTCGGTTCTTAGCTTTGGTCTCTGTCTCACTCTTTCCCCATTTCCTTTCTTACTTCGGGCGTATCCTTCTATCCATCTTTTGTTAAAACTTTTCTTCTTTTGTTTATTTTGTAAATTGTGTAGCGACACAGAACATCACCAACTTACTGCTTAGTCACGAGTGTAACAGGGTTGTGATTTCCCTAGTTCTGCCTAGTTCACGTTCACCGAGATGAGTTCACAGTAGGCTGTAATTTGGTCTGCACAGTGACTGCCCACCGAAAAGGATATCCTTTTCTTTAGGGCACGGGATTTGTTGTTTTGACTGCATAGTGAAATGTTCTTTGTTCTCATCGGTGTGGATGTATATATATATACATATATCTATATATGTATATACATGTGCAAAGCATGGTAGTCTTGGCTTATGGACACACCCATAGAAAGCATGCTATGATGCATGTTATTTTTTTTCATAATGATGAAAGGAGCTCTCCATCCCCATCCCCGCTCCCTCCACCCCCTCCCCCAACCCGTTCCTTTTATGTTTTTAGGTATAGAAATATTGGTGCATGGTCCTGATCAGTGTTCTCCCCTGATGGGCATGCTGGTTTGTTACTCTCAGTACCTTGCCTGAATGTGTTCCCCCATGTTAGCGTTTCAGGCTGGTGACTCTAGACCTACAATCGCCTTTGCCCCCCCCCCCCCATGTCGGCATGCTAATTTGTTACTTTTAGGATTGGCGCGGGGATCGAAAATCAGTACTACTCTCGGGCAAGGCCGGCTGTGAGGGTAGGGTGAATTCCTGTGACTCAGGCCCTCCCGCTGAGTCCGACCCTCGCCCCAACCTTGTCAGGTCAGAATCTGACCCTGCCCCGACCAGCCCTGACCCCGCCCCAAAGCTCCCCAGTGTGGGGGAGGAGAATAAGGAAGACGACAAGGTATGACCACTACGGTTTGTGGTGTGTGTGTGTGAGTGTGAGAGTATGTATGTGTGTGTGTGTGTGTGTCTGCATGCATGTGTGTGTGTGTGTGTGTGTGTGTGATGTGTGTAGTGCTGCGAATGTATGTGAGTGTGTGTGTGTGTGTGTGTGTGCTCGTGCATTCACAGATGCATGAAAAAAAAGTGTCAGCAAGTTGCATGAGACTTCTTTGCAGTTGAATTTTCGTTTCTGTATGAACAACATACATTGATCCGAAGATGGCCGAATTAAGTGTATTTTTAACCGTGGCTTTGGATGAGTTAATTTTTTGCTCATGGTTAATGCTTGTGGTGGCTGCTTTTGGACTGATCATTTGTGTATCTTGATTTACCACTACTGCTCACCCATTGTTTTCTGTAACACCTGCTTTACTAATGGAAATTTGTATGGTGTTGCTTATCTTGGCTTTCTTGTGTGTGTGAAGATTCGCTGAGCTTGCTTTGCCTGTTGAATCTGTTGAGAGTGAATGCAGTGCTAATTTAGTCATTTTGCATTCTGTTTTATGAGTAAAACGACTAAGAAAACGACAGTTCATTTGGTGAAAAAAATGCAAATTGAATTATTGCTGGTTTAATGTGCTGTAGCGTCAGCTTTAGCAAAATTGTAAATAAAAAAAGAAGTGCACAGTAAAACACAGACACTCGGGGCTCTGACCTTCTTTCATGGTAGTATTTCTTTCAGCTTGCGGTTTTAAGATGAAACTCATACACACACACAGACTAAACATGCACATGTGTGTGCGAACACACACGCATACATGTGCATACACGCACACTCACAAACACACTTACATACACGCACGCATGCATGCGCGTACACACGCACACACATACATGCACACGCACACACACACACACACACACACACACACACACACACACACACACACACACACACACATTCATTCTCTTTCTCTCATGGACTGTTCACCATCACCTCTACTTCATCTCTCCAGCACACCTTCTCACACCCAGTCTACCCCACATCTTTTCCGCTGTCTTCACCCCAGCCAAACACACATACATGCACACACAGGTATGCAACCGCGCACACAAGCGCGTGCGCACGCACGCACACACGTACGCACAAAACGCTGTAAAACAATTTTGAACATAAAGAAGGCTGATACACAGTTGACTCATTTTACTTTCAGGCAGTTATCTGCTTCCTTTGATTCCAAGCAAATTTGAAAGAAGAACTTGAATCTTGATATTAATAACAGCATCAACAAACAGTGTTGAATTTGTAAAAGTGATTGAAGGTGGGGAGTGAAAGTTGGTAGAGCTTTGATCAAGGGAAAATGCTTTCAGAAAGATCAATGTAATGAACAGTTGTTTCCCATTGAGGTTTTGCTGTCTACACATGACCTCTCCCCCCCCCCCCCCCCCCCACTCCTCGCTCCTTTCTCTCTCGCTCTCTCTTGTCTGTATAGGTGTAGAAGAGACAGGTACATTTTGTCCATAATGCAATAATTATTTTGGATGACCAACTTGTTACAAGATAGTACAAGGTGAATGGCATGAAACCTTTTTTTTTTTTTTTTTGCATGCTGACTAGGTTAAAATCAGTTATGTAAGAGTTTGTTTTTTGTTTTCTCTTCTAAAGTTCCCTGTTGAAATTATTCATTAATACATTAAAAAGAAAAAAAAAAATCTAATATGTACTGAGAAAAGTCCCCCCCCCCCCCCTCCTCCAGGTTGTCTGTCCTGAATCTGCCTAAAATCTAGCATTGTTGTGTGAGCCTGCGGTTATTTTGGGGTTATGCTGAAATGTTTGGCTTGTTTGTGAGAATAGAGACTGCATCATTCCACGTCACCTACTGATCAGTTACGGTCAGTGTGAGTTGCAGTATTTTTATCCTTTCACCTATCAACATTTTATGGTTGCTTAAGGATGTGTATGCATTCTTTTTCCTCAATAATGTAACTGTTGTGTTTTCTCCAGTTCGTAAGTTTCCATGGTTTAATGCTGTTTATTGATTATTGGATGAGACAGGAGAAAGACTTTATGAATCCCTCATCAGATTTAAATGGCAGTGATTCATGGTATGATGTAAACGGAAGCATAGGATAGATGCTGTAAAGTAGTTTCAGACCAAAATGGAACTACATGATATCATCTTGGTCCTACTCATCCATGTGTGATCATCAGTTAAAAAAAAAAAAAAAAAAAATTCAGGTTCTGTTGCTTTTAAATCCATGCTCTTGTGGTAGGTGACTTTAGTCATGTCATCTCCATACCCATCTCTATAATGAAACTGTCATTTTTGGCAAGTTCATAGAATTTGTCATTAGGCTGATGGTTTGTGGCACCCTCTTGATGGGGACATTCACTTGCGCTGGCTGCACCCTTCACAGTTATTGTCATGAGGATGCGTAGTGGGAGGGATGGGGGGGGTCTCCTTTTTATGTTGGATCAGAATAGACCCCATGGAGCACTACAGTGATTTGGCAGTCATGCATTGTCTCCTCAGCAGGGCTGCCTTGTAACAAGATTATTGATTATTCACTCTGGACATAGACTACAAATTGACAGTCCTTAGATCTGGTTGTGTATTGGTTGGCTGGAGTGAAGGGCATTGGAATAATGTTGTTTTGGAGGGCACAGAAGATGAGACAGCCAAAAAGAAAGTGTAGATTACCTGATTTTGTTTTTTTTTTCCCAGGTTTTTTTAAGATTTAAAAGATATAGCTACTGTCATTACTCAACACTGATATGCGAGAAAGCCTAGATTAACAAGTTCCAGTTGTATAAAACAGTGATGCCATTAAGAAATAAATGACCCAAGATAACCTGCTGGTGGAGATAGCATATCAAGACCAGGAAAGACCTGGATTGTGTCCACCTTTTGAAAGCAGGTGACTGTCAGTTTGAACAAACTTGTATCCTTGTGCCTGTTGTGTGCCACACACCGGCACATTGCCAGAATGAAAAGGGTTAATCTGCTGCAAGAGACAAAAACTTGGGGAAAATCTGTAAAGCTTAGATTGTGTAATAGCTGTAGACTGGCTTTAACATTGCAACTGGCACAGTTTCCAGAGTCAGCTGTAGTTTTTGATTCATCATAGTTTCATTAGTCTGTTGTTCTTACAATTTATCGTTTTTGCTTAAATAACATAAAAACCTGAGGTTTTGCAGAAATAGTTCACTTAGTTTGCCAGCAGTACTGTTCATGGCCTTGATTTTCAAAGATGAATGACTATCGCTTGACTTTAGCTGTTCAAAATCGCACTTCTGAACTTGAGTGATGAAGTAACCCCTTTTTTTTTTTTTTAATCTTGATGGTTCTGACAATTCTTGACTCCAGGTGTGAGTAGCCAGAGACGCAGAAGCAGCCATTGCTCATTCAAATTTTTGAGTAGGGATTGGGGGTGGGGGCCGGGGCTGTAAACTTAAAGCAGAACATGAAAAAGATCTGCTGAAGCGGACTAACATAGATTGAATTTGATTGCTGTCAAAAAGTTGGTCAAAAATCTGCTGGGGAAAAAAACTTACTGCGTTGACAGTGCAGTATACCACAAAACACCACAACAAAATGATGATACAGTGCAATAAAACAAAATGCAATGCAACATGATACAGTGTAGCACAATGCAGTTTATGTGGGACTTTTTTTTCCCGTGGCCTGATACTGTTAGAGCTGATGTTTTTGTCAGTGTATTATTAAATCATCTCCCTTGTGGGCGCGCCAAGAACAGTTATTTTGATCATTAAAGCTGTCCGCAACTTCTGAAAATGCTTAAAATTCTTTCTCCAGATTAATTTTCTGTCTTTTTGTTCTCTTTTATCTTCTCTTCCTTCTTGCCTACCATTTGTACTTTCCTGGATTTTTTTTTAACCTGCTCATCCTTTCTGCTTTCCAGATGCACCCACCTGTATGGGTGTGGTTGTTTTCTTTTGCAGTAAATCTTTTTTTTTTTGTCTGTCAGAACTAAATATTAGGAACTTTTTGGCCATACTCCCCATCTCTATTTAAGAGCTTTCCTTTACAGTAGCCATGTTCTGGTGTCCCATACATGACATAGGAAACTCAGTGCATGCAACCGCCAGTTCTAATATACGTTGGCTATGTTAACATTATAATATTTACTTTTCTTTATTCTTTTGCAAGAAATTTCATGGAGTAGTGAGTGATGGAATCATCTTAAGGCGATTAACTTGAATGCAAAAAGTATTTGTTCCCATTGTTGTGTTCCGTGGATAAACTGTTTTCAGACGGTTGAACAGTCTGTCATCTAAGAAGAGTGCTTAGCATACTTCCATTTTGACGAAGGATTTTAAAAAAATGTTACTCCATTTTTGCCTTGAGTTGGGGGCCCTGATATGGCCTGCTTTTGGCTGGGGTTTGAAGGAAGATGCTGATTTTTTAGACCATGAAGCACTGTTATTTATCATGTAAGGGCACTGTTGCATTCATGCCATGGAGTTGGTGGCTTTGCTTGATGATGTGACTCCTGAACATGGTCATTGTTGGTGCTATGCAGCTGGTTGAGGAAATCACTCCTTTCTCATTTAAAAAAAGGAATAATCCATGTTTTGGATTATACAGAAATTTTGCAGGTTTTGTTTAAGATTGGACATATTTGTTTTACGACATGTTTTCCGTTTTTTCCCTATTCTTTAGAAATTAGGTAAAAAGATGAATGAAGTTACTTCACTCGTACTACGTTGTAGGGAGGAAAACTGTCTTTCACTTATCTTTTTAACCTTTTGCTCTGAGTGTTGAAACTTTTTTGGTTTAGCTTATGCCAGGGTTGGGAACTTTTAGAATTATCAGCATGGGTTGAAGGAGAGTCTGCATGAGAAAGAAATATTTTGAAAAATTTAATAAAGAAAAAAGAAGGGGGTGGGTGGGTGGGTGGAGGGAGAAGCAATTGCAGTGACTGAAAATAATGCCAAATTGGGTTCATGTTCATAATTACTCTGTGGCAAGTTTAAGATATTACTGAAATGAGTTTATCATTTTCATGTCTACAGCTTTTAGAGCATTTTTTTTTTCCAAACAACAAAAAAAGAGTTTATTATGATGACGTCTACAGTTTTTAGAGCATTTTTTTTTCAAAAAGAGAAAAGGCAGGGCATCTATAAACAGTTAATACAATCAAGTATAAGATCAGTGATATGATTTCTTGAACACTATCCGTCCAGTGAAGCTAAAAATCGGCACAAATCTGACATAGTCAATAAAATCGAAAGTCTGTATGTATCACCATGAATAACGACAATACAAATATTGGAGATTTGTGTAACACATATTCTGGACACAAACTAATGGTGCTTTACAAAATACATCATGACTCGCATTCATCAGCCCATGCTTCACATGCACAGTGGCATTCATATAACACGCAGTCCCTTACCTATCCATATCAGCTCTGCGTATAATCTTGGCACTTACATATTTCAAAGTACATCAGAGATCTGTTTGTAAAATATATTTCACAGTACGGATGAGATCTGTTTGTCAACCTGTATTGAATTTAGTGAGATAGTCCAAGTGTCTGAGAGACAGAGGTGTTTTTTTGTTTTGTTTGTTTGTTTTCCCAAGTAGGTGAGAAGGATTTCGAGAGAAAAAGGCATTACTCTGTTGGTCTTACATTTTTTATCTGGGCAGTCGCACACAGATAAACCAAGTGCATGTGATAAAGAGAAAGGTTGATAGAATGTAAAACGAACAAACATACTGAGCTGAATGTTAGCAAGGAATGGTTGAAGCAGTACTTGTCTCGTCCCCAGCACATTGAAGTGGAGGGGAAACCTTCATCAGAAGTGGTCAGCTCCATTCACCTGGATGACCTGCCCCTTAGTCTCCCCGAGGCCGCCGCTGCCATGCGGCGCCGGTGCACCAGCGAGTGTCTGACCAACACCACGGACCACAGCAGTTCAGGGGGAGGCTACTACAACTGCTACCTGGGCAGCGCCAACGTTCCTCACTCCCCGCTCAGTCTGTCGGTGGAAGAGGACACGGAACTGTCCACCAGTCCGGTTACGACTGAGGTGAAGAAGGATTTCATGGCAAGGTGAGTGGGGGTGGCCATGGGTAGCGAGTGTCGATCTGTCTGTGCTTCACTGTTTCTGGCTGGTTTTGTGTGTGTGTGTAAGTGTGCGTGTGCGTAAGTGTGTGTGTGTGTGTTCATGCTTGTGTGTTGTATTGTGTAGTGTCCAGAGAAGTACACACATCCTATTTGAATGATGTTTCCAGAGCGCTGCATCGATTTATATATGGAAGTACAAATCTTGATGAGTTTTCTTTGTGTCAGTAAACTTTGATTTATTTCTCTTGGCGTAGTGTCTTTCATTGTTCCTTCGCTCCCTCCTTCCCCTCTCTCTCTCTCTCTCTCTCTCATTCTCTGTCTGTCTCTGTCTCTCATAGGTGACAGTTTTATGCAAATTCAAAAATTACACTTATAAATGCCATCAAAGAAGTGCACACACGCACGCATGAATATGTATAGATATTTGTTTTTGTTTAATAGCATAGCAGACTGTTTTATTTGCTTGCTAGGTATAAACTTATGATTCATCTGGGTTTTAAAGCTGTCGATCCCATTAAGATTGGATATCTCTGAACGTAGACGTGGCATTTTATTTAGTTTACACTACTGTTGGGAACTGAGTTGACATAAAACATTCTTCTTTCCCACAATGATGATAATCATGACACTTGGTGTTCGCAACATGAGTAGGCTATACAGATTTTTATGTAAAGCAAGACAGAATTAGTTGTCAGAGTCTAAAGCCCTCCGGGGGTTGCAACCTTGCCGTGGTCGGAGGGCTTGCGTGGTCCTGTGATCCCTTAGGCTTTGCTGGCGGGGGCATCAATACTTGAAGATAGGCTGGTTTTTTAAAACTGCTTCTAGGCCTGAGAAGTCAAGATGCTGTCTGGCCTAAGCATAACGTGGTAAGGAGTTGATGCCCCTGGTAGGGCTTCCCATGTCAGATAGGCTAAGGGTGAGGATCCTGACTAATAGTAACCCGCCTTTCTCCTTTTCTTGTTTTCTGCCTTTCTTATTTGGCTCTTTTCTATCTTCGTCTCCCCTTCAGGTCTTCTTTTCCACACTCCTTTTCTCTCTGTGGTCTTCTTAAGATCCGCCGCGTTTGCCGTGCGGTGCGAACTGTGTCGGAGGGGAATGAGATCCTGGTGATTAAGAGGGCCAACGCCCTCAACACATCACTTTGGCTCGGACCTCTCCTAGACAGGAGGTACACTCTGGCCCGGGTGTGTCAATCGGCTTCCCCTTCATGGGGCTGGGTCAAAACAGGCAGTTCTCCGGCTGGCCAGGGTAACCCCTGCAGTGCTCAGCTCTCTGTTCCCGGGAGTTGGGCATGATCAGGGGGGATAGGGTTGGTAGGTTTCTGTCTGTTGTATATCTCTCCTGAAACCTGGAAGGGGTCAAGACAGTGATTTCTTGGCCCTGGCCCCTTAGTTGGACTCCAAGGTGGGTGGGTAAGGGAGAGACGAAATATAATTACACTAAATATGGCTTTTTCACCAAACAATCCTCCCCCCAAAAAAAGAAAGGCTAATTTAATTTCACGGCGGTTTCCGCAGGAATCTGATCCAGACTCTGATTCCGATATTGAAACGAGGCAGATGTCAGGATTTTGGTCCTCTTGGCTGATTATGGAAAGCAAGGAGCAGGACAAACCACTTTCTGCACTAAGCCCGTTTGCTATACAGAAGGGCTTTCAAGGCATTGCAGGAGACCCACAGTCCATTAAACGTCTCAGAAATGGTACATTTCTTATCCAGTGTAAAAGTAAGAAACAATCCGAGCAGCTGCTGAAAGCTGCAAAGCTAGTAGACCGAGAGATCCGGGTGACTCCCCATAAACAGCTGAATTCCTCTAAGGGAGTGATTCGATGCCCAGATCTTAGAGGTGTCTCAGAGGCAGAGATCAAGGCGGAACTTGCATCCCAGGGTGTGACAGAGGTGCATAGGGTGACAGTCAAAAAAGGTGCAGAAAGAGTGGCCACCAACACCCTCTTTCTGACATTCTGCAACCCTGTGCTGCCTCCTGTCATCAAAGTAGGATACCTGAATGTCCGCGTACAAATGTATGTTCCGTCTCCAATGCGCTGTTACAAATGCCAGAAGTTCGGTCATGTCAGAGACCGCTGTTCTGGGCAGGAGGTGTGTGGCGTTTGTTGCAAGGCAACCCATGATGGGCTGTGTAAAGACCCGGCGCACTGTGCGAACTGCGGTGGCGACCACCCCTCCTCTTCACGCAACTGCCCTGTCTGGATTCAGGAGTCCAACATCCAAAAGGTTAAAACAGAAAAGAAGATTTCGTTTTTTGAGGCCCGTAAACAGGTTGTTGGCAGTCAGACGCCAACAGCGTCTTCCTATGCTTCTGCTGTAAAGAAAGTGTCGACCCGATCAGTCTGCTGCCAGACTGATGAATTTATTTTCACAAAGTCATTGCAAGGAAGAACGTTGGGCTCTGGTGGAGGCAAGTCCACCACCTCCCAACCCAGAGTGGGTGCCCCTGGTGGAGGCAAGAAATCCGCCGCCCCTCAGACTGCCCAGCAGTCTACTCCATCTGCTGCTGGGCAGATTAAAAAGCCAGCCCTCCCGCCTCGAACTCCTGTGTGCAGTGCCCGTGCAGGCAAGGGAGTTCAAGCAAGTGTAGAGATGGTGGAGATGAGAAAGAAACCTCCACCATCCCCAAAATCCAGGCCTTCTTCACCTGTGGGCAAGTCTGCCAGCAGGTCTGAAGACCAACATAGTCCAGTGAAACTAAGCAATAAATTTGCTCTATTGGATGCAGACGTGGATGAGGAGATGACCTGATTTCGCTCCTATTCGTCCTCTGCACCATGGATAGCAAACTAATCCATTGGAATATCCGTGGTCTAAATTCAAATTTTGAGGAGCTGCAGCTTCTGTGTCAAACTATGAAACCTTCCGTCGTGGCTCTTCAGGAAACTAAAATTCAAAGCCAGAAGACCTTCACTCTTTCTGGCTTTAATGTTCTCTCCAAACCTGCACAACCATCCTCATTGGGACTGTCGGGCGGTGTTGCCCTTCTTTTACATAAAACTTTGCTGTTTAGTCCTGTCGCTCTGACTACCCCCCTTCAGGCTGTAGCTGCGAGAGTCACTCTCCATAAAACTATAACAATTTGTTCACTTTATCTGCCACCTTCTGTCCCGGTTTGTCGTCAGGACCTTGTTGGTCTGATCGGAGAACTTCCTCGACCTTTTTTGCTGTTGGGTGACTTTAATGGTCACAATCCTCTTTGGGGTAGTGTCAGTTCGTCATCCAGAGGTCTGCTTCTTGAGGATGTCCTTTCTGACTTTGATTTATGTTGTCTTAACGATGGATCTCCAACTTACCTCCACTCTTTCACAGGTTCACTTTCGTGTTTAGATTTGTCGATTTGTGACCCCTCGCTGGTCCTGGACTATGAGTGGTCTGTCCATGACGATCTACACGGAAGTGACCATTTCCCTGTTCTTTTACAACCCGTATTAACTGAAAACGCCTCTGTCTCTCAACACCTTAATTATAAGAAGGCCAACTGGGATCTTTTTGCCACCAGTATTTCAAAAGAATTCCAGGAAATTGATTTTCTTCAGAGTCCAGACCCAGCAGAATCTCTGACTAACACTGTGATAAACTGTGCTAAAACCTGTATTCCAGTGTCTTCCGACAAACTCCAAATGCCCAAAATACCCTGGTTTAATTCTGACTGCCAACATATCTCAAAAGTACGCAAACGGGCTCAGCGTCAGGTATACCAACGACCTTCGGGTCCCAACGCTCGAGCCCATCAGAAACTCCGCGCCAAATCCAGACACACGTTCAAAATCAGTAAACGCCAGTCTTGGAGAAACTTCTGCTCCGGGCTGACATCTAAAACTTCAAAGAAAAAAGTCTGGAACATCATCAGAAAAATCAAAGGGAAGAACACCAACCCCTCCATTCATCACCTGAAACTTGCTGATGCTCTGATCACTGACAAACAAGCTGTTGCCGATCTGTTGGCCTCCACCATCCAACAGAACTCCTCATCTTCAAATAAATCTGCTGCTTTTTTAAGAAGCAAACAAATCAGTGAGAAATCTTCATACAATTTCACATCAGATAACTCTGAAGCATACAATCTTCCTTTTTCAATCAGCGAACTAAAATCAGCTTTGCAAACCTGCACTGATTCTGCCCCTGGTCTGGATGATATTCATTATCAGGTTTTGAAACATTTTCCAGAAGGCTGTCTCCAGACTCTTCTTAAAGTATACAACCATATCTGGACCACAGGGTACTTTCCGCCCTCCTGGCGGAAAGCCCTGATCATTCCAATTCCAAAGCCTGGAAAGGACCCTACCAACCCTTCCAACTATCGTCCAATAGCTCTGACTAGCTGCCTCTGTAAGCTGATGGAAAAGATGGTCAACTCCCGTCTGATGTGGAAGCTGGAAACCGATGGCCTTTTGGCCAGTGAACAGTGCGGTTTCCGGAAGTACCACTTGACAGTTGACCATTTAATCCGTCTGGAAACCACCGTCCGCACGCCTTTGTCAATAAGCAGCATGTGGTCGCTATCTTTTTGATCTAGAAAAAGCGTACGACACCACATGGAAATCAGGAATCCTTATGGACCTGCACAAACTTGGTTTTCGTGGTCATCTGCCTCTGTTTATCCAAAACTTTCTGGCCGATCGACAGTTCCAGGTGCGTGTTGGCACCACACTTTCTGACATCCATGGGCAGGAGTTGGGTGTACCTCAGGGGAGCATCCTTTCTCCTGCCCTTTTCAGCATTAAAATTAATGACATTGTGAAATCGGTAAGCCAGGGCACCGAGTCCTCTCTGTTTGTTGACGACTTCGCGCTGTACGCAGTTGGAGCTTCTTACCCCAGCGTACAGCGTCGACTCCAACTTTGTGTCAACAAGATCCAGCAGTGGGCCGAGGAAAACGGGTTTACCTTCTCACGTACCAAAACTCAGTCAATCCATTTTCACAATTTTCGTCAATTTTTTGGTGATCCTGAAATTCGTCTGGACAAGTCCACCATTCCAGCTGTAAAAGAAGCCAAATTCCTAGGAGTTATTTTTGATCAAAAACTCAACTTTCTCAGCCACATTAAAAATCTCAAAACCTCTTGCCAGAAAGCTCTAAATATTCTGCGGGTCGTAGCGCACACTGACTGGGGCGCTGATAAGAAAACTTTGCTGCATCTCTACAGAGCCCTGGTCCGTTCCAAACTGGATTATGGTTGTGCTGTGTTCGGCTCTGCAAGACCCTCTTATCTGAAACTCTTGGATCCTATTCACCATCAAGGGCTTCGTCTCTGTCTTGGAGCATTCCGCACCACCCCTGTGTACAGCCTGTACGCAGAGGCAGGTGAACCCTCACTGTCCAACCGCAGGCTGAAAATGTCTCTAAATTACTATATCAGACTGTTCTCAGAACCGCAGAATCCTGCCTATGACTGTGTCTTTGACCCCCAGTTTCAAAGCAAATTCGAAACCAACCCTAACTGTATTCCGCCGTTTGGTCTTCGTATGCAGCCTCACGTGCGGAATGCAGGTCTAGACCTAGGAGTTGTGTCGGATTTTTCCAAGTTTCCAGATCAGCCTCCGTGGACCTTTTTCACACCAGAGATTTGTTTTGATCTTGCAGCTTTTCGTAAAGAGTCTACCAGCTCTCTGGCATACAAGGCCTTGTATGCTGACCTCTGTTCAAAATTCCCGTCTTATCAAAAAATTTTCACTGACGGTTCCAAGTCTGAGGATGGAGTGGCCTGTGCAGCCTATTGCCCTGGTGCTCCTTCTCAGATACTGTTAAAGCATATACCTCCAGATGCTTCTGTCTATTCTGCTGAAATTACTGCTCTGGTTCTGGCATTAAAGATAATTTCACTTTCTAAGAAGAGGGACTTTCTGGTTCTGTCAGATTCACTGTCATCTTTGGAGGCCATAGCTGGCCGCAACCTTCAGCATCCAGAACTTTTACATTTCTTTGAGCTTTTTAGCAAGTTGAAAGCGGATGGTTACAACATTATTCTGGCTTGGGTTCCTGGTCATGTTGGTATCGGAGGGAATGAAATGGTTGATCGTTTAGCCAAGAATGCCACAAGAGAGAAACTGTCCAACATTTATATCCCTTGCTCAGATCTGAAACCCCAAATTAATGATTATGTGAGAGACCTCTGGCAGGAGGATTGGAACACACAGACGGATAACAAACTCTTTCAGATCCGTCCAAACCTTAATGAGTTCCTCCCATCTACGTCTGGTGGCCGTAAAGAAGAAACAGTTCTGTGCCGGCTGCACACCGGCCATTCGTATTTTACCCATTCATACCTTTTAAAGAATGAGGAAGCTCCGTGGTGCATTCCATGTCATGTGCCACTCACAATGAAACATATTCTTTTAGAGTGTTGGGACTTGCACGATGTGAGACACAAACATTTTACAGCAGAGTCCATGAAAATCCTGTTCAGGGATGTTCCGCCTGACGTGATCTTTGAGTTTTTGAGAGAGATTAACATTTTTCATCTGATTTAAGATTTTACGGATGAAAGATTTTTAACGAAGTTTCTGGTGCGTTTCTAGATGATGTCATTTAAAGAGATGTGTGAAAGGTGTGGTTTTTTATTTTTTTTTATTTTTTATTTTTTTTAATGACTTGTGAGTTGATTTTAACGTGGTGACAGCCCTGATGTGGCCCCTTGCGGTCGGCTGGGCTATAAGCAACATTATCTTATCTTATCTGTCAGAGTCTAAAGACCAGGTCAATACAGCAATCCCCCTTGGCTAAACTATGGCTGGCATATCCCCACCTGATGTCATACATAACTTTCCTATTTCACCCCATATCTTAAATCCAGAGTTTATGCGCGCTGGTGACTGTTTAGTGGAAAGCATGGAGCTAGAAATTTTTGGCTGTTGTTGTCTTAATATCGCCCTTAGATAATGAGTTTCAGTCACTAATTGTCTGTAGTAGAAAAGAGCCTCTTGTGTACTGAGTTCTGTAAACTGCTACTGACTGTGGATGAGATAACCTCTGATGTAACAGACCTATAGACATTCATGCCTTGGTGAGATGAAATCCCCCCACGGTTTGTGAACAGTGTACATTGTCTGTGATGGCAGGAGTTCATGTACGGCAGAGCCCTTGGTGTTCCCTTACCTCAGCCCCATCGTGCTACGCAAAGAGCTGGAATATGTCCTGGACCACGAGGGGGACCTGTGCCTGGCCAGCCAGACCTTCCTGGACCAGCACCCCATCATCTTCTGGAACCTGGTCAGTGCGGGCCACACTGGGCTGTGTGAACCATGAAGATAAGGATGGGCTGGGGAGAAACAGTTGCGGGCTGTTTGGTCTCAGCCTGTCTTGCTGTGTGAACCATGAAGATAAGGATGGGCTGGGGAGAAACAGTTGCGGGCTGTTTGGTCTCAGCCTGTCTTGCTGTGTGAACCATGAAGATAAGGATGGGCTGGGGAGAAATAGTTGCAGGCTGTTTTTGCTTTAGCCTGGTTTTACTTTGGAATGAATTTCCTTTTTCGTCGGCAGATATTGTCGCAATAACTAGTATTTGGGTAATGAGTAAAAGTAACTCATGTGTGATGTCTCTTTGTTTGCTCTTTGTGCTCTCTCTTTTCATTTCTGCTAGGCAGTTAGCAGCATTCGTTTGGAGTTATGGGCGTCTGTATATTTCACCAAGGGAGCAAGAGGTACCCTACTTGTTTTTAGTTACTGTTTACTGTTCCCAGCCTCATTTAGGATTTCCTGAGGTAGCTGTGAACTTTACAGGATCAAGAGTACAGAGAGAACAAATGATAGGAAATCAGAGATAGCAGGAACAAAGGAATGAAAATGAACTGATTTTCCGATGATTTGAAGTATGAGAAAATGTGTGGGTGAAGCGATGCTGGTGGCTCTTTCTGTATGATTGTATCTTTCTTCGGGACATGTTGAGTCGTTTTCTGTCACTCTCTGTAACTGTCTTGTGCTGTTGCTTTTAGTGAGGGTTTTATGTGATATCGGAATGCTTTTGATAGGGTTTTTGTGTGTGTGTGTGTGTTTTCTTTAACAAGGTGTGGTGTATGAAGCAGAGAGCTGGTGCACTTTGCACAGCTTTATTTTGTCTGCTTGAGCTCATTCATCCCTGCAACAGTCTTCAGGCAACAGACTAGATGTAATCAAACCAGTTTCACTCCAAAACTAGGCAAGCTACGGTTATCAAATTTGACTGGGTGAAGAATGAAAGCTTTGTGCAACAATCTTTGAAACTAAGTTTAATGTACCATTTACATTTAGAGTTGCATAAAAAGTGAAATAACATCTTTGTCAGTGCATCGCAAGTCCTAAAAGACATGGAATGACATGGCATTTTAATATGTAGCCCAACAGTCAATGCTTTTATGACAGTTGAGTTTTTTCCCTTCTGGCAGAATAGTTTTCCGATTATTTTAAGTTGAAATGAAGTACACAACATGTTCATGTAATAGTAAAGCACAGTTTTTGTTTATCATAGAATCAAAAGTCTAAAAGCATGTAATTCATTTGACTGAAATTGTAACATCTTCCTGTACGATCATTAGGCAATAACCATGTGATTTGCATCCTTTTTCCATTGCCTTTTTGAAAAAAGTTATATTAAAAAAAGTTAGAGTTTAAGTAAAATATCTGTTCCATTCAAGCAGGTAAGGCCAAACTGGCCAGGCAATAGAGGCTGCCCAGGGTTAAAAGGGTTAAGGATATCAGTGATTGAGTTGCTATGTTATGAACTGTTGTACATTTTGTTGACAGGTGTATGTGTGTGTATGTGTGCGTGTGTGTGTGTGTGTGTGTGTGTGTGTGTGTGTGTGTGTGTGATTTTTGTTGGTTTTTTTGTGACAAAACTAAGTGATGTTGTGTTATTTCTGAAGTGACAGTCCTGATCATGCGCAATGTGGTCAGCTGGATGTAATATCATTTAAACCACAGCAAACAGAAACAGAAATGGTTGTAATGATTCTCTCCTCAAACTTCAACAGGAGACTGTTCTTATTATGGCCTTTGGCAGAGTGGGGAACGTTGTTATTTTCCGATGATGGTAGCCTGTTGACAGAAGGTGAAATGATTTGGTGTGATGCTGACAGGTGTGGTACTTCCGTCGCCTGGAGATCCCCAGTCATCTGTCCAGCTTCCTCCTGACAGCTGCCAATTTCAACTCTTCAGAGGTCAGATTGCTGTTTGTTTGTTTGTTTGTTTTGCACATGTATTCAGATATAGCATATTTTTGTGCATGCATTTTTATCATTTCCAGTTGTTGCCCATTTAATGACCGTATTTGAACAGCAAAGAGAGAGCGTACGCAAACAGATAAAGACATACCCATCATGCATACATGTTGTGCCCACATTTGCTCACTCTGACTTCTTGCATCCACTCAGATTGGCATGCATCGTGCCTTCAGTTGCATGCACAGATAAATGCGTGCACATTTGTCTATGGTTTTCTCACTCCTCCTTTACAAACTGGTTTGTTTTATTGTCTTTTTAACTTGCAGCCAAACAAAATCACTGTGTACAGTGAATTTAACCCAATTGTGTCCAGGCATCGCATAAAGGTCCAGGTCCGTTTGACAGCCGCAACATCCTGATCCGCCCCATGTGGGACAACACTCGTATCCACGACGAGGTGGGTCTGCCCATGTACAAGGCGTGGGATGCTGGGAACAAGTCTACTGTGGTCGACGCTCTTGTCACCGAGGCGGAATCCTTCACCAGACCGTGAGTGACTGCAACAATGTAGAGTGTTTTGGGGAAAAGCTTTCGATGATGGTTTTTTTTTTTTTTTAAATCACAGAATGTTTGTGGAACTCATTGGTAAAAATTTGTGTTTGTTAGTTTTGAATTTTAAGCAAGGCTTCCTGTCTCTAAAGAATTCAGGCCAGCCCGAAAACAGTGATAAAGTTAGACAGACACCTGCACAAGGCTGTACCCTGTGTGTTGATCAGTTGGGATCTGTTTTCATGCCAGTGCTCAGGTGGAGTCCCCACATTCAGTTCACTGCAGGTCACTGATTCATCATTTTAGAATCAGTCAGAGGAGGATGGCCAGATTTTCGGCTCGGTGAAGCAGCGAAGTGAAGAATCAAGAGAGCACATTTGGAATGCCATATGGAAGGTTGATCATAGCCCAGCTTGCATGTGTCTGTTCATTATAAATCTCAGCATTAGTGTGGTCAAAACACACTCATGTTTTTGTGTTTGCGTACAGTTATGCCAGTCATGAGGTACTTCATATCCAAAAGTCAGCTTGCTAAGGGAAATGAAGTAGGGGAGCCTGAATGTTCATGTCAGCACTGACCTACTCACAAAAGGTCCATTTGTCGCATTGAGTCAACATAAAAGGTGAAGCAGCAAACAGAGAGACAGAACAAACAGAAGAATGTACTTCACACTGAACAAGTAGACAGATTCCTGACTTAAGCATTGTAGGAAACTGAGAAGACATGCCTCGCTCAGAAAATATTTCTACCCTGTGAAATCATAGGAACTAAAGGTGAAAGGAGTCAAATTCAGTTTGACCATTCTGCACAATCTGCACGTGACAGGTGACAAGTTTTCGCGAAACAAAATTTTTGTTACTTTTGTCTATATCTCTGCGTCAGTCAGATGGTAATGCTTTTTCTTTTACTTTTTTAACAGGTACATGTTCCAGATAATTTCTTCCATCCAACGTAACGACGTGTTGACAGCCATCAAGCTGGTGGCGCTGGGTCGTCGTCGGCTTATGGGTCGCCGCCGCCGCTTCCGCAGCTTGTATCGCGAGATCCTCTTCCTGTCCTTCATGGCCTGCGGCAGAGAGAACATCGACCATGGTCAGTGGGTCACTTCTTGTGTTTCATCCTTCGCTTCTTCCTCTCATGACTTCAATGTCTCTTGGTTTCTCTCAGTCTTTCCTCTGTTTGTCTTTCTCGCTGTCTTTTCAGTTTCTCTGATGACTTTTTTTCTTTCTTATTCTCTTGTTGTTGAACGGAGACATGAAAATATTTCTTGCAGGGATTTAAGGAAGGGAGGGGAACAGGTGTGTGAAATGATGGGTCAAGTTTAGGGAATTGATGCCTCAGGAAATGAGGAGATGGGCAGGGAGGAAGGGTAGAGGGGTTGGACAAGAATATTTAAACTCCATTTTATAAGATTTCTGAATTAAAGGGGTGGACAGGCAGAGTGAGAGATAGGATGATTGATGTAAATGGGGTCATAAAACAGCTTCGTCAGGTTTTGAGACTTAATGGGTCTGGGGAGGTTGAACTTGGGTACTTTGATGTGTTTGTGTGTGAAAGGAGTGGGTGGGGAGAGGTGGATGAGGGGTGTGTGGGGATCAGAGGTGATTGGTGGTGGAGGTTTATTGAAATATAAGATCATATATTGGCTCATTTTTTTTATTTATTGTTGTTTTCATGGTATGTGAAGGTTGGAAACTTGTTTCTGTTCCGTCTCCTTGGAAGGGGGAAGGGAGAGGGGGGGCAGCAAGTGGAGTAAACTGGGACACAGAGATTCCAGGCTGTTGGCTGTTTTCCATACACTTCCATCCGCAGCAGCTTCTTTACTGCCAGTCTGTGTAATTCCCGCTTTAAGTTTTCTATTCCCTCCCTAAGCATTCTGGAATCCCTCGGTCATGTGGTGGTGTAGTCTTTCATTTCGATGGGGGTTGCCAACCAAACCAGATTCAGGCAGCTTGTATGTGACCTGTGTGGGCCCTTCCTCTTTTGACGGCTGCCACCAGTGCAAGTTCTGTTAGTCACATGCTGCAGTTTTCATTGGCAGAGAGCTGATGAGCTCCAGACTGCATGATGTTTGCTTCCACTTGGTGGACGTTAGTGCGAGTTTTACTGCCTTGCAATACATTGAATGACCATAAGGCTGTGTAAAATTCACACCAATGAAGAAGACTATTGAGTTATTGATTTTTATTTTCATTATATATGTATTGCCACTAATGTTGTGTTAGTTCGCCAGTGCACGATAGTCATTCCTCGGAATACACAGGCTTTCTTTACATTGCACATGCTCTGCTCTCTTGATCTATCAGTTTTCACAGCATTTTTTTTTTTGCGGCTAATCAGTCCTTTACAGCTAGTGTATTGATTTTTCTGATCTATGATTTTTTTTTCAGAGTGTGTCTTACTTATATGTTAGAGTGCTGTGTAGCCTCAAAAAATCATAGCTAGATGATTATCATATCTTTTAACGTAAGAGGATAGGGAAAAGAAACTGTATGTGAAACAAGTTGCCATGTTTACAACAGTGTGTTAGGTTTTTGAAGCAAATGGGAGGACTTTGAGTGAGCTGGTTTTTGAATGCCAGGAGAAGAACATGTTTTTGACGATGTTTGTTGCAGATGCGTTTGACAGAGAGTTCGCAGTGGCCTTTGAGGACAAACTGTCTCCTGCTGAAGTCCGCCGCCTGCAGGCAGACGACAAGCCACGCTCAGCTAATGTTCAGTGGTGCCGCCGTGTTTTCTGCGAACTGGAAATCTAGACCCTTCAGTTGGACACTCTCCTAACATCCTGTGGTGCCACCATGTGTCCTGCGAAATGGAAATCTCAACTCTAGTTGTACACCCTGATATGTTCAGATGTCCAGCTGTGTTTTCTGGGAACTAGAAATCTAGACCCTCAAGGTGTAGTACGTCCTGCTAATGTTCAGTGGTGCGGCCGTGTTTTCTGTGAAATTGAAATCTAGACCCTCAGACTGTATGTTCATGGGTTAGTGGATTCGTAAACATGGAGGTCACTTCAGTCTTTAAATAGAACACAGTCTGCTGTAAATGAGGGAAACTGCATAGCACCCTCCCCCCCCCCCCCCCCCACCCCCCACCCCCTCTTTTTTTTCTCCTTTTCCCTTCAGGGATAATGATGAAGACTATGACTGTTAGGTTCTACGATGTTGTGCCACTGTGTTCATGACTGCAGTCTGTTACTGTGAGATTCGCCTGCAACACTGACACCCTGCCCGTGCTGTGTGAGCGGTCATGACTCACGCCAGTTGCCAAGAGATTCTTAACAATACGTGTGCACAGTGAAAACTGACAGCTAAACATTTGTGATGTGGGGATCGAGTGGGGAAAGAAGTTCTGACAAATTTGTGACCGTTGAAAAGAATGTACAGTTGCTGGTCTCATTACCTGTGGCTCATGTTTGTATTGATGTCCTTTTAAGAAAAAGTTATATCAAGTTGTGTGTTTCTGGTAAAAATTTTTCTGGCAGACATGAAAAATAAACAGTAAAGGTTCTGGGGAAAGGCAGATTGTGTTGAACATTCATACTATTTGCCAGTTGTTAGTTCATGGTACAAGTTGTTTTTTAAGAAGATGACAGGATTCTTGTCTGAAATTGAAAAAAAAAAGGTTAAAAAGAAAATAAACAGCCATGCCCAGCTCTAAAGGGAGACAGATTATATCTTTAAAGTGAGTTGATCCCTACCTCGATCCTTGTTCCTTCCTTACGAGACTTCTTTCATTAAAAACAATCAGTTTGTCATGTGCAGAACACTTACATTAAAAAGCTGTGATCATCGTTCAGTGGACAAGGCCTGTTGCGAAACGAAGTGTTGATTTTTACCAGTTTTGATACTTTGCATGACTTTGCTGCCTGTGAGAGAGAAAGTAAGGGTGTGCAATCTTTCCTTGTCTTTGTATGGTAAATCAGGTGAGGAACTTTGATAAAACAGGATGCTGTTTTTCTGTATAGTTTTTTTTTTTTTTTTTTAAAGATATCTCTACAACTGGAATGTTTAATCAATGTTCTTTTATTTTTTGTTTGTTTTTCTTATACAAAAAAAAAAAGGAAAAGGCCTGTTATTTGAAATCTGTGTTCTGAATGTTTATTTTTTGCTTGATTTTCTTTATACAATGATGACTGAAAACACCTGTTATTAGAAATCTGTGTTCTGTGACCTTCACAGTCATTATTTTGGTGGTTTTGTCTCTCTCTTTTCTTCAGTTAGCTCTTGTTGCATTCAACAACTTCATCAGCTCTGTGTGTGTGTGTGTGTGTGTGTGTGTGTGTGTGTGTGTGTGTGTGTGTGTGAGTGAGAAAGTGTGTGTGTGTGTGAGAGAGAGAGAGTGTGTGTGTGTGCAGGAAATGATGTTTCCTTCCCAACATCTTGGTAGCTTTCATTTAGGTTTCTCTGTCTGTCCCATATCTGCCTCCTTATTGTCTGCCTGTCACCTCTTGCTTGCTTCCTTCCATTGCCCTTCCTTTCTTCCTCTAAATTTGGCCTGTCCTGAATCGTGGCAGGACTCCTCAGAACTGGAATCAATGTTCCCAGTGGGAGCATCAGCCAAGAGATGTGGGAGTTGGTTGTTTGACTGTTAATTGTTTCCTGGGAAATTGGTGAATTTTCGTGGTTGGTTTACTGATCATCCAAACATCTGATAACCAAAAATAAACTTGATGCAGACAGGTTGTTCATGTAAAACTAGTGAAGACGAGTAAATGGCTTGTGATGTGTTCTTTGAAAAAAAAAAAAGAAGAAAAAAGTCCAGACAAAGCTGCTGGACTGCATTTGCACCATGAGGCAAAATGATTAGAGCTTACAGCTTCAAAAATTCATGGTGAGTGCGCAATACACGTGCATGCCACACACACACACACACACACACACACACACACACACACACACACACACACACAGAGGTACTAATTCATATTACATAACACACACACACACACACATGCACGCACACTCACACACGCACACAGAGTCCGATGATCAGAGCTTAACTGTTATAAACATTAAAATAGTAGCTAATTGTGGGTGTGATTAATGTATGGTTCGGTTATGGTGCTGTCAATGTGTGGAAATGCAGCATGCTTGTTGTATATTTTCGATGTTGAGGAGAGCTATTCTGAGAGTATTCCAAGCAGAACTCGCGCAGGCATCGCTGAAACAGCTTAGAGGAGTGAGGAAAATATTTTTAAGAAATGTCAGTCTCCTCTTAGTCCGTGCCCTGACTCTTTTAACTACAAAGGCAGATGTGTCTGCGCTTGGGCTTCAAGAAGATCCAAGCTCCTTACTTTGACTCGGCTTATCAAAAATACAGAATGAAGAAAGAAAAAAAAACAATCTTTAAGCGTCTGGAATGTTTGTTCGAAAGCAGCTGGACAGGAAAGTGTTAACGGAACATCCAAGATGATCATACTTGGTGTGTGGCATTTGCTGTAAACAGGCATTCTGCTGGTTAAAATGCAGCTGGGCTGTTTTCCACGCAGTTGATGTTGGGCAGTTTTGTACTGTGGTTTCAGAAAATGTCCCAGATTGGCTGGCTGTCCCAGATTACCGTGCTGTCCAGTTTGACCTCCAGTTTTTGGTACTTATCAACCCCCACCCTTCTATTTATTCAATAATATGAATCTTTCAAAAGCAGCTCAGATGAAGATGTTTCTTTCAGACTAATGGACTGATAACATGCAAGGGAATGGCAGATTTGTTGTATATTATTATTTTTTTTTGGGGAACGGTTATTGAAATCTGTAAGTGAAAGTGGAGAATGGGCAGTGTAGGTGTTTGATGAGTGTGTCATAGTGTGAAGTCACGTGGACAGTTTGAGGAAACTGTAAATAGTTGTGGCACAGAGCATGCTTGGCCAGTTGAGTCCTCTGTAATTATGTTGTTCTGTGCACGTTTGCAGGAGTTTAAGTTTCAATGAATTCATGTTGATGTTGTAGGTCTGGAGAGGGCGTCATAGAATGTTATGTTGATATGCAAAACATGTATTAGGATGCGCATAAGATACAGATTGGTATCTGTTCTTTTTTTTTTTTTTTTTTTTGCTTTTTTTTTTCATTATGACTTGGACATTAAACAATCAGTATTGTAAAGCAATATGCAGACTGAATTCCTTGCTGTAAATAGCATTTTTGTTTGTTGCTTCCTAGTCATTGCTTACCAGTGCAGATTAGAGCAATATTATATGGTCCTGAATTCAAGATGGCTGAATTTCTGTGTGCATGTGCTTGTGAGAGAGAGAGAGAGAGAGAGAGCGAAGACATAGTTACGCTTTTCGCTGGATTACAGTTTTTGTCATGGAATGTTTTTAGTTTCAATCTCCAGTGCTGATGTTAGAAAGGCGATGTTTCAGAAGTAGAGATGAATGTTTTCTAACAATTTTTTTGCATTATGAATTACTAAGCGTTTGGAAAATGTTGTTGTGTGTGTGTCTCTGTTAGAAACTTGACCCCATTTTGTTTTGCTGGGGGGAGGAGTCCAGGGGACACAACTTTCCTGTCTTGCTTGTCTCAAAGAAAGAAGAATATAAAGGGGGGAGGGGGTAGGAGGGGAGATCGCTGAAGAGAAGTGTACCCAAGGCATTTCCGCTCATTTTTCTTGTGTCATTTACTTCTCTCACTTGTAGTCAATACATGTACTTTTTATTGACTTGCTTTTTTTTTCTTTTTTTTTTTTAATATATCATTGCAGACAGCTTACCAACAATATTTTCCAATGTAGCCTTCACTGCATGAGGAAGACAGAAGAGAACAATAAAGTTACATTTAATCGTTATTTCTAAGTTTCTTCCTTTGTATTTGAAGTGTTAGATCTGCATTTGGTGTGTGAGAAACTACTGAAATTCTCAGTTTATTGCCAAGCGGACGTAATGTTTACCCACAGAGATGTTCTTATTTGTATGATAATGTAATGGAATCAGCATGGTTCTTTCTTCTTTTAGTAACTAGGTTAAAAGCTTATATAGATCCCCAAAGGCCAGATTTTTTAACATCCATTGCAGTATTTCAGATCTCCAGATTAGATTGGTTACATTTAAATATTTTTTTGCTTTTGTTAAAGATCATATAATGCCTGTTGATTACCATAGTGCTGTATTTGATAGTATATGTGTTTCACAGAGTATTGATATTCGAAGTAGATGGTTTAGATATCAACAGTTAATGCATGAACTTTTTGTTTTGCCAGCTCAGTTTTACACATTGTTTGCCTCTGCCATATCCTCCATTGTTGTTGGTGGGCATTGTTTCTACAACTTCTGTTCAACAAAGCATCTCATCACCTGTCTTGCACAGAGTCTTAGTAAAGAGGAGTATTAGTTGAAATTAATGCAAATAAGGTAATAATGAAGTGCTTGAATATTCAGAAATGACGCACTGATCTGCATACAGAGCCTAAAACGGTGAATGTGGGTCAGTTTTCGTTTTTGTTTCTAAATTATATTCCCCCTCTTCTCTCGGAGCAGCCTCTCTTGCAGTCTTCTTTTGGTTATTGAATTCATGTCTCCTTCAGTTTTATTTTTATTTTTAGTGTTTTCCTTTAGATGACAGAGCTTTTGTAATTCATCTTGAGGTCCAAATGATTTTTGCAGCACACTGCATGAAGTGAAATCATCAGAAAGTTGAACCTGTGTATTCCCTGCTGGTGAAGAAGGGGCAGTGTGGGTGAAGAGGTGAAGAAGGGGCAGTGTGGGTGAAGAGTATGTAGTCACTGTTACATTCTGGCATCATGGTTATGAGTATTTGACCTGTTGTATCTCTGTCATTATCATGAAGCATTGATTGTCAGGCGCATCTAGAGGTGTTTTGACCCAGTGAGATTCCGTTGAAGTCATCTAGTGTAGTAGAGGAAGATGGTGGTGTTTGTTTTCGATGGTGATCGTTTGACAGATTCTTGAAAAGGTGATTTCAGAAATGATCGACTCTGGAGATATGTTCCTGAATGTGAGTGCCATGTGTGCGTGTGTGTGTGTGCGAATGTGTGTAGTGTGAATGCATGTGCCTGATTCTGTTGGCATGCCTGTGGATGTGATGACATGCAGGTCATAGTGAGTTATAGAATTCAACATCTTTGCTGCTCTTTGTTCTGTTAGATTTTTTTGTTTGAAATGTTTTGTTGGAGTAGGGCAGTTGTGTGTTCCTGTAAAGAGAGAGAGAGAGCAAGCCATCCTGCTATTTTGTACAGTTGAATCTACTGCTTTCTGTTTGTATTTTGTCTTTTTTTTAAAAAAGCAAGATTATGCTGCTCAATGGATTTGGGATTCTTTTGAACTGTAACATTGATTTGGGGGGTGGGGGGGGGGGGGTCTGTTTCACTGTGTTGCCACTGCAAGGTTTGAACAGAGTGTGTGGAGAAGGTGCATGGATGTTGTATGTGTGTCTTATTTCATTAATCGTAATTTTTGGACTAAAACTCTATAAAGGTGGTTTTTCTCCTTTATGAAAAGCTGACCAGGTCATCTTATCTGTGTCAAATCAGCTGGGGTAACCAACAGTTTAAGCCAGCTCAAGTACCTGTCAGCACAACTTAAAACATCAATCATCCAGTCTGGCAGAGGAAGCATAGCTCCATGCAAGTGCATGTTCTCGATTGTTATGTATACAGATTGATATTCGAATCTGGCAAAACTTGACTGTCACAATCCCGTTCATTTTGGTGTTCACAGCCGCACTCACTGTTGGTCTCCAGTGACAAAGCACTTGTGCTGTATGTGTATATATGATGAGGAAAAAAAAAAAACCCAGCGATTGAAACAGCTGATTATAAGCGTAAGTGAAGAAATGATAGTTCAGAAATTCAGACATAAAGAGGGTGGGTCTGACCTTTCCATGAAAACAGAGGCGAACACGGCTGTCCGGGATAGAGCAAGAGATGAGGCTGGCAATTGGGACGGACAATCTCCTGTCAGTCCTTGTGAGGAAAGTCTAGGTACATGATTTGTCTGGGTCGCCTTCTGATACTGGACATGTGTTGTTGTTTCAGATGACTAAGTCCATTTTTTTTAATGTAATGTTTACTTTCCACTGCAACTTTTTCCATGTATTGTTGACACAATTGATTTTCACTTGTAGACCTTCAGCATGAGGTCAACACATACTTCCGCCTAGAAGCTTTGTTTCCTGTGTTACTCCTAACCTTTTCATTGGATTGATGAGTTAATGATACAAGATTATTCAAATGGTAAGCTTGCAATTATGCAGGGGGATGAAGAAGATAGTTTAGAGAAAAAGGTAATTTAAACGAGTTGAAGGTTAGATTCCATGTATCCAGACCCGATAGCACAGTTACAGAGAGGTTTGTACAAGCCACAAAACGGAGGTAGAAATCGACTTACTGTTTGCTAGACAGAGCAAAAACCTCACAGGAATGTCTTGTTCAGCGTTTGATTACAGAATGAAAGGACTTGAATACAGGACCACATTTTGGTCGGCAGATAAGACAGTTTCACGGGGAATGGCTCCATTACATTAGCCACAAAAGTTTGGCCAAGCAGAGCTAGGAGACTGATCACGGCTTGCAAAGTTGTGCAGCGTTTGGTAATAGAATGAAAAGAAATGGAAGTAACACGCTCTGTTAACTGGAAGCACAAGACCTTCTTCAGGATGTGGTAGAACTGATTTAGCCATAAAAATTCAGCCAAACAGAGGCAACAATCTTGTCATCTCATGCAAAGAGTTTGACGCGGTAATTACAGGAACTATAAACTCTCCATTTTTGTCTGCATCAGAATTTCTGCGCCCTGTATTCGGAGGTGCCTTATTAGCGAATGAAACAGATTTATCTAAGACATTAGGTGATGTGCCCTTTACTCTAGAATGTCTTGTAAGCTGAAGATTATGGTAAGTGATGTGTAAACGAAAGGAGTTGTATACTGCAGATGTGTTGAATTTCATGGTTGGTGACATTTTTGGTAGTGAAGCGTGGTGAATTATGGGAACTTCTATGAAATAAGAGGCTGTGTATCTTGTGCGTTTTTTGTTACCACGTGTGCGAGACAAATTGTGTCTTCATGTGTGTAATCGAGAGAAACATTCTCTTCTTTTGACTAACACTGTTGTTGCAGTTTGAGTAATGTGTGCAGGGAGTGTGGTGTAAGTGCAAACATTCATGCGTGCAAAAGCCAATTATTCTATCGTGCATGGGTTTCTGTTCATGAAAGTGCAATTCCATCTAAGTTTGTGAGTTCATCTGCCTGTGGAGTGCTCCTAAAGGTCTCATCCCTTGGATAATAATGAAGCTTTGAGCACATTGTTTTTGTAAGGGAACGGATGTATGCTGTCACAATCTATACACAAGTTTCATGTTGTTGATGATTTTAAGTGGGGAAGATCCTGTGGTCAAGAGTGAACTTTGTCATAGGACAGTGTCTGATGGACACTGAAAGAACTAAGATATTAAGCACACTCAGTTCTGTAGCTTTTGAAAGATGCTCGTAAAGTATGTGTAATGCTTGGTACCTACATGCTCATTTCGTTTTCCTTGACTTGTACAAATATTTCTTTACTGTTGCTCTTTGTATGTTAACATTTTCATCAGATGACATAGTCAAAATGTAAAAATCGGCTCTTTGTAATGCAGATTTTGTAGTCTGGTGAAGAGAACTTTAAAAAAAAGTGTTTGTGTCCGTCTGTTAAAAATAGGGTGTGCATATGTATGTCAAAAACTGTATGTGAGCCAGCACTCTGTTCTGTGTGTGTGTTAGTGTGTGTGTGTATGTGTGTGTTTCAAACTTTTACTTATTTTCCAGAACTTTGTTTACATTTCTGGCATGATTTATGGATATTTCTCATCCTCATGCTCACCGCCATTTCATTTTTGCTTGTTTGTTTTTTTCAAGTCGACATGATTTTTTCCTGTCTTTGAGTTTGTTCTGGAGTGAGAACAAGAATTTGTTTCTGTCCTCTTCAACATTCCATTAGGTTTCTGAATAACCAGCTCTCCACAGTGTAATTAAGGACAGATATTTCTTCCTCAAAGAGCTGCTTGATTTTGTGATAATGCGATGATGGCTTGCACTTGTGTGAGAACTGACAACAGGATTTGATCAGATTAAGATAAAGGGAAAGGAAAGACAGAAAGGTTTGCTGCTATCAGTGGAAATTGTTGCTGCTTGTGGTCTCTTTAAGCGAGAGATTAAAAAAAAATTTTCATTATTTTATTCACACTAGATAGACAGACAATGGAAATTTTCAGTAGAAATTCCGATCTGTGTTAGATTTTTGTGAGAGGATAAGGGAAGAAATAAGCTTGTGGTGCGGCGGATAGGTAATCTAATTTCCGTTTTGTTTGATTTTTTAACTTCTTTTTTTTTGTTTGTTTGTTTGTTTTGTTTAATTGCAAAATGGTGGTGGAGTAAAGATGAACATTTTAAAAAATGCAATGGTGCTTTTCCTCTGCTACATATTTTCTTACCTTTTTTTTTTTTTATTTAACCGTCCCCTTTGATTCTGCCCAACACACAACACTCTTGTGAACAAAGAGAAGTCGAAGAAGAAGTGAAGATCGTTCACAGCTTCTCGTTACTTTGCATGGTGCTCAGCGCTCTTGCATGCGCTGCAGCCGCTTGTGATGTGTGTGGCGGTGAGGGTGAGAGGCCATGTGTTGTAGGTAGAGCAGATAGCGCCGCAGGAAAACGTGCAGCAGTTCTGTTTGTCTGTTCAAACACACTGTGCGTGTGTGTGTGTGTGTGTGTGTGTGTGTATGCATTGTTTAACTGGTTGTTCGGGATTTTTGTGTATGCTTTTTTTTTTTCTTTTCCACTTTCATTTTCTAACTCGTAATGTTAGAGAGAATAATTTGAGTGTGTGTGTGTGTGTGTGTGTGTGTGTGTGTGCAGATTCAATCATAGTTTTTCGGGGGGAGGTGTCAGGTGTTTTTTTTCCCCCTATTTTTTGTTTCGTTTGTGCAGTAAAGAATTCGGAATACTCATTGTCTTTGTTGGTAATTTGTCCATATGTGTGGTGTGTTTTATTGACATCATGTAAACTGTAGTGTAAGCTTGAAATGTGTGTGCTTATCCTGTGAATCTGGATACTTGTGAACTCAGATGCATACATATTCACACACACACACACACACACACACACACACACACTCTCTCTCTCTCTCTCTCTCTCTCTCTCACTCACTTACGCACACTCATATGTAAGTGCATGGACATGCACATCGACATGCTCATAGTCATTGACCTTGTATCGTCACATGAGAGCAGGCAAAATGAAAACTGGTGTATTAGAATAATGATCTTTGCCAGTAGATTCATGTTCACTGTTTTGAGATCTAGAGAACGTGTTCTGTGGCCGTGTCTGCCCCATCTTCGAAGACTGATCTCCACAGTTTTCGTCTGATCTCCAAATTTTGCATGATGACTGGGCAGATCAAGTGTGAATCTCTTGTGTGCGAGTGGCAGTTCAGTGCAACCGTACGGCAAAGGGAAGCGATGTCGGGATTCCAAGAGAGTCGATCATGCCTCGCTGTTGGCGTTCATGTGTAGATTAAAAAGCACAGTGTTGTCTATGAGCCGGAACAGCTCTTAGGAGAGCAATTAGCCTGAAGATCCAAAGGTTCCTGCCTGATTGAATCCCGGATCACTTATCTCCCTTGTCTTTTACTTCAAGGGTTGGAAGCGGGTCTCAGGCAAAGACAGACGGGGGGAGGGGGGGGGTGCAAGGAGGGAAGGGGTGATAAAATGGGAATGGGGAAAGGAGAGGAGGGTGGATGCGGGAATGAGAGAGGGGAGGGTAGAGGGGGGGGGGGGGGGGGAATAGGTCGGCTAGTCGAGGGATATAATCACCCGTGCCTGCAGGGAAAGTTCGACCACTGTGGCTATAATTATATGTATAGTTGCTTCTAGAAGATGTGCAACTGTACTGTGAGTGTTCAATCAGAAGAGGCACCATTGAACACTTGTAAATCTACTCCGCACATGCCGTGCAGAGTCCCTGCTGGTGAGGCGACAGCTTCCTGTGGGTAGCTTGCGTTGAGTCTGCAGTTGCATGGGCCAGGATGTGGTGGAGGGGGTGGGGGTGGCAGGCAAAAGAGGACAGGGAGGTAGGACAAGACTGAGAAGAAACATACACATCAACCTGAATACTTATTCATGTCCGTTACCTTGGATGATTTAAAGATTTTAAATGCTTTGTTCCGGTACATAACCGCAAATTTTGGAGTTCACAGAGTACAATTGTGTGAAAATGAAAAGCTGAATCAGATTCAAACCGCACGCACGCACGCACGCGCGCGCGCGCGCGCCACCACACACACACACACACACACACACACACACACACACACACACAGTTACCTCCAGGCGGACACACTGACCGACATTCACCAGGGAGCGAGTCAAGCCAAAGCAGTGATGACACCTGTCTACGTGCTGAACGAGAGCTGACGGGTGTGTATTTTCATCTCAACGGCAATGTTTCCTGATGGTGTCTATCGCCGAAGACGAGTTGCTTCCTGCGATTTATTAAGATAACACGCTATGAAAGGGGCTCCTGTTTCTCTGCTTCGGGTGTATATACACACACACGCGCGCGCGCGCGCACACACACACACACACACACACACACGTAGACGGAGACACACGTGCAACTCGTGAGAGATCGTCGTCTTGACGACAAGACCGATAAGCTTTTTAGGGTCGAAAGGGAACTGGTCTCCTAAGTCATAAAGAAGCTTTTGTGTCTCGCGAACGGAGTACGGGGTGATTTGTTGATCTAAGATTTTTCCTGCGCTGCCGACTACGATAGCTATTTGACGGCAATGTTTCAAATGATTTGTCGCTTTATCCACGTTTTCTCCTGCCCGTAAAAGAAGATAGCAGTGACGGAAAGACTTTATGAATTGCCTGTTGAGCTCCATTCTTTCCGTCAGTAGATCATCTTTTTTTCTTTTTTTTTTTTTTCATCAGGGGTAAATAAGGATGCAGCCGGATTTTTTCCGACACTCCAAGCTGAAAATGATCACATTGATTAGAGTGACCCAAGGCAATCATTTGAAATAGATAAGCTCGGTGTGTGTGTGTGTGTGTGTGGAGGTGTGAATTTCGTTGATTTTTATTGGCGTATTTTCACAACTGATATTATCGACAACGCTCTCGTATCTTCCCCTGTCAAGTTGATAACAACACTTCTGATTTGAATCCATTGCTCAGCCTGTTCTGGTAGTGGCAGACCGGATCTGGAAACGAACAACTAAACGAAACATGTATCACGGGTAGCTCAGACTGGACGTGTGTTTCACTGGCGTACCGGTTCAAAAATTCAAACCGGTTTTTAGACGGTTTTCTGGGCTAGTACCGGTTCTTCATAGAAGTTTTTTGTTTGTTGGTTTTGTTTTTTGTTGTTGTTTGTTTTATTTTGTTTTTTTACCAGTATTATGCCATCATAACGTCGTCATTAATATCATCATCACCAGTATATGCTACAACTTCTGGACTATTGTCAAAACACATTCGTTCGTTCGGATGCTTCTCTGTCACACACACACACACACCCCACCACACCACTCTCTCTCCTCTCTCTCTCTCTCTCTCTCTCTCTCTCTCTCACACACACACACACACACACACACTCTCTCTCCTCTCTCTCTCTCTCTCACACACACACACACACACACACACACACACACACACACACACACACACACACAAATAAACTCAGCAAAGGAAAATACGGCAACTTTACTTGTAATCCAAGAGAGAGAGAGAGAGAGATTGTGTGTGTGGTGTGGTGTGGTGTGATGTGTGTGTATGTGTGTGGACAAGGAGCATGATAAGCTGAAATCAGACCAAAATAAAAACTGACCAAATGTAATAATCCACACATAAAGCGGAGTTCGATCGAAATGATAAAAGAATCAAATGCGTTATGCGCTG
>CM065722.1:19109246-19111746 GCA_033310375.1 Conus canariensis
GCTGCTTTCAATAACGGCCATCCAAAAATCCAGTTTGTAATGGGTGGGAGTCTTTCGAGACAGTCAGTTCCCCTCTGCTTCTGGTAGCCCTGTAACCTAGCTAACCACCTGCCGCATTTGAGGAGTAGACCCATCAAGAACATTCGACTTGGAGAAGGACGCGCTAGGCCAAAGCTGACTTGCCCAGAACCGTAAATGCGCCACATGATATAGAGAAAAGTGTGCTTGTTAGTGGAGAACCACCGAGTACCCGTGGAAGAAGCATCATCACATTGGCCTCCTGGAACATAAGAACGATCAGGAAGGTCGGAAAACTGAAAGAATTGACCTAGGAAATGGATGAATGCTCCTGGCACAGTCTCGACCTCTGTGATGAAAGATGGACGACCAATGAAGTAAAGACAGGAGAAAGGCATGCACTGTAATCGTCACCCTTCGCAAGACAGGAAATGCTCAACACGGCCTGAACAATCGCACTATCCGTTTGGTCTACCGCGTTGGCAAAGTAATGCGCAAAAACATTCTGAATAGATAGATCATAGCCGCGAGCAGTTACCGTTGTTGTTGAATAAATGGCTGCATTCCGCCAAAGCAGATTGAACAGACCTTTAAGATACATACCCAATGCAAAAGACATCTGTCAACACCAGAAGGAGTTCTACTACGTCTTCGTAGACTTTCAACAAAGTGGAACTATTAAGGTATAATGAAGAAACAAAACACCGGGCAAAAGCCATCAACAACATCCACCAACTGCACTCCAAAGCGACCAGTGCTGTACTCACTCAAGATGCTATTGCAGGGTGATTCCACAATCCAGTTGGAGTTCGCCAGGGCTGTCTTCTGTCCCCCTCTCCCCCCCCCCCCCCCCCCCCCCCCCCCCCCTTTTTCAAAATATTCTTGCAGGGCAACTGACGCACTCGAAGATCATGTCTCCACAGTCAACATTAAGAGGAAGAACCGTGACGAACCTTCGCTTTACGCATGACTTCAGTGGCCGGGTAGATACTGAACAAGAACTCGTCAAGCATTTGAGAGACTGAATGAAAAACCAAGACATGGCACGGAAATCAGCGCCGAAAAGACCAAGCTGATGGCCACCACCACCACCACCACCACAATTGGTTACAGTGTAACTGTCCATGGACAAAAACTAGAAACCGTTCAACTATTCACTTACGTAAGGATCCTTCAATAGCAGTGAAGGATGCAAACCAGAAGTCCCCTCAAGGGCAGCGAAGCTTACACCACTACTGCCCAGGGTAAAATGTGTGTGGAAGGAAAAGAAATCCCTATTGACCAGAGGGTCAGACTCTAAGGGCACAGGTATATTCCATCTTCCTGCATGCATGCGAAACATGGACCTTTGCAGGGGATAGGTAGCGAAGAGTCTAAGCCAGGGAAACGAGGTGTTACCACAAAACATTAAACATCGGGTATGTAAGCTTACTGACCATATCATCAATGATCAAGTGCGGCAAACCGTCAAGCAACACGTCGGGTATGTAAGCTTACTGACCATATCATCAATGATCAAGTGCGGCAAACCGTCAAGCAACACGTCGGACGGTATGAACATCTATTGACATCAGAATAAGGAAAGAAAACTATGTTGGTACGGCTATATCACAAGATCCAGTGCCCTTGTTTCAGGAAATTATTTAGACAGTGAGGCGGAGGAAAAGACAACAACAACAACAACAAAAGGAAAAAGAAGGAAAAGAATAAGAAGAAGACAGACAGACAGATGGACTTGTAACGTTGCATAACGGACAGGGAACCCATTTTGCAGAAACTCAAGCTTTGGCGCACAACCAACAGAACCGGAGGTACCAATTAACTGTTCTTCAGTGTGGTGCCCCAGTGATTTCCACGGATTTTAGACACGAAGAGAAGAAACTTGGAACACCTTGTTTAGAAGTTAGATTTAGCTTTGACTTCGTTTCAGGGGGAAAAAAACCTTCCTCCTGAGGGTCACATTTGTAAACGCTTCTGTGCATTGTGTTTGCGTTCGAAGTAACCGGATCTGAACAGAGAGCAAAAATAAACACGCATTTTGGCCTCTCCGCTCACCGTCCAAGGGGGTCTCTGCCTCATTTGCATTGTGAATTAATGCTCATAAAGGACACAATATGGAGCTGGGTACATAATAAAGAGATTGAAATGTTTGATGGATGTTTGTAGCGAATTCTCTTGCCAGATTGAAATGATTCAACTCTACATTGCTTTTCGTTTTCGAACAGTCTTTGTGTTTTTATTTTGTGCGGGCTGCATGGCTAACAAACCGTCCTAGTGCGCTTGCACTTGCTTGCCCTCTCTGTCTCTGTCTGTCTGTGTCCTCCCTCCCTCCCTCCCTCCTCCCTCTCTCTTATTCCGTGTGTGTGTGTGTGTGTGTGTGTGTGTGTGTGTGTGTGTGTAGGTTATATGTCTATGTGTCTGTGCCTATGCGTCTGTGGGCGTGCGCGTGCGTGCGTTTATGTGTGTGTGTATGCGCGCTAGC
>CM065722.1:19126746-19139246 GCA_033310375.1 Conus canariensis
CCTCTCCACCTCGGTCCCTTTCCACCCCCACCCCTCTCGCTTCACCCGTAACATGAGAACAGAGCCAGCAGGGGGCTGATAAATCAACTGAACCACCATCACAAGGATGGGTGATAGGGAGGGGGGGGGGGGGTAGGGAGTAGAGGGAGGGGTGGAGTAGGAGAGGTGTGGGATGGGGGGAGGGGGGGGGGCAAAGAGGTTTGCCACAGATAGCTGGAAGACAACACGAAAAGGCCATCATCCGTCACCGGCCGGCGTTGTCTCTTTTCCTGTGTCCCTGTCCCATCGGAAACTGCAGAGTGCCAAAAATGGACTGCGCATGAAAGGAGAAATCACATCTGTGCGACCACAAACGTAAAACGAAGGGGGGAAAAAGAAGGAAAGAAAGAAAGAAAGGAAGGAAGGAAAAGTGGGGAATGGGTAGGGAAGAAGAAGATGGGGGCAAGGAGGGGGGGGGGGGGGGGGCATGGGAAGAAAGGCGTATTTATGACAAAAGAGAGAGAGAGAGCTGTGTGTTGCAATTAACGCATACATACTCGTGCATCTGCACACAAAGGCCGACGATGGCACACCATAACGTGATCAGTTGCTTGACGAGATAGCGAGCGGCGTGGCTCGGCGGCAGAGCGGGAAGTCGCCGCACTGCCAGGCATTCCGAGTTCGAACCTCGTTGACGTCCAGTCTAGAAATAGCCTGTCTTCTTCGTCGTCTTCTTCTGTTTCTTTTGCTGCCTATCTTAGCGCGTTGTATTTCTGGCGGTATGTGTGTGGTGCTAGACAGGTCCCCTCCCTCCCCGCTCTCAAAGGATGGCAATCCCCTCTGCCATAAATCTCTGGTGGGTGCGACCGTTCCAGCTGAAGGTGACAGTGCCGGCTGCATGCGTCTTGTTGTCCGTTCTGGACCTAAACTACCACCACGGTAACAAGGGTAAGACATTCCTCGAAACGAGCAGACAGACAAGTCAGCGGGAAGATGGATTATTGATAAATGTCGGAGTAGAGTATAGATTATTGATAAATGTCTGAGTACAGCAAAGTCTGCGAATAAAGTTCAAAGCCGTCATTCCTCGTACTGGTGGTATTTGCATGTTACTTGTCTTCCCCCCCCCCCCCCCCCCACCTCTCGTCCCCTCCCCACACACACCTCCCCCCACCCGCCACCCACCCTTCTGTCTTGTATGTCCCTCCACCATCCCAGTGAAGGGCACTGGCGGTGCAACAACCCGGCGCAGACCCCGTTTGGTTTTGGAATTCAGACCGGTCATGTTAATCCATATCAACACTTGACAAAGGAATGTCGTTTGGTTTTGGAATTCAGACCGGTCATGTTAATCCATATCAACACTTGACAAAGGAATGTCGTTTGGTTTTGGAATTCAGACCGGTCATGTTAATCCATATCAACACTTGACAAAGGAATGTCGTTTGGTTTTGGAATTCAGACCGGTCATGTTAATCCATATCAACACTTGACAAGGGAATGTCGTCGTAGAGCTTAAGCTATCCTTGGTCAGGAGCCCGATAGAATATGATGCCATCGTGTCGGACAGTCAGTTCAGTCGTCTTCATCATCATCGCCTATTACCCCTTCTGGGGTACAGGCCGCCAACCAAGGACCTCCATGCATCTCTATCCTGGGCTCTTCTTTCCAGCTGGTTCCAAGTCTTCCCCATGTTCCTGATGTCTGCTTCCAGGTCCCTGCGCCAGGTGTTTCTTGGCCGACTTCTTTTTCGTTTTCCTTGGGGGTTCCATGTTAGGGCTTGTCTGGTGATGTTGCTTGCAGGCTTCCGCAGCGTATGTCCAATCTAGCCCCAACGTCGTTTCTTGATTTCCTGTTCTGCGGGCAGCTGGTTTGTTCTCTCCCAGAGCTCGTTGTTGTAGATGGTGTCTGGCCACCAGATGCGGGGAACCTTGCGCAGGCAGTTGTTGATGGACACCTGCACTTCCTTGGTGGTGGCGACTGCAGTTCTCCAGGTCTCCGCTCCGTACACTAGAAGTGCCTTGATGTTGGTGTTGAAGTCAGTTCAATGATGGCTAGGTAATGCAGAGCGCGTGAGGAACAGGCCGGCCCGCTTCATCACCCAAGACTGCTACGCAGCACTCTTGAGATCCTGCGTGCGTCACCGCAATGCTTGAAAGACAACGTCCCACTGTTTCAAGAATGGCAGAAGCAGCTTCATCTGATCTTCATGTATAAGGTGGTGGAAGAGCTGGTGGCGGCTGTGCCTTCCTATACGTTCTTTGTCCCCTTTAAAAGGAACAGTAAACAAGTACACGCAACACGTAAGTTCCTTGGAGGTGGCACAGAAGCGAACTACAACAGAGAGGTGGCAAATCTCCTTTGAGGGGCACTTGACGTGAGAGGTCGGTGTCAAGCGGCGCAGCCAACCTTCCAGCCGTAAGGGTGACGGCGGGTCTAGCCTGTGTCACCGAGGAACCGCTCCTGGAGGTGTGGGGCGATGGAGCGGTGCCTGACTACGCTTACCGTGGCCTGGGAAAACCATACTTTTGGTGTGGCATGGTGGGCACACCCTCTCGGCCGTAGGCAGCGTTTGACCATAGAAGTGGCTCGTGCAGCACTCAAGAGACTTCCGTCCTGCACCAGTTTGCCTCGCACAGATGCAGACACAAAACACAATGAACAACAAAGAAACATCCTCAGGAAGAAAAAGGATGTTCTAAGCTTTCCCATATATCTTACACCTGACATATGTACACAGCAAAGACAGTGAAAGAAACGAACAAACACAAAAAGTTGTTGTTTAAGACGGGCATAGTCTTTGGTCTATGACATTGTCAAACAGAACACACAGTGGAACAGTGACAAGTACAGATAACACCGATTTAATCATAGTAAAAGAAAATATGAAGAGGCAGAGAGCAAGGAGCAGTAAATGACAAACATTTTGGACCTCAGTGTTATCCTCTTTGTTTGTTCTTTTCTATTTACTGCTCCTCTGCTCATTTGAGATTTCCTTCAAAAACTCCACGTGCGGCTGAAGTTCCCGAAATTGTTGCGTTCGCAAAGAATTCTACCGAGGGCCATTATAACCAGAAACCGCTGTAAATTTCAGTTGCTTCGTTGTGACGACCAGTCTGTCCTTGGCTGAGATCACATTCAGGGTTGTTCCCGAAATTGTTGCGTTCGCAAAGAATTCTACCGAGGGCCATTATAACCAGAAACCGCTGTAAATTTCAGTTGCTTCGTTGTGACGACCAGTCTGTCCTTGGCTGAGATCACATTCAGGGTTGATGTCCATACCCATCAGACGCGATATATGGCTACACCAGAAGCATGAATGAAAGGGAACCTCAGACTACACTGATATCACCAGAATCATAGTCCTAGAGGAGACGCCGATCTATGCCTGAACAAAACGCATAATGATTGGCAGCGAAAATGCTGGATTTCTAGGCAGGGTAGTTGACAAAGCCCATTGTTGCCTGACTCAGCCTGGTAGTACTGTCAGACATAATGGGCAAGATGACTTCATTTCCACAGGCGAAAAAGTTCGCTGAGTTCAGTTCCAGTTTTAGTTTCATCAAGGAGATGTCACTGCGTGCGGACTAATCCATATACACCCTACACCATACCGGGTAAATTTGCAGACCGCACTGCGCACGAATTAAAGTTAATGGATAAATGAATCGATGACTAATATGAAAGAATTTAAGACGAGGGTCTCTTGGATACAACTTAGCAAATGTCTGACCACGCCAAGACCTAAAGAGATGTCTGAAAGAGTTCAAGGAACGTCCCTTTTTCGGTTCTACAAGCTCGGCCTCCATAATGTCCAGACGAAGCTCTACCATCATGGCGGTTGACCAGGTCATGTGTGATGGCGTCTGAGATGTACAAACAGATCTTAGTAGCGTCATGTCATAAAATGACGGGACTCTGGCGTAATTCCGTTGGGATGCAGGGCTGCAGGTCCCCGGAAGACGTCCCTCAGCCCTTCGCTCTTCAAGTGTTTGGGACATCAGAGGTTGTCCTGCGGGACACCACCAAGGACTGCGTGGTCATGGATTCCATGTTGCAGTGCCACAACTTGGCAGGATGGGAAGCCAGTCAACCAAAGAATTCGCTAGCTTCGTGTTGCTAGTCAAGAGAGACAGACAGACAGCCAGGCAGACAGAGACAGAGAGAGAGAAGAAAAGAAAAAAGAAGAAAGAATTTGTACAAACGTCGACGACTGGCGTGGACCAACACAAAATCACGTTGATACTATAATAACAAGGACAGAAACGAAACACTGGCAGTTTAAACAACCTGGTCTTTTATTAAAAGTCACCTGAAGTTCCAAAGTAACACGATAGACGTTGTTTGTAAGGGGTCAGAAGTTAGTAGACAGGAAATGTTTTCTATCTAGGTGTCGCCATTATTTTTCCCCCGTGCCGCGCGAGTCGTATGAGTCACTGGATTGGTGCAATAAACGAGCGGCGTTTTTATTCTCCTGCGTCTCATTACTCTGAGACGGGTTCGGTCACACGTACGGGGGGTGAGGCAGTCGTGGGAGGCAGAACACGGAGGGATGTTCCTTGTATGTTGTCTTACTATCGAACCCTGGATGTTTCTCTGCTGCAAGTGCCGTTGAGAGAACGCGTTGCAGATTGTGCGACAAGTAGAGGTGGACCGTGTGTGTGTGTGTGTGTGTGTGTGTGTGTGTGTGTGTGTGTGTGTGTGTGTGCGCGCGCGCTATGTTAGTGTGTGTGTGTGTGTGTTTATATGTGTGCGTGCGTGCGCGCGCGCGTTTGTTTGTGTGTATTGTGTGTGTGTTTTCGTGTGTATGTATGTGATTGTGTGTGTGTGTGTGTGTTCGCGCGCGCGTGTGTGTATGTGTGTGCGCGCGCGCGAGCGTCAAGCGTATGTGCGAGTGTGCGTGCGTGCGCGCGCGTGCGCAATGTGTGTGTGTGTGTATGTGTACGTGTGTGTGTGTGTGTGCGCGCGCGCGCGGTTTAGCGTGCGGCCTTTGAGTGTAAATATGCGTAAGTGTTTACGCTCACGCAACACATCGCCTACCGGCAATTCCTGAGCCTGCTATGTGTGCGTGCACGTGTTAATGACGGCTGCGATGCGTATTTATGCACACTAAGGCCGGCCTACGAACCAATTTTTTTAGCGAAGAAGATGACACTGTATGCAAATCCCATGCCGGCAATGAGATCACGTCACACCGATCCGGACAAGGAAATTGGAACATCGATTTCCCTTGTGAGGCATAAAAGATAACGATTTACATAAAAAAAAATGGGGAGGGGAGGGGGGGGGACAGTGGGAAGGAGGAGGAAAAGGACGAGAGTACATGCATATGTATAAATAAACGGCAGTTAAATATTTTATGAGAGAAAATATTGGCCAGTCTGTTGTATGTTTTTTTTTTTTTTTTTTTATTGTTTCTCCTCCACCTTTTTTGTTTCACATGCCTTCCAAGGAACTGAATTTTTACGAAATATGCATGGCATTTCATGAGCTTACAGCGGCAGTTCGCAAACTGGTTTTAATAGAATTTGTAGATTGTGTTGAATCTTGGTTTGTGTGTCGTCGCTTTAAAATTATAATATTCGTTTGAAAATCCTTTTTCTTTTTATCACGACAGCGTGAACTTTTGCAGTTGGATATGTACAATCAGCCGTGCCTCCCCGACGAGTCTGATCCAGCGGACGAAAGGCCTCGGAGCAGGCGATATGTATGGCTCTGTCTTCAAGATGGATTACAATGGTCCCTATATGCTGCTAGCGAAGGATTTTAGATTTATATTATACATTACCCCGATTTTTCATTCTCTTTTTACTTCTTCCTCCGCCCCCCCCCCCCCCCCCCCCCTTTTTTTTTTTTTTTTTTTTCGTTTTTGTCCGTCAGTAATATAATGATGGAGGAACTGTTAGCTTGCACGTGCTTTCCCCCACTACTGAATTGTTCAACACACGCACGCGCGCGCACGCACGCACGCACGCACGCACGCACGCACGCACCACACACACACACACACACACACACACACACACACACACACACACACACACACAACATATAATACACGAGTGTAAAAATGCACCATGTACAGTGTGTGTGTGTGCGCGCGCGCGCGCGCGCGCGCGGGGCGTGTGTGTGTATATGCGTATGTTTCAGAAGTGAAATGCACATTCCCCAGTGCGTTTGTTCGTGCCACTGCCATGTTCATCATAGTTCTGAATAACTTTGTCACATTCCGTGCCCTGGCAATTTCACTTCTTAGAATTCAATGCCTTGGAGAGTCAGAGAGAGAGAGAGAGAGGAGGGGGGGGGGAGAGATAGATTTTGTGTGTGTGCGCGCACGTCAGCATGCGCGCGTGCCTTGTGTTCTGGCACCCTCTTAGGGATGGGAAAAAAAAAGCGAGGGGAAGAAAGTGCTGTTTATTTATGGAAACAGGCCATTTGTAACTGACAAAGGGTTTACGTAATATTGATTTTCCTTTTCTGGCAGTTCTCCAGACAGGCAGTAAAGAATCCTCGCACTGTTTTTTTTTTTTTTTTTTTTTTTGGAATAGGAGGCGAGGCGGGCAACAAAACACTTAGGAACGACAACCGAAGCGAGAGGCCTTTCGTGACATTACGATGGCCAACAGCAAAAGGGCTCAAAACCTGTCCTGAATGGCGTAGACAGTAGCAGCGCCTATGCGACCGAACACCATATGGCTAGTTACGTCATATCAGACGTTAGGCACGTGCGTTCATCGGTCATCTCCGTGATTATATGCTTTCACTCCCTGTCTCTCTGTCTGTCTGTCTGATGTCTCTGTCTCTATCTATCTGTCTGTCTGTCTGTCTCTCTATCTCTCGTTAGTTATGCTTGCGTGCAGCTGCTTGGATGCTATGATGATTATTAATGAACTTGCACCTCTTCATAAGGGGCATGAATAAATTGACTCACTCCCCCCCCCCCCCCCCCCCCCTTCCGCAAACTACAGGCACCTGAAAAGATGTCACAAAACATGTCTGCTGTACATCAAACAAACATCATGCACTTTATGGATTGGCGCTTCGCGCAAATGCAGCAGAATTTGCAAGTACATATAGCTGGAATTAAAGAAAACATCGACGGGAAATTTTCTGATCTAGAAAACAACATCGGGCGCTTTTTTGCAGAAATCAGTGAACTGAAAGACAGTGTTGCCATCAATGTTGGTGATATTAAGGAACTGAAAGAAGACAAGAATCTCATGATGGAAAGACTGGATCTCTTGGAGAGGAAGTTAGAGGCAGCAGAGCAGGATTCTAAAGCCTGCAATCTCAGATTCCTCAATGTGCATGAAGAAGAGTGGGAGGATGAGCGAACTACTACCCAATTCATCACTGATGTGCTGAACGACCACACTAATGGCGACAACTGGCAACATGACGACATCGCCAGGGCGTACCGCATCGGCAAACCATGGCTTCACAGAAGTGACCCTCGACCCATCTTGGTCCAGTTCTGTCGGTGGGCAGACAAGATGGCTGTCCTGGGAGACAAGGACCTCAGAGACAGCCTGAGGACTAGCGGCATCAGGGTGGCTTCCGACCTTACCTCAAGGCAAAGAGAGATGGTGGAGTTTCACAGAGGACTTGGCAAGATTGCCTACATTCACAGCGGGAAGCTCCACGTCAGAGACAGACTCCAACCGATGTCTTCCCAGGATGACACTGAGGGACAATCCTTCTCAGTCCCGCGGGAACGTGGAGACACTTGGCCTCGACTACGAACCCGTGAGGACAGTGAGTACAACAGACACAGAGGTGTCCGTCAACCCGGTGGCAAACAACCTCAAAGAAATAAACGCCACTACCAGGAACTCTCAGACAGGAACAATGCTGCTCGGACCCAGGACAATTTCTCATTTTTCGAAAAGCAGTCAGGCACCAATCGTAGTCCCTCACGCCGTTACCAGTATGCGAGAAGCCGCAGTCAACATGGACAGGTGAGAGCAAGCTCAACCATCGTCTGGGGATCAGATGACAAATCAAGAGGTCAGAACAGAAGTGATCGTGTGCCTGTTGTTCCCGGTACACGTTCCTACAGCGACGTGGCCAGAAGCAATGTTTCTGAGCACCGGAGGGTTGTTATGGTGAAAGACTCTGCCAGCAGAACCAACTCTGATACTTCAGGAGGAAACAGACAAAAACCTCAGAGTTCGGACAGTCTTCAGAGGTCAGAGGTAGCGACCACGACCCCTTCTGTGGAAAATGATGTCGCTGGAGACGACCACAGTGATAATCAACACAGAACATCTATGAACGGTTGTTCAGATGTAGCTGACACTGACGATGAAGACTTTATTCCACAGAACAAAGACAAAATTGGAACAGACGTTGAGGACGAAGACAGATACAGGGAAAATACAAGAGCCGTTGACATGATGACAGACCATAGTTTTAAGCCAGAACATAACAACTCAGCAGAACTAAACATTTCTGATCAGGACAGCAAATCCATTGAACCAAGTGAAGATGTCCATTCCTATTGTCTTTCACAAGATACAGAACAAACTGAAACAAACACAATCCTGGTCAAACAGAACGAGACAAACAAGTCATCTTCAGAAGACGGCCGTAGTCAAAATAAGACAGATGACAAACCAACAGACAAAGATGACAAGCAAGACAGGGGACGGACACAAGACAGGAGAGTTAAGGGATCGAGAACAGAACAAGAATCTCGGCCCTTAGCTCGTACTCCACGACCACGGCGAGCTGCATCCAACCCCCAAACTGGTCATCAGAACAAAAACAAAAGTACTGAACGGCAACACACTCAAAGCAACATCGTGGATTCTTTCAAAAAGGCTGAGTCCGGAAACCAACCAAAAGAGACAGCCAAACCCCAGCCCCCCAGGTCCATGTCCAGAGAGAAAAGAGTTTCGGGAGATAATAAATAGGAAACGGGCCGGGCCACGATACATGAAAATAGGTCCTTGACAAATGAGGGTAAAAAACTTAAAGGTCCAGGAATTAATCCTACGACTGGCACTCCAAACCAATTTTGTGAACAAAATTTAAGTGGGGATAAAAGCAATGTTTCATTTCTAAATTATAATGTTAACGGGCTTCTTCAAAAGTTAGATAACATTGATTTCATTAATTTCATCATTTCGTTCGACTTTATCTGCCTTACTGAAACGTTCATTGGATTTAACTTCGAATCATTACTTTTTAAAGATTTTATGATATTTACGTCAAAAGCAAAGAAACTCTCTCAACAAGGGAGGTACTCCGGTGGTGTCATAGTTATGATTAGAAAACGTTACGCTGATTTCATAGAAAGAATCCAGACAGACCAGGAAAACGTTGTAGTTTTGAAGATTCGCAGTGACTTATTTTGCACGGACAAAGATGTAATGTATATTTGTTCTTATATCCCCCCACATGACTCAACATTCTGGAAGACCCAGCAGGGTACTTATGGTGTTGAACTATTAGAACAGTGCTTAACAGACTGGCATGACACTTATGATGACTTCTACATGTTGCTGAATGGGGACCTAAATGCAAGAACTGCAGACAAAAATTACTCTTTTTCTGATGACAGAAACGATTTCGATCCAACATTCCCAGCTCACAGTAGCTTTCCAAGAAAATCACAAGACAGTTATGTAAATAATTTTGGTGACCAACTCATTGAATTATGTGACATGTTTGATTGTATTATACTGAATGGACTGAGTGAATCAAATTTTGATGATAACTGTACATATATAGGAGCTTCTGGGGAAAGTACAGTTGAAGATTTTCTTGCATCCATTGATTTATTTTCATCTAGTCATTTCATATCTTTTGATGTTGAGAATATAATTGAATCGGATCATCTGCCAGTTAGTCTGAAAATAGAAATAAGTAAAAAAGATAATGATTGCTTTCCTGATACGCAACCAACTCAAACAACAGAGAGGGAAAGATTTGCTTGGAATAAGGATTATGAAGATGAATTTGTCAAATCATGGGAGAGTGGAGATATACAAAACAAATTACGTAAAGCAGCAAATAATTTAGACAACGATGTAGATAGCTCCTTGGAAACATTTGTACAATGCTTAAAAGAATCTAGCAAATGCATGTTGAAACGCAGCGGTACATACAGGACGAAAAGGTCGGAATGGTTCGACGATGAATGTCGCAAAGTCAAAAAAGAAACTAGGAGAAAATTAAACTATTTCAGAGCATTACACAAAGAATCCTCAATTCAGAAAGAAGAAATGAAAACTAAGGTTGAAGAAGCCAGAGTTATATATGTCGATGCAAGGAAGAAGTATAAACACTTATTAAGGATGAAAAAACAAGTTTTTAGAAAAAAACAAATTAGAAATATTAACCAAGGAGATTCATAATTCGTCGGAATTTTGGAGGCATCTTAGAAACATGGGATGCGCAAAAAGACAAAGAATTATTAATGACATTAGTATTGATGAATGGTTTAATCATTTCAAGACCGTTTTTCAAAACAGCAATGAAGAAGGCGAAAGGGATCACCATATTGAAACGGATGTGTTAGATGAATCAGAACATGATTTAAATATTGCGTTTTCGGAAGAAGAAGTTAGAAAAGCTATAGATAAACTAAAAACAGGCAAAGCTAGTGGAATTGATGAAATTTCTGCTGAAATGCTGAAGCTAGGTGGTAAGAGTGTTCAGCTGTTTCTGACAAAACTATTCAATACAATTTTTGACAAAGGTATTTATCCCAGGGAATGGTCTAAAGCTCTTATAATCCCAGTCTATAAAAAAGGTGACCCTGAAAATGTCGATAATTACAGAGGAATCTCTCTTCTGAGTATTATATCTAAATGCTATACTACTATACTAAATGCACGACTGTATACCTGGTTAGAAAGCAACAATGTAATTTCAGAATGTCAAGCAGGATTCCGGAAAAATTATTCGACAGTGGATCAGATATTTACTTTATATGCCTCTGTTCAGAACTGTTTGAGTAAAAAAGGTAAGAAACTATACGTCGCTTTTGTAGACTTTAAAAAGGCTTTTGATTCTGTTCGACATGATTAACTTTTGCAATGTATTAAACAACAGGGCTTGAAAGGTAAATTTCTGGCCTCACTTAGAGCTATGTATTATTCTTTGCTATCCTGTATTCAAGCAAATCAAGAACTCTCCGAAATGTTTGAAACTCCTGTTGGAGTTAGACAAGGATGTGTTCTAAGTCCTACGTTATTTTCAATTTTCATAAACCAGTTAGCAGATCAAATAAATGAAAAAGGTAAACATGGAGTTAGGTTACTTCCGGATATCATTGAATTATTTATATTACTGTTTGCTGATGATGTCTCATTGCTATCTACTACACCATGTGGCCTACAAAATCAGTTGAATGTATTAAAGACCCTTTGTAATGACATGAAACTATCTGTAAATATCAACAAAACCAAAGTTATAGTATTTAGAAAAGGAGGATATTTAGGGAAGCATGAGAAATGGTTTTACGACGGTAACAGACTGGAAGTTGTGAATAATTATTGCTATCTAGGGTTTAATTTTACCACCATGATCAGTGCAAAACAGGGTACCCTTCATTTAACAACTAAGGCTAAAAAGGCAGTAGTTCAACTCAGCAGAATCTTTACAAAATACAGGGAAATGACGGAACGTACTTATTTCAAGGTTTTTGACACCAAGATTCAACCAATCTTGATGTATGCTGCCGAAATATGGGGATTACACAGATTAGAACATTTAGAAAAAGTACACATGCTGGCATGCAAAAGATTTTTGGGTGTTCCAGGAATTACGCCAAACAAAATGGTTTACGGAGATTTGGGTCGATATCCTTTATACATTAATTCCTACGTCACTTGTTTACGATACTGGTTTAGACTTTTACAGATGAAAGCTGAAAGGTTACCTCAGAAAGCATATTTGATGCTGTTGGAATTAGACAGATCTGGAAAACAGTGCTGGGTCTCAAAGGTAAGAGAAATCTTGTGTTCAACAGGTTTTAATTTTGTTTGGTTACAACAAGGTGTTGGAGACGTTAAAATGTTCCTAAATGTGTTTAAACAAAGGCTTATTGATATGTTCATTCAAGAATGGACTGGCACCATACGAGACCGTGAGAGATACGAATGTTATAGAAATTTTAAGTCTGTTTTTGAAAAGGAAAGATATCTTTTGGATACGAATACGTACTGTTTCCGCGTTGCCATTACACGAACCAGGTTTAATTTGCTTCCACTGAATAACAACTTGCATCGCTATAGTAAAACAGAAAAGGACAAAGCGTGCCCATTTGCCGTGATCAGGTAGAGAATGAGCAACATTTTTTATTTCAATGCTCCCTCTATCAAGACCTAAGGAGTAAATTTCTCAAAGAATTCGCCAGTTGTCCCCTTCATTTGCTTCTTAAGGTATCCAGTGCTTCGCACAGACATAGCCTATCAAGGTACATTTTTCATGCCATAAACAGAAGGATCAAGTCAATTCTGTAGTTGATAAATTACTGCGGACAATTACCACTACCTTGGTTTTCCTTGAAA
>CM065722.1:19149246-19151746 GCA_033310375.1 Conus canariensis
TGTGTTGGCGCACATTTCTGACAGTTAACCTCGGTAATGGGGGTCGCTGTGGAGAGAGGGATGGACTGGATGGTGATTATCATGTATTGAGGCTGTTGCCCTATGAATTGAACTGACAGTCTCTGTATGTTGAGGCAGAGTAGATAAGGCTACCAACTTGAACAGGCTTACTCTATGATTTGTTTCGGGAACGAAGAAAATTTTACGACGAATAGAGCAGTCATGTAGCATCAAAGGTATTTTTACATCAGTAATGTGTCTTGTGGACCGCAGTGTCTAAATAAGGCTGCATTTGACAGCGTCATTGGGATGACGAACTGTCCCCGTGGGGATGCTGGTTTTGTTTGTTTGTTTTTGTTTCCCCAGCACGTCTTGTATTCATGCCTTCTGGAAGTTCTACGCCAGTCATTTTCTCTTTCCTGTCGCTCCTCTGATTCTGTTTTTCTGTCGTCTACCGTTTGTTTTCCTTTGTGGCTCATTTTCATGTCTTTGTTCAACACAGTATTTTTAACTTTTTTTCACTGGTCACAATTTATAGCTTACCGGGTTTTTCTTTTCCTAATCTTGCGACTAGATTGTGATATTGTTCACCATAGCTGCCAACTCTCCAGAATTTTTCTGGAATACACCTATTTTAGACATCATTACCGAATGGTTTTAAAAAATATATATCCAGAATTTCAAAAATTTGTTTAGAATCTGGCATTGGGAGGCCTTTTTTTTTTTTTACATTAGGTTGACAATGTATTGCAGAGTAAATCCCAAATCTTTCGTAAATTTCGGCAGTTTTATGTTGTGGAAATGTATTTTCTCTTGAAACCCTTCATATGTCATCCGAAGCTGTAAGGCTTAAAAATGTGTTCAGTCAAAAGTTGAAACTCTCCCACTGTAGTTAGTGTTATTGTACACACTGAGTAGATGACACCAGCTGTTTGTCTTCTGGTGTCTGTTTGACCACTTGTTTTCATTGTTGCATTTGAATTATTTCATTAATTCTTTTTTTTTTTAATTTAATTATTTTATAAACTGGGCATGAAAAATCGAGCAGAATAGTTGGTCCCTCGAGACTGTCAGTAGTTCAGCTACCGTGTCAATGACTTATGCATATGTAGATCTTGTGTTGGTTGGTTGGTTGGTTTTCTCTGGGTGGCACCCTTTTCCCTAGAGTTGGACCGCCTTGGAAAGCGCCTGTTTGCTCGTCTGGGTTGTAACGATAAAATCAAACTAAACCAAACAAAAACGATCATGATTGATGAACCTGCTGTCTCCAGGCAGACGTCAGCAGTGAAGAAAATAATTCACGTTAGAATCCTTTTCAGCTATATCTGGTTACTCTACACGCGATTCATCATTGTGGGCTTCATGCCTGCTTTTGTTCATACCATTCTGTCACAAGGTAAAAAAAAAAAAGAAGGAAAACGACAACAAAAAGCCCCGATAATTGCCAGCTTTAAAGTTTAATTACTTTTTTTTATGGCCGATAATTACACCTTTTTGAACAAACCAAACCAACAAGACCTTTTGGAAAGACAGGTCATCTCGCATAGCATAATATTACCTTGATCACTGTAGCATGTCAGGTGCATTTTGATGGTTCGCCAATGAGAAATGTGGGCATTTACTGCTGTTTTGTGGTTTCCCGTTCCCAACAGGCTAAAAGCAAACAAGCTAGCAAATCCTAGCAGTTTCCTGTATGGTTTACAGTAAGCTTAATGTTTTTTTTAAGCATTTCTTTATTGAACAGATATGTACATAAACAAACTGTTGGACTGAAGCAACAGCAAGCAAACGCTTATGATGTTCTCAGTGACGGAAAATTTAACAACAATAAACACATCGGCGGATCGCGTAATCAAGCCTAATGTTTGATGTTGCCAAAGACAGTTCTAAAGTCCATTATGGTGAAAAATGCTGGCTGGTTTTTGTTTGTTTCTTTGTTTCACTGCGTATTATCCGATCTTACATCCCGCTTGTATTAGCTCGAGTTTTTAAGGGTACATTAAAACAAGAAGCAAAGGAAAGAAATTGATGCTTCAAAGGCGCGCGCGCTCACACGCGCACGCTCACAGACACACACACACACACACACACACACACACACACACACACACACACACACACACACACACATCGTGCATGCGCGCACACGCTCACTCACTCACTCACAGAGCACGATTTCAGTGACACACTCATGCAAACTCCATGCCCTCGATCCCGGTTTTCCTCCCCTTGGTACCTCCCTCCGCCGCACCTCCTCTCTCATCAGTCTTTGTCTCTGTCTGTCTCAGTCTGTCTGTCTGTCTGTCCCTGTCTGTCTGTCTGTCTGTCTCTCTCTCTCCTCTCTCTCTCTCTCTCTCTCTCTCTCTCTCTCTCTCTCTCTCTCTAATCTTGTGAATGTTTTTTTTTATTTTCGACATAAAGCAAATGATTTCACTTTCACTCTCTCTCTCTCTCTCTCTCTCTCTCTCTCTCACTCTCTCTCACACCACACACACACACA
>CM065722.1:19156746-19169246 GCA_033310375.1 Conus canariensis
ACACACACACACACACAGAGCACTTGCACACACACACACACACAGAACACACACACACACACACACACACACACACACAGAGCACTCACACACACACACACACACACACACACACACACACACCCGCACATAATTTCCCTTTCACCCGTTATAAGCACGTCCAAGGTGGCCGCAAATTGTACGGGTCTGGTTAGTGAGTAATCGCCCCCCTCCACCCCACCCCAATGCCCCCGCCCCCACCCTTCCCCCGATACGGGTCAGGCTTATGTACAGTCGTAAGTACTCGTGAACAGGCGGTTCACCCACCAGAATCACAGAACACGCCAGGTTAAAGCAGGAGAGGCAGGCGGATGAAGGGGAAGCGGGGTGGAAAGGGGGGGGGGGGGGGAGAAAAAATAAACCCAAAGACATAAAAAAAAGAAGTATTGACGATCAGGTGTCGCAAACGAAGGTAGGGATGGACACACATTAGGGGAGGGGGTGGGATGAGGGGGTGGGGGTTGTCATGCGGAGGGACGCAAAGACAAGACGTTACATGTAAATTGCAGGGTGTTGGATCTCTAAGACGGTGCCAGACAGGAGGATCAACTTCAGGGACAAGTTGTCGCGTGCCCAGTTCGTTTTCCGATAAGGGTATATATTTCTTCTTTTTCTTTTTTTTTTTTTTTTGTTTTTTGTTATCCATACTGCCTATTTCCGTTTCCGGTTCTTTGCGAACCCTTTAAGATGTGACCATCCTGCACGAGATGACGACGGAGTTATCTGCCTTGGTTTTTGTTCAGCAGCGAAAAATATAGATGAAAACAATAATTATAGGAGTAAGGATTTTGAGTAGGTTCTGATTTTGTACTCGCTCTGTTCTGTGAGAGAGCAGTGTTAGCATAAAGAATCCTACAGGTTTTTTTTTTCTTTCTCACAGGCTACACACCAAAACTTCATGCGGGAAGGTCTTGCTTTAGGAGTCGAGTATTTATCGACTGGCGTAATTGGATTGTTTTGAGAATTTTTACTGTGTCTGAAAGTTGATTCTCCTGGTTTTCTTTCATATGGTCATCAAGCCTGGTGGTTCCAAGCAGGCAGGATTCAAATCAAAAGAATGGGACTATTTGGGGTTTTCCAGAGGGCGCAAAGATAGGGTCACGGGTGGGTGCAAAGGCCTGAAATATGACGTCAAGTAAGGGGAAGGTCATGTGTTTGAAGATTATATTATGTCATCGGTGGAAATCCCCGACACGGAAACGGAAATAATTGGTGAGGAGTTGTTCTTTTGATCGATTATCAGTTTCACATTAAATGCTGGCTCAAATTTATGGTAGGCCTCAAAACGCTCACATGAATTATGAAGTGATTCAGTGTAAAATCCTAATGGTGGCGTATGGCCACATCTTCATCCCCCCCCCCCCTCCCCCGCTTTCTTCCTGCACCCTACGCCGTGTTCCTTGCCTATCCAAACGTGACCCTCCGTCACCAAATTAGTTTGATACTGCCCCTTGAGGATGCGGTGGGCTCGTTCAGATTGAATTATGGCCCCGCCATCTCGGTGGAAGCTCTGTGCTCGTAATTTCATCTTTTCCGCCACTCTCTTTCACCCTGCCTTAAAAAGAATAAAAGAAAAAAAAAACACGTTTTTTATGTCGTCCACTACAGTTTTTTTTTTTCTCTCTCTCTCTTTCCTTTGTGACCCGTTTATTTGTCTTTGTTCTAGAAAGTTCTCCTGTTGCGATTGATAATGCGCCGGCTTTTTTTTTTTGTTTTGTTTTGTTTTGTTAAAGACATCAGAGGGAGAGGTAAAGAGGGAAGACAGGGAGGGGAAGACAGGGAGGTGAGATGAGGGGGGGGGGGGAGAGGATGAAGGACGGGATGGGGTGGGAGCGAGGAGGGAGGGGGAACGATGTGTCCCTTTGGTTAATGCAGCTTCATCCTGTTTGGAAAGATTAATAAGATCTCTGCACGGAACTCTCTCTCTCTCTCTCTCTCCTCTCTCTCTCTCTCTCTCTCTCTCTCTCTCTCTCCTGTCTTGTCTCCTCCCCCTCTCTCCCCCCTCTCTGTCCCCCTCCCTCTCCCTCTCTCTGTGACTCTCTCTCTCACTGTCTGTCTGTCTCTCTCTCTCTCTCTCTCTTCCACACACACACACACACACACACACACACACACACACACACACACATTTCATATATATGCTTATGTGATGTAGTGTTATTACTCGCAGGCTGTCACCGGTGGCATTAGCCTAGTTTCTTTCTTATTGATCACATTCACAAATATAGGCAAGTAGCGCGCACCCTGGCTGGAAACAAAAGAGCACTTGTGTTGCATGCGCTCTCTCTCTCTCTCTCTCTCCTCTCTCTCTCTCTCTCTCTGTCTCTGTCTCTCTCTGTGCACACCTTCGAGTGTTAGAAAATAGATCCCCTAAAATATCCTCCCGTACAGAGATCGCATGGCGTTATTCCTGCTGCGTGTACGTGCGCACATGTGTTTGTGCGCTTATGCAGTATAACCAACAACGGTTCTAATACTAATTATGGTAATAATGATTTCGTAACATAAAATCCCATCAGATATCTAAACATTAATGATTTTTAAAAAAACTAAAAAAAAGCACGATACGTTCGCAGCCGCTGCTGCATTCTTGAGAAGATACAACCCCCCTCCCCCCCCCCCCCCCCCCCCCCCCCCCAAAAAAAAAATCTTTCCCAGCCTGAAAATCTGACAGTTTGAAGAGACGAGTCTCAGTGACGGTGGAGGAGAGCAGATAGATGCGAATAGAAAGAAATAGGCTAGTGGGGGGGGGGGGGGGGGGGGGGGGGGGGGGGGGGGGGGGGGAAGGAAGGGGAGGAGCGGAGAGTTCCGGGTGTGGAGGAGTGGAGGGGGGTGGTGGTGGCGGCAAACAGGCCATCGTCTGTGCAGCCGCTGTCGTTTATCAGTGCAGACAGGGGGCCATCTCAGCCACTGCCGTCTGCTGGAAAGATGAGAGTTATGTTTGCAGACGCGGTCGTCGAGCACGGGCAAGCTTGCGTGCAAGTGCGCGCGCACACACACACACACACACACACACACACATCTCTCTCTCTCTCTCTCTCTCTCTCTCTCTCTCTCTCTCTCACACACACACACACACACACACACACGTACACATGCGCGCGCGCACACGCACGCACGCACGCACACAGACGGACAGACAGACAGAGAGAGAGGTCTAATTTCACTTTTAATGGAGAGATATTAAACTTTCTCCCCCCCCCTCTCTCTCTCTCTCTCTCTCTCTGTCTCTGTCTCTGTCTCACACACACACATACATACACACACACACACACACACGAACACACGCATGCGCACACATACACACACGCGCACGCACACACACACACACACGCACACACACACACACACACACACACACACACACACACACACACACACTCACACACACACACACACTCGCACACATACACACTCACACACACACACACACACACACACACACACACACACACACACACACACACACACACACACAGGGGAAGATACCTACGTAGCTTTTTGCATTTAAGTTGTCACGTACACCCAAAACGTTATGACAGATAAGAAACTTCACATGTACACACACACACACACACACACACACACACACACACACACACATATAGATGTGTGTGTGTGTGTGTGTGTGTGTGTGTGTGTGTGTGTGTGTGTGTGTGTGAAAAGTTTAGATAAATAGGTAGGTAGATACTGAATCGGTTTCAACGTAAATGCAGATACATACATGAATGAAAAGTTTAGAAAGGTAGATGGATGGATGGATGGATGGATGGATAGATATTCAGACGATTGGTATTTCTATCGTTTTGGTTGACGTCACATTGCCAAAGGAAGAAGGAAAATCACTTGAACGATGTCGCCTGTTCCTCAGAAACGTTGCTTTAACGGTCATTTCCGATTACGAACGCAATCGCTGAAGGAAAGTGGCCGCCGACACAGTCACAGTATATGAAAGATAATCATCAGACAAGGATTGCCGGAAAAACCCCTGCACTCAAATACTGGCCCACTCAAGGTCTTGTCGTGGCAGTTATGAGTATTCCCATTTCATCTGCGTTTTAATTAAGCGTATCTTATTTAATTAAACGCATCTTTGCTGCCGTGTCGTATCATTAAGTCACTATCCCCGCCCTGCTCATTTGCAGTCAAATGGGCGCCCGCGTATTGACAAGCACGTTCTGCGCAGCTTAGGTCGATTCGGAGACTTCCGTGATCATCACCATTACGTTCGGCCTTTTCCCAGTGTCCAGAGGAGTAGAGGTGATGAGAATTCAGTACGTGGTGGTATAAGTCACAAGTGCGCGCGCATACCATTTTGCACGAGGAGGAAACCAAGCACGTGAACGATTGTGTATAAACTACATGGCGTGTGTGTGTGTGTGTGTGTGTGTGTGTGTGTGTGTGTGTGTGTGTGTGTGTGTGATAGAGAGAGAGAGAGAGAGAGAGAGAGAGAGAGAGAGAGAGAACACATTCGCACACGCAACGCGCGCGGGTACATACACCTGCACACACGCACACACGCACACACTCTTATTGGAGCACGCACACATACACAAACATACACACCGGTATACACACGTATACACATATAGACATGCACGCACGCACACATGCACGCACGCAAGAACACGTGCGCGCGCATGCATGCACTCTTGCACTCACGCACGCACAGTGACTGAATCCAGTGTATCGTCACATTAACCTCAGGATCTCTCTCTCTCTCTCTCTCTCTCTCTCTCTCTCTCTCTCTCTCTCTCTTTCTCTGTCTGCCTCTCTCTGTCTCTCTCTCTCTCTCTCTCTCTCACACACACACACACACACACACACACTGCCTGGATCCAGTTTAATATCACAATAACCCTAGTATATACTCTCTCTTGCTCTCGGTCTCTCTCTCTCTCTCTCTCTCTCTCTCTCTCTCTCTCTCTCTCTCACACACACACACACACACACACACATATACACACACTCACGCACGCACGCACGCGCGCGCACACACACACACACACACACACACACACACACACACACACACACACACACACACACACACACACACGCTGCCTGAATCCAGTTTAATGTCACATTAACCCTAGTTTGTACTCTCTGTCTCTCTCTCTCTCTCTCCCACCCCCCCTCTCTCTCGCTCTCTCTCTCTCTCTCACACACACACACACACACACACACACACACACACACACACACACACACACACACACACACACACACACGTGCGTGCGCACTCGCACGGACCCCCAACCATAACGCCGTTTCTGGAATTAAAATCTACAGAGAAAGCATCACATCCCTGTTTGTTTGTACTCTTAGATTAAAATCTTTAAGGGGGTAGGGAAGGAATGGGGGGGGGGGGGGGGGGGTTAGGCATTAAATGCAGAAAGTGTGGAGTGAGACGAGAGACGTAAACAGGAAACAAGAAACAAGGGAGATAAATATTTTGAAGCCATCGGTTTCGTTTCAGTTTCAGTTTCACCAGCCAAGTGACGAGACCACAGTGTGCAGGATTCACAGCCGATGGAGAGATGAATTAACGACTTAGACGAAAGGTTAGTTTCAGAGTGACGTGACTGCAAGCCGAAATTGAAACAAACTTGAAAGAAAAAACGCTGTTCCGCCGGACGAAAGGGACAAAACAAATTACAAGACAAAAGGCGACGCGTTTCGACATCTTTGGTCTTCTTCAGGCAAGAGAAACAACATTCAGGACAACGGAAACGAATAACGAGCAACCACTTATCCCAGTATGAGGAGATAAGTGGTCTTGCCTGAAGAAGACCAAAGAGGTCGAAACGCGTCGTGTTTTCTCTTGTCATTCGTTTGTCCTTTTCGTCCGGCGGAATAGCATTTTTTTTTTTCTTTTAAGTTTGTTTAAGATGAAAGGAGACGGGGGGTCTCATGGATACGACTCGGCAGATGTCTGAACTGTGCATTAGTCCACCGCTCTGGATCAGACCTTGGGTACCTGCCAAACATTGTCTGCGTCACTATCATAATTGTGTTAAAGTGTGTGTGCCTGTATAGGCATGCGTATTAGTCACCAAATGCAAGTTATACCTTAAACAGATAAAATGCGCTGCGCTGCTCAGAAGAGGAAGAGAGGACAGTGGAAACAGAATCTGTAGGAAATGTCAGATGGGCTACATTTTGGGGCGGAATGCACTTTACGTTAGGATGTGTAATTCAGTTCTGTTCATATTGTTTACAGCCTAGTTGACCGCGAGGGGCCATGTCAGAGGTGTCAAAGTTGCTTTCCTGCATAGTTGTAAAAAAAAGATCAACTTATAGAAACAGATCTTCTAAAAGACGGGAGCTTTGCTGAAAAAATCAGTCTCCTGCAAGAGTCTTAGATCAGATGAAAAAAACGCATCTCTTTCAGGAACGCAATAATAACATCAGGTAGAACTCTGAACAACGTTCCCATAAAACCTTCTGTAAGTTGTTTGTTTGATATCTGTAAGTCTCAAAAGCATACAAGAACATGTTGATTTTTTTGTGTGGTGCACTGCATAGAATGCACCGCGAAGCTTCTTCACCATTTAAAAGATACGACTTGGTGTAAAAAGGCTGGCCTGTGTGTACTCGACACAAAACTGTTACTTCTTTACGGCCACTAGTATCAGATGGTAAATTGTTTTGGACGAATTTCAGAGTTCGTCGTCCATCTAATGTTTCCAGTCCCCATACAAATATTTGTCTTTAAAAAGTCGGTGACTGTAATTAAATTATGTGTGTTGATGCTCACCGTGTCGTCCTTGTTTTGTAAAGGAGAAGAAAGCAGAGAGTAGTTTTTTGTAAATTCATGAAATTTGAAATCGGGTTTGTTCTGATTGACATCGATCGGATCCAGCCGTAATTTGATGCATGTAGCGATGAAGTAGACGTTTCACGTGCTTTCAGTGAAAACCGAAAACGCGTCCCCATGTTTACTGTACTCTGTGCGAATAGTGTAATGATGATCGACCTCCTTGCCGAACAATCTTTATTCTCTTGGGAGAAAAAAAAGGATGACATTACCTGGAACGCAGTGTGGCTGCTTCCAGTACGTTTCAGTGTCAGTTATGACAAAGAGGCGTCACCACGTCCGGACTGGACCATATACACCAGAATGGACCCATGTAATGGCACAGCCATTCACACAAGGCTGTCACCATATCATTTGCATGCTACCAGCAGCGTTTGCTAGCTTGAGATGGGTGTCCTGTTTTCGCTGCCTGTCCTTTCTGCCCATAGTTTTGCCAAGAGTCTCTCATCCACTTGAAGACGTCTTTCTCAAAAGTTTGCTTTCCATACTCTCTGACTCCTACACGCGTCTAAACTCGCATGCCTCCAGTTCACATTCCAGAAGGACACTTTTTCCTTTATCGATGCAGAAAACGCGGTCGTTTCAAGAGGATATGTCCTCTTTTGTTGGCATAAACGTCATTCAGTGCACCGTAGAATCCGTGGCTAAAACAAACTATGATTTAATTTTCTTGTTCTGTCAGTAAGCATGCTCTAACACAAGGGAAAATGCGCCCAATATTCGCAAAATTCGTCTTCCAAACACTTCCACACAAACGGTGCAAAGTGAAAAGTTCCCTGTCAGAGACACTTACCCGGAACGGCGTAAATATAGGTGGCGAAAGCGCAGAACACTTGGGCGATAGTACAGACGGCGAAAGTACAGGGGGCGAAAAGTATAGGTCACCGAGGTTTGGTGGAGAGGGAAGATGGTACAGGGTGACTTCCGAAAGCGATCGGCGGATCAAGGAAGTAGACAGACCAGACACAAGCAGCCATAGCGACTCTGGCTGCTTGGATCGTTTCGACCTGGCTTGCCAGCCGGATGTCCGCTTTTTTTTTTTTTTTTGGGGGGGGGGGGGGGGGGGGGGGAGTTGACGGCCGGACTTCCGTCAGTGAGGAAGAAGTCGGTGAAAGCGGTTGGAGTTTGTCGCAGTGTGTGCTGGTGGGGTGTGAGTAGGGAAATACTGATCGGGATCTCAGATCGTGTTTGTATCCCGGATCATGTTTGGTCTACTTTGTGTTGTATGTGTACTTTCTCCCTATAGCGAGGGCTGTAAGACCCATTATTTGATGAGATGGGGACAGAGTGGACAAAAGTACCATATTTTCTCTAGGTGGTCTACATGCTTTATGCTTGCAGGTTTTGATATGTTCCAAGGTAGCACAGCAATAGTTTCCGAGAAACAGACAATTTAATTCACAAAGCGTGGCGACCGCGGACAAATTATTGGTTGTGGTCCTGTCTTTGAGAACGACAAGCTGGACAAGGGGCAGTGCGTGGCTTGGTCAGCTTACCATGCATCTCAGCAAGATGAGTCATCTTTCAAGGAGAAAGCACCTGCTCTGTCCCAACTGATGCCTTTCTTCTATGAAAAGGCAGCTACAGCTGCAATGGTCAAACACGGCATGGACATTGTGCGTCATTCGACAGATTTTCTCAACAATGGACAAATCCAAGTGATTGCAATGGATGCTCCACTGTTTGCTCTTGCCAAGGACGTCCAATGGAAATGGCCTGAAACACATGGTGAGGACAAGATTGTAGTCATTTTGGGGGGCTTGCATACTGAAATGGCTCTGTGGAAGACTGTCGGTGATTACCTAGATTGCTCTGGAGGACCAATGCGCTGACACAGGCAAGGATTGCTTCATCAGGCACAGCAGAGTCGTTTCTGAGCTGTTCTCACGTAACCAGAACACGTCATGCCCATCAAGTTAACGCTGTCGTTTTGACAAAACTCCAAAAAGCAGAAGAGTCAGAAGAAGCTTTGCTACAAGAAATGGTGAGAAAGAGCCCCACATTTCAGTATTGGGACACCATACTCAGACTTGAACTCCTTGTTCTTCTGTTTGTCAGAGCACATCGCGAGGCTGACTTTGCATTGTATGTGGGTTCCCTGAAAGCTCTGGCCAAGTGGTTCTTTGCCCTGGACCATCTGAATTATGCCCGCTGGGTTCCTGTTCACATTCGAGACACGGAAAATCTGCCGCCTTCTAGCTTGGAAGAATTTGTTGAGCATGGTCATTGGGTTGTCTCAAAAACGGCAAACAAGTCCTCAAGTATGCCATTAGATCAGGCTCATGAACAGAATAATGACTTGGTGAAAGGTTCTGGTGGAGCAGTAGGGGTTACAGAAAACCCATCGGCTCTCCGAAAATGGGTACTGGCAGGTCCAGAACAGGCACGCATGCTGACCGAAAATTGAAGACTGTTCAAGAGTAAACTGTGCGAAACATTCTCATCATGGAGAAGGTTTGTCAACTCAAGAGTATTTCAAACAACCAACTCTCAGCCATACAAGAGTGTTCAAAGAAATGGGCAATCCTTTCTTGACTGACAGTAGAGAATTACTGACATTAGACTCTCATGATGTCCTCAATGATTCTGTCATACATACAGCCCGCACCATTGAGGATCTTGGCGAACACCAGTACAATGACTACTGCAACTCGGTCCTGACTGATTGTGAAAGATCCATTCATGATCCCAATCAAAAAGAACTCTTTGCGTCTGTTCAATTGTCCAGCTCCTAAAGACAAAAGCAAACAAGCAGACAAGACTGCAAATTTGAAGACTGATGTCAGCCTTTTCTCCAGACTAAACATCGTGGCACAACTCAGAGAGTCTGATGTGGCTTCCTTTTTCAGCCATGAAAACCACCCGTTCCCTCCTTCTTTGTCTGACAGAGGAAAATTTCGTCTCGAAAAAAAAAATCTAATCTACTTACATGTTTAACAAAGACAGTGGAGGCATCTGCTGCACACTTACTGGACGATGTTCAGCCATATGACACAACTGAACTGGCAGAAACCTTGGAGCAACTCGATGAGGATGAGCAACATGCAGAAATGATAGTCCTTGACGCTCCTCCTGAGCTGCTCTCATCTTTGGAGAAAACATGTGAGAAAGATCTACCCGATACTTTTCATGTGAAGGTGCTTGACGGCGCAGCTGTGGTGCACCTTCTACCTGTTAGTGGCGCAAAGACATTTGAGGACTACGCTGTCGACGTGTTCTTACCTCATGTGCGGCATCAGCTTCAGACTGCAGACAGGGCTGACATTGTTTGGGACAGGTATATCAAAAACAGCATCAAAGGTTCTGCCAGAGAAAAGAGAGGAAAAGGCATGAGAAGAAAGGTGTCCGGCAAGAACAAAATCCCAGGACAGTGGCAGGACTTCCTGTGTGATGCAGAAAACAAGGAGGAATTCTTTGAATTTCTGTCCAAGAAGAATGAAAGCAGTGAATTTCCTTCTGGCAAAACAGTGGTGGTGACACAAGGAGCAAATGTTGCCATCAGAGGAAGCGACCACGTCATACCTGCCTGCAACCATGAAGAGGCCGATACCAGAATACTCTTCCATGTGCAAGATGCATTGCAGCAAGAATCAAAGATCTGCTTTGTTCGCACCGTGGACACCGATGTTATTATCATATTGATTGGCAAGTTTTACCACCTGCAAGACATATGCCCGACACTGAACATTTGGGTTGGGTTTGGCACAGGAAGGAGCTTTTCCTACATTCGTATCAACGCTCTGGTTCTAACTCTTGGCAAAGAAATGTCAACTGCCCTGCCAGTTTTCCACAGCTTCACAGGCTGCGATACAGTATCAGCCTTTCTTGGAAAGGAAAGAAGGTGTGCCTGGGAGACTTGGACATCTTTTCCTGATGTGACCAAGGCCTTCAATGACATCGTCAGTCCCCCTTTCAAAGAAGTGGACATCGGTGATGAGAACTTCAAGTTTCTGGAGCGCTTCACCGTCCTCATGTACCAGAAGACAAGCGGACTTGAGACTGTGAATGAGGCTCGCAGGGAAATGTTTTGCCAACAAAGCAAAACCATGGACACTATTCCTCCTACACAAGGTGCCCTCCTGCAACACACAAAGCGTTGTGTCTGCCAAGCTGGAATCTGGACAACAAGCGTTCAATCTCAGCAGCAAATTCCAACTCCAGAAAGATGGGGCTGGAAAATGGACGCCACCACTTGTTGTTGGATTCCACTGTGGACAACTTTACCAATTGCTTCAGAAATATGTAGTGAACTTGTCAAGTGTAGCTGCAAAGCTGCTGCTGGCTGTACTGGAAGATGTTCTTGCAAAAAAGCCCAGTGGAGATGTACAGACCTTTGCAAGTGTAACTGCATGAGAGGGGTTAGATGTCAATTTCATGTAAACATTTGACTTGATAAACTCAAACGTTTTGCGGCAAAGCTGCTGCTCAGTGACTGAACATTAAGCCTTTAATCCTTCGTACCATACTTGTTTGAAAGTGATGGCGTCTACTATGTCAACCTAATAATATTATGCTATCCTAAATCTATGGTGGTGGTGTTTTGATTTCACAGTAATTATAGTTTTCATGTGTTGACACCACTCTTATATTGTTTTCGGCATCTTGGTATGATAGCAGGACGATAATTTAATTTAAAATTGCACAACGATTATGGTGAAAGATAACATGTGCATTTTGTTTAATTACAGATTTACTTTGGTTTACATTAAAAAAAAAAAAAAAAGATTTAGCATTACCCGCTGGCAGAGAGACTTTTTAAGAAAACAAAATGTATGAGTAAGTCAACCATAATCTGCATAGATAATATGTCATTTTCACACCATGCTCACTTGTAAATATGTTCTTCATTCTCTCTTCTTTCATACAAATTCTTTGTGATAGTCTATTTGGATTTCACACAATAAAAATGAAACATTAGCAGGCCGAACAAACTTTTGTTGACTTTTTACATTTGTCGCGTCATCATTTTTTGATACATGTCACGTGAGAACATCAGCTGAGATTGATTTTCTGGAACATATCAAAAATTGTTGCTACAGGACCTAACAAACATCTCCACAAAATTTGGTGCTTTTGTCCACTCTGTCCCCATCATTTTGCTAACAGCCCTCGCTACTATCTGTATGTCTGTGGACAGACCCTGTCTCAGTCTGTCTGTCTGTCTCTCTCTCTGCCTGTCTGTCTGTCTGTCTGCTCTCTCTCTCTCTTCTCTCTCTCTCTCTCTCTCTCTCTCTCTCTCTCTCTCTCTCTCTCTCTGTGAATGTGATGTAAATGCGTATATATTTGATTACAACTCTATTTCACTGCACGTGTAGGCTTAGTGTGTGTTCGTGTGTATGCGTGTATGCGCGCGCATGTATGTGTATTATCTATGTGTGGGTGTGCGCGCGCGCATGTGTGTGTTTTTTTCTACGCGCGCGTGCGCGTATGTGTGTGTTTGTGCGCGTGCTTGTGCGTGCGTGCGTGCAAGTGTGAACATAAGACGACGAAACGGTATAAATCCCTCGCGGGGGATGTAGAAGATATTCGGTCCTGTACAAGTAGTCGCCCCATTTTTTTATTTTTTTTATTGGCTCTTTATGTCGATTGTCGTATTCCGTTTCACCGTAACCTATTTTTCCCAGGTCCGTTTCAGTGTATT
>CM065722.1:19174246-19176746 GCA_033310375.1 Conus canariensis
CCGTACACGCCAAACGATATTCGAAGTCACAAAGGAGAGCTGAATAGGGGGCGTGACATCACTGACCATGGGTACAATCATCTTGATGAGCGAGGTCACTGTATAGAACATCACTTTTGTCAGTTGTCGTCTCCGCCACTTATATTAGTTTCATTCAAGCGAATGTTTACTGCTCAGATTGCCTGCGACAATTTTTCAGCATTTTTCATAGACACGCACGCACGCATGCACACACACAACACACACACACCACACACACACACACACACACACTCTCTCTCTCTCTCTCTCTCTCTCTCTCTCTCTCTCACACACACACACACACACACACACACACACACACACACACACACACACACACACACCACTCCCTCGCACCCACCTTTCCAGTGTCGACCACTCAGTGGCTCTAGTGGTTGCTTTGGAAAGTATCAAGTTGGAATCGGAGCAAACCGAAATGTGACAATCTATGCCTGCCGGGCGTGTTTCAGCTTTTGCTGCATGGATTTCATTTTGTGTCATGGATTTACGGTTTGTCCAGCACCGATGTCGGTATCTACTTTAAAAAGTTGCCGGGCTAAGGAATCGTAAAGAAAGTTGAAGAAATGAAAGATTTGAAAATTTCACCCCCCCCTCTCTCTCTCTCTCTCTCTCTCTCTCTCTCTCTCTCTCTCACACACACACACACACACACACACACACACACACACACACACACACACACACACTCTCTCTCTCTCTCTCTCTCTCACTCCCTCCCTCACTCACTCGTACACTCTCTCTCTCTCACACACACACACACACACACACACACACACACACACACACATATGGCAAGCACACACACACACACACACCCACACACACACACACACACACACTATGGCAAGCACACACACACACACACACACACACACACACACACACACACACACACACACACACACAAAAGTCCCAATGAAACCTCATACCAGTATGCGACAAACCGCAGGATTGCGAAATTCTTTGATGTGGCAGTGCCGTAGGTGTTCAAGACACCAGCGTTCGGAAAATGACAGGAGGCAAACCAGCTTGGATTTCTGTGCCAAATGAACGAGAGATCCTGTCTGGTTCTTGTCCGTCATTCGCTAGTTCTGGAGGATACCGCTGAATTGCTTAATTAAAGAAACCGCATACGTGACTAGCACCTCCACGCCACTTCAGAAGCTCCAGCGACAACGTTGCGCCCGCAGGAAGCTGCAAATTATAATGTGGAACCGCTGTGAAATCCGGTGCGTGGAAACGGGATTCGCGGATGGAGTGGATGACAGGGAGCGCACAGCAGACCTTCCAGAATGGGCGGGAGGGGGATGGAGGGGTGGGGGCGGTACCCAGAAACCATAGGCCAGAGTTTGATTGACGAGATCGGATACAGTTCTCCACTCCCCGTTCAGCAAAACTGCTGATTGGAGATTGAGCTCGTAGCATCCTACGAAAGCAGAACGCAGGAGGCACACAGCTACAAGCTGAGAAGTATGCCAGTCCAACCAGCGTCTTGTGGGAAGGCAACTTACAAGCTTAAGTCCTCTCCACAGAGGACGGAGCAAGGGGGTGTGGCAGGCTCATCCGCTTATGATCTGTGAAGCAGAACTCGACTTCTGGAACGAAGAGGACCAGAGTCCAGATGAAGGCAGTGGCAGAAGTGGGTGAGATGTAGTTCCTTCCACCTGGATCGATCTGGTAGAGGAGAAAGCAAGACGAACTTGGTAAAATAAGGCGTAACTTGTCCAACCTGCAAGTGCCCTAGAGCCACCTGTTTAAGTGATTAAGGCGTCCGGCACGGAGCGACTCGCCTTTGAGGCGGTCTACCATGCAGGAGGTGCAGCAGGTTCGAATACAGACAGCAAAAAAATAAAATAAAATGAATAAATAAGTGAATAGATAAATGATGATAGTAATACATTGAAAAAGAGATGAAGAAGAAAAAGAGAAGAGGAATTCAAAATAAAGAAATAACAAAAATGAATAAATGATAGGTAAACTATAGTAATGAAATTTTAAAAGAGAAGAAGAATTTTAGATTACACAAGAAAATTAAGGGAAAAAAAGGGGCGGCAACAGAAGGGCATTCACGAACCATAACCTGGATGCTGTCGGAGGTCAACAGGCCTGACGTCCAGCTGTCCCTTGAGTTTCAGTTATAACGGGGGCAAGGACACCACGTTTAACTCGTGGAACGTTAACGTGCGGGCTAGCGTCGTATCTGTACAGTCTGCCCCTTCCTCCTCTTCTAATCCTCCCGCGCTTCCCTCACCACCCCCACTCCCCCACCCTCCCGGCTTTGTGGGACACCAATGAATGTGACGTCACCACGTTGTCGTTCCCAGTGAACGCCAGATGCTGTTCTCTTCAGTGAAAAAACACACTCCTGTCACAGAGAGTCTGACCTATTTATAGTATGCTGATTCCCCACCCCCACCCCCACCCCCCACCCCTTTTGAATAAAACCTCTACTAAAGAG
>CM065722.1:19181746-19196746 GCA_033310375.1 Conus canariensis
CGAGTAATTACCGTGTAAGGCGTGTTAAGTTGTGTAGAATTTCATTTTCGGAGGTTATGGGATTAGAGAGATATGTGAAGATGGTAATGGTAGGTAGTGTTGTTTATAACCCAGTCGACCGCAGAGGGTCATATCAGGGCTGTCACCGCGTTGAAGTCAACTCACACGTCATTAGAAAAAAATTAATTCACACAACTCCTTAAAACACACCTTCCAAAAACACACCGGAAATTTTGTTAAAAATCTTTCCTCCGTAAAATCTTAGATCAGATAAAAAATGTTAATCTCCCTCAGATATTTAAAAATCACATCAGGTGGGACATCTCTGGTACACATTAGCGAGATAATCTTTTTTTTTTTTTTTAAATACCAGACTAGTTTGTTCAGATTATTCCGAAAATTTTATTACTTTCCTCGACTGTTTTTACTTGGAAAACTGGAGTGGTGAATGGTGGGCACGTATCCCTCCGTAACCTCTGATCATGGAATTTCACACTGTCTTCGACTTGCACGGTAGTCTAAGTACACCGTTATGATTCTAATTCCATCTTCCGCAGCGTCTTGGAGTTATGGGATATTCGAGACTTCAACGACAGCCAACAAAATTACATTCGTACCAAGAACCAGACTGTAGCCAGCCCAGCTCTTTTGGTTATGTTTATCAACCAATTTTCACACACACACACACACACACACACACACACACACACACACACACACACACACACACCACAAAAAAAATTGAAAAGAAAAAAAAAAATGACCACTCCAGTTTTCATAGGAAAAGCATAACAAATGGATAATCATCATTCAGAATACGAACTTGTATGAAGCCAACATTGCCTCTTTTCCTCGTTTAGTGAGCATTTTGTATGCCAGTAGTGAATGTGTTTCCTTGACATTGCATTTACAACAAAAGGGTGCTAAGAGTCATTCTGTTCGAAGAAAAGACAACGGAAGAGAGGTGTCCTACGATTGATCCTTGGAGGGAAAAAAGAGTGGGGGTAGGGTACACATACATTCTTGCAATCCACAGATAATTTGTAAATTTTCTCTCCCACAATGCACCAGTAACACAGGAAAAGTCAATATCAAAATTACGAAATACTGCTAGGTAACAAAATGAGAGCGCCGACTGATTCAGTTTACACAGTGTCTGTGTTGGCACACATTTGTCTCTCTTGTGGGAAATGCACACTGGTCGTTGTTTGTCTTTGAACTAATTGATGAGAGAAGTCTAGAATGAGTTTTCTGCCTTTGACTCCTTTTCAGCTGACCTATTGTAGATCTAACCCAAAGGCATGATACCACCCTGCTGATTTTAGATAGTTTCCCAGAGTTACACCTCTAGTTAACATTGCCAAGGCAGATGCTCTTTTAAGGGGTGCAAACTTTGGGATGTGTTGGCTAGCAAGTCCATGTGGACATCCACAACACAACAACAATTGGTATGCTCCTCAGTCTCGGGAATTTTTTTTTTCAAACTTTAATCTTCTGCAATCCCTCTGATTTCTTCACTAAGAAAATAAGCGATATCACCCTTCCGCCTTCGTGAGTTGATGTCTGAATGACCTTCCTGTCAAGTTATTTCCAAATTTCTTGGTCTATCTCTTACCAATGAATTTCCTTTAGATTGATTTACTGGTACCCTGAGCTCTGTCAGTTTTTTTTCTACATAATTTACAGGAATTTTGGTTACCTTGTCAATTATGAATAGTCCCGAGGTCAACTGTTGCCAACTGTCCACATATTATTTGAGTCTGTCTGCTTCAGAAATAGCAAAGCATTTCACAGTCACCTTGAATAGGAGATGGGGATGGGGTTCAAAGTGCACTCTGCTGGAACCGTTGGCCTCGAAATCTTTGGCCTCGACCCCGGATCTCCCTCTGCGGTGGATTCGACATTTGCAAGAATAGCTGGCTGCCTCGGCCTCGGTTTTTTTTTTTTTTTTTTTTTTTTCACCCAGTGGGAAAATGTTTTCTTTCCTTATGGGACAGGATTATGTTGAGACCAAGTGCTGTACCAGCAGTGCTGTATACATATGAACAGAAGATCTGAAAACAGTCTCTTCTGACGCCAACGGTGTGTGTTTTTGTTTGTTTGTTTGTTTGTTTGTTTGTTTTTTTAAATTTCTGGTTGATGTTCGGGATTCTCAGAATTCTTTAACATCTTTCCATTTGTTTATCTTGAATTGTCTTGAGATTAATGCCGATTGCATCAGTGATATCTGTTGGGGTAGACTTCATCTCTGTGTTACTGTTTATGACTCAAACATCCCTTTTTGCTTTCAAATCAACAGATCCCGCACACCCCCGTACCTCAGGCCTGGCATATGGGACAACCAGAAGGTCGATTATGTTTCTCGGATTTTGCTGTTAGTGTGTCGGCCTCTATATTTCATTTGCCATTGTCGACAATGATTTTGCAAATTTGTCATAGCTGATCCTGTGTCTCTGTTTCATTCTCCCGTTCAATGTCATTCACGTATTCAGCCTATTGTTGTTGTTGTTGTCGTCGTACCCTGGCTATAAGACTCCAGGGATCATCCAAACAGCCGAAGTACTTGAACGCTATGGCACAAATGCATCAGCTGGGGATGAGAACATTACGTGTGTGACCGTTTTTGATTACCCCCACCACATGGGCAGCCACACTCCGACTTCGGGGGATTTTGGAGACTGATAATGTTATGCTAGGAGCTTGTCACAACTGAAGACAATCCCCGCATAACTATGCAGAGCATAACAACATTTTGATGTAGCCTTGGTGTTCTAGCCTATGTCAGTTGGCCTGACACAGCCTTAAGCCAAGGCAAAGCCTATTTCTGTTACCATTCCAGAATCATTTTGACAGCCATAGACTCTCTGTGCCAACAGTTCTTCGACCCGACTGTCTGGATGAACATCATCCTGTTCCCCATTGCCAGTATTCCGACCGACTTTTCTTTCCATGGCCAGTGACACTGAAAGCGATTCACCAACCGCCTCTCTTTTCTTTTTGCACAGTGTCCGATTAACCCCCCTTGTTTTTCTTTTGTTCTTTTCTATTTAAAAAAAAAATGCTTTTATTTCTTTCAGAACTGACTTTTCCCCCAACATCTCCCAATCCTCTTTCACGATATGTCCCGATCTTGTTTCTCCAAATCTTGTTTCAAAAGCGTCATGTCGTCGGGTTTTGCTAGCACTAAATATTTGTTCCTTTCGTCGTCGGAAAGCCCCCCCCCCCCCCCACCCCACACACACACACACACCGAAGCGCTTCAACTTCCGCATTTCGATTTGGAGTTAAGTCTGATGTCATAAACGTATAAAGCTAAACCACTAAGCCGCAATCGCGCTGATCAAACACAGTCCGATAAAGTTTTAAATGACCACTGAACTGACCGACGGAACACCTTCATTCAGAAGTTAATTATATTGTAAGGGAGCCACGGATTGGGTGTTACGTGGTAGTGTTGACGTGGCACAGCTGTCCCGCGCATGCGCATCATATACCTCTCGTAGCGCCCGAGGAGCAACAAGAAATGGGAGTAAACCTCTTTGGACAACCGTAAATTAGCCCATGACTCTTACTCAGCACTGCTGATTATTTTTCTTTTTCTTTCTGTCTTTCTTTTTTAATTTGTTTTGTTTGGTTTTGGATTTTTTTTTTTTTTTTTTTTTTTTTAAATTTTGGTTTTTCTGTCGCCCGTTGTATAACTTGGCATTCGCTGTCCATTCTTCAACGTATGTTAGCCCATACGGCTTTTCATGTTTGTTTCGGTTTTGTTGTTGGGCTGGGTTTTGTTGTTATGTGGTTGCGTTTGATTTTTTTTTTCCTGTTTCCTTTTTTTTCAACAACTGAGGGTGAAAAAGTAAGGTTTCTCAGCACGGCTTTGTTGTACCTGCCTTCAGGTTGTCCATAAACTGACAGGTTATGAATTTAAGGCATGCAAGGTATGTCGTGTTTAGTGTTGGCATTTACAGGACAGGGGTATTCGTTACTAAGTAGTGACAGCCCTGGAAAGCCTTGTGTCGTCATCACCAGGAATATAATGAGTCAAAACACAACAAGATGCAGAGCATACACACGTACTCCCAGTTTATCTTGAATACGCGCGAGATATTCCATAAAGAGGAAAAACCGTTTGGGGCCGTTATAGCCATTAGTAACGGCTATTCTTGTAAACATCGGCCATCATCTGTGACCCATAATGAACATACCTACAAATTTTCAGAAAGATCGGCCAAGTACTTTCTGAGATATTCCATTAAGAAGAAAAACCGTCATGGGCCGTTATAGCCGTTAGTAACGGATATAACGGTAAAATAAAACATTGGGCATCACCCGTGATCCATAATGAAGATACCTACAAATTTTCAGAGAGATCGGTCAAGTACTTTCTGAGATATTCCATAAAGAAGAAAAACCGTTATAGCCGTCAGTAACGGATACGACGGTAAGATAAAACATTGGGGATCTTCCGTGACCCATAATGAACATACCTACAAATTTTCAGAAAGATCGGCCAAGTACTTTCTGAGATATTCCATAAAGAAGAAAAACCGTTATGGGCCGTTATAGCCGATAGTAACGGATATAACGGTAAAACGAAACATCGGGCATAATCCGTGACCCATAATAAACATACCTACAAATTTTCAGAAAGATCGGCCCAGTAGTTTTGTCTGGAGCGAGTGGAACACATTTTGACAACGGACGGACAGACACACACACAGACAGCATTTCTTCGTTCCCATTCTAAAGTACTCCCTGTTCTATAAGAACTGGGAGTACAAAAAAGTCTCCAAAACATTTATTTTGCATGTGTAAAAAAAGCATAGACTTGAGTGTTAATTCCTCTCTCTCTCCTCTCTCTCTCTCTCTCTCTCTCTCTCTCTCTCTCTCTCATCTCTCTCTCACACACACACACACACACACACACACACACACACACACGCACACGCATACACACATATATACACGCGCGCGCGCGCGCAGACTCAACAACTCATTTGATTCTAACACCTGAAAACAAAAACATGACACACACCCATACGTCAGATGAGAAACGACTGTCACTGTAATGTCGACTAGACCGAAACATGTCCCAACTTCCTCAGTTGAAAACCGTCACTATATGATGGTACATACGGATTTTTTGTTTTCAGGTACAACAAAACTTGCAGTAGAGATTATTCCCGGTCTGATGGACTTCGCCGTGACGGAGCATGGCTTGTGAATGAACACGTATCAGTGGTTTTGGAGAGGATACAGGCAGCGGTGTGCCGGTGACGAAGCAAAGTACAACCACTGTTGCATTCTGCTGGGCGGGCATCTGTTCAGCTGCACGTGCAACTCATCTGCCAGGCGCGGCTGGTTATTTGTGGACCTCGCTGTGCTTTGGCGACGGACGAAAGCTTTTAAACTGTTGTGGATTGACGGGCCTCTCTGGTCTTCCTGCGCCGTCATCAGTGAGTTCGGCGTTTTTGTGGAGTTCAGTTTCAGTTCGTCTCTCTCTCTCTCTCTCTCTCTCTCTCTCTCTCTCTCTCTCTCTCTCTAGTGTATGCATACATGTGTGAATATTTCTTTTTTTGCTTGAGTTTAGATTTTCAAACAAAACAAACTAACGAGTACACAGAATCATTTCGATGGTCAAGCGCAATTGGCAAAGGTTACTTTTGTTATTCCTGTTGTCTCAAAAATTAGTGTGTTAAGGATTTGAAGGTTGGTTAAAGTCGGCCTTCTCAATGAGAAAGTTTGTCAGAGTTTCTGCAGAGTCAGAACTTGGCAGAACGTCTTCATTTATTACTTCCTTTTTGGATGTTCGCGGTTAAAAACAAACCAGTTTGATCCACTGAACTTGAGGCACTCCGGTAAAGTACGTGTGATCCACTACAGTCTTGATGATTGTTTTGCATGGAAGCCAGATTCTCTCAAGCCGCTGGATAAACTGGCCAACATCTCAGTCTTATGGATGTGAACTTGCTCCATGCTGCTTTCATATGGCACCGTGAATTCAATCAGCCGAAAAGGCTTCTTTGACATCTCACGCCCTGATTCTTCCGTGCATAGTGAAAACCATGATTGTATTATTACGTACACTACTAGCATGTGTTTGTTTACCTGTTTGATCTTATGTAAACGGAGCATATGGAAGATATCCAGTTTGTTTAAACGTTTACACCAAAAGTGTTTGGCACTGGCTGAAAACAGTCCAAAAGAATTAATGCTGATGGCCTGCTCAGACATTTAATTCCACATGGAGACGGGTGGGTGGGAATTATTGTCGGTATTGAAAGCCTGGTCTCCGTTGTTTTTAATTCTTTTGTCACGTGAAGATTGAAATTGCAAGTCTTGCCCTGGGAGTAAAAGACTTCAAACTGATTGCCAGGAATTGGAAACAGCTCAAGATTGCCTTTCATTTCCTCCAGCGTTCTCCATCGTCCACCGAAGTTCCTTGGAAGAACAGAAGTTTGTTTTTTCATTGTAACAGCGAGTTGTCGCTTCCTGAGCGGGCGATATGTCAGCAGGCCATCACCCTTTTCATGATGTTAGAGCTGCTGGTTCTTCTGTAGAGGTTAGCGATAAACAGAACCAAATCGGTCGCATTCAGATTTAACGTGTACATGTCTCACCTCAGACAGTATGGCGGACAGACGGGGAGAACCATCTCAGGTGAGTGAGGAAATGGGCTTGTCTTGCACTACACCAGACGACCAGAACGACAACACTGTAAGACGGGCAGCATTTTTTTTTTTTTTTGGGGGGGGGGGGGGGGGGGGGGGGGGGGGGGGGGGGGGGGGGGGGGGGGGCAGCTTGAATCGAATTCTCCAAGTGCATTCGGTGCTCTTATCTCTGAGCCCACCAGCAGGCGCCCCCATAATGGAATCGAGCTTATCGGTCAGTTCACAGTTGTATTGGCTCCATACGCCGGAATAGCGTTCCCCGCGTGTGGAAAGATGTTGGGTACTCTGCAGAAAGAATCTCTAGTTGTATCACGTCAATCTGACATTCTGAGCGTCTGATCGAGTCGCCCCGTCCGTTATCTGACCGGAATAGTTGAGAGGTAGGGGAGGGCGGGGGAAGAGGAGGGAAATTGCAGGAAGGGGGAGGGGAGGTGAGAGGAAAGGAGAGGGAGTGGAGAAGGATGGAAAGAAGAAGGTTACTTCTGTCGGCAAAACGGGACAGCGAAGTTGTGTAAATTATCTCCCTTCTATGTTACAAATAAACTTAGGTTATTTACGGTAGTAATATAGACCTTGACGCTGGCTCGCATAAAAAAAAAGTTTTTTTTAATAGAACCACGTTTCTCAGAAACTGTTTCTTTGGTTTCCATGTTGCCCTAATGTTTTCAACATCGACAGTTGTATGGCCGATCTTGAAACGGCTGCCGAAGTTATTTAAAAAGGAAAAAACCCCAACGAAGAAAAAAAAGAAAAGGAGAAGGCAGAATATTTGTAACTTCAAACCCAGATCGAGAGAAGGGAAAAGTTATAGTTGTTTTGATAGACTTTGTTACTTCACGTTGGTACCAGCCCCCCCCCCCCCCCCCCCCCTTCAGCAACAAAAAATCTGTGAAATGTTGTTGACAAGGACAGCTCATTTCAGAAGATTCGAGTTCATTAGTGGACGACAGAAGAAAAGCGACAGGAAAAAAACCAAAAAAAACGAAATACGTTAGGGTAAGTGACCCGCCAAATGGGCGCCAGCGGCGAGAAAGTTTAAAATACGCAGAAATCGCCCAGTCCGACTCATATATGAGAGGGAGAGAGAGAGAGAGAGAGAGAGAGAGAGAGAGAGAGAGAGAGAGAGAGAAATGACGGGGAATAGGGTGGCTTTGACAGCCCAGTCTCTGACTCGCCTTATTCCCATTAATACATAGATTATTCTTTGATGTCAAAAAGTTTTATTGCCTTTAAGGGGATAGAAGTTAAAAATGCAACCCCCCCCCCCCCCCCCCGCCACTCACCTCCCCCCTCCTCCCAGTGGGTGTCCTATAAATAGAACGGCCTCCGATAGGCAGACTGTTCAAGGTATGATCAAACACACACAGGTTGAGAAGAAAACAACAGTTAGCAGATGTGTACGTTTTCGTGGCATCTCAGCTGTGTACTGTGTATTTCAGAATTCTACGCAGACGGTGGATTGGGAGGGAAAGGCTTCTTCGTGTCTGAGAGGAACTGATTGAATGCAGGACAAATGAGGTGGAAGGAGAAGACGACAATTGCTATCTTGTACAGTACAAAGGAAATGGAGAATTAGGCGCGGCGTGCACGAGTGTGTGTGTGTGTGTGTGTGTGCGCGCGCGCCGCGCGCGCGCGCGACGCATGCGTGCGTGGGCGCGTCTGGCTGGCTGCCTCAGTCTCTCTCTCTGGCCTTTTCTCTCTCACTCCTTCGCTCTCTCCCTCGCCCCCCTCGCCCCCCCCCCCTCCCCCTCATCCACTTGCCCTCCCGTTCTTACCCGCACCTTCCTTCCTCGGCTCCCGTCCGCTCTTCCTGCTCAGTTCATCCCCCCCGTCTCTGTCTCACAGGTTTGTCAGCCTGCGCGTCTGTCCTCTCTCTCTCTCTCTCTCTCTCTCTCTCTCTCTCTTCGTGTGTGTGTGTGTGTGTGTGTGTGTGTGTGGTGTGTAGGATTCTGTTAACTTCGTTTGTAGAATCAGTATGTTCCTTTTCATAAACTATTTCCCGTGTTCTTTCTATAGTGACTTGTGTGTTTTCCATGCCCTTTTTTTTTTGTCTTCTCTTTTTTCCTCCCAGGACTGGGTGGGAAAAAGCAGTTCTAACTGCTTGTCTCATTATCCAGGAAATATAAAATTTTATGTGTTCTCTCTCTCTCTCTCTCTCTCTCTCTCTCTCTCTCTCCTCTCTCTCTCTCTCTCTCCTCTCTCTGTCTGTCTCACCGTCCCTCCCCCCTTCTCTTTCTCTGGAGCTTACCCCTTCCCCTCCCCCACCCTCGTCCTCCTCCCGAATCCCCCCCCCCCCCCCCCCCCCCCCCCTTTCCAACCCGTCGTCCCTGTCTGATTGACACACCTGTCGGGTAGGGTAGGGACGGATGCGGGACTGCACTGACCAGAACGACCGAAGTCAGCCAGATTAGCGCACGGTCAGCGGCCAGCGTCAACACACCCTATGGTTTGGTTACCCCGCCCGGGTTAGGGCCCTGCGCGCCTCACTGCCGCGTTGCTTGCACCGCCGGCTGGGTCTGTCGGCCCCTGTGGCGGCCCTATTCTGATGGACGTGGACGGTCAGGCCGGATGGGGGTGGGTGGGAGCGTGGAGTGGGGGGGACTTAGTGGTGATGAGCTCCTGGTGTTGTTGGTCTGGTAGCTCTGTTGTCTTCTGCTGTTTTGCTTCGTGACCCGCGTACCATCGCCAACGAATCGGACATGATGATGGGGTACCAGGTCACCCTGTCATCGTGTCCGACTCAAAAAAAAAAGAAAAAAAAAGAGAGAGAAATGAAAGAAAGAAAGAGAGGGAAAAGAGAGAGAGAGAGAGAGAGAGAGAGAGAGAAATAGAGTCCGAAATGGAGTTGCTTATCCCGCACCCGGTCGCCGCACCCTGTACATTTTAGTAATGGCCAGAGAATGGCAGACACCGCAGTTGGCAGGTAGACCCTATATCCATTCAGCATCCCCTATAACGTCTTAAGAGAACGGAGTCCGACATAGCGGCGCACACCCTACGTCCAGTCGCCATCCCCAGCATGTTTTGAGCGAAGGCTAGATAACCGAGTCCAACACAGAGACGTATACTCTAAACCCGTGGACGTACACCGTACGCCAAGTCGCCATCCCTAATTGAGGATGCCGTGCCACATAAGGACGTGCACTCTACGCCCAGTCGCTACCCTTTATACATTCCAGTGAAAGCAATGGGAAGAGTCCAGTATAGAGACACACAACCTACGCCTAGCCGCGATCCACTGTACATCCTAGTGAAGACTAGAGATCAAAGTCCAGTATGTGGTCATTATACCAAACGCGCAGTCGCCATCCTTTAGGCGTTGAAGCGAAAGCTAAAGAGTTTCTTCCCATTGGAGATTGTCTTCCCCTTGGAGACTATAAGCTTGCTGAAGGCTCATTTTGAGAAGCATTTATTATTCCCCATTCACCCACTCAAGCACATACTGTTAGTTAGGCAGAATTATCTACCACTGCAGATATGAATGCTTATCTCCCCATATTTCTTCAATCTAAGACATAAGAGCAAGCTTTGTTTATAACTGAATATTTCTTGCAGTCATTGCAACACCAAGCTGCTCTGTAAGTTGCTGGAATGGTGCTCAGTACTTATCCTTGGAATGTATTAGTTTATTAATATATATATATATATATATATCATAGACAGTATTAAAATATCCTTTAAAAATCTGATAGAGCTCAACCCCTTGGGAGCAACATCTGTTAAAAATATTTTTAAAATGAAGTGTTAAAAATCAATCTACAAGCTTGTTTCGAGATATCTCTCTTCAGGATATCTGATTCCTGAAGAGAGATATCTCGAAACAAGTTTGTAGATTGATTTTTAACACTTCATTTTAAAAATATTTTAAACAATATATATATATATATATATATGGCTGTGACAAGGTCTACCCGATTGTTTTATATTCCTGACAGAACAGGATTTAAGAACATATCTTGCTTCATGGCATCATGTTGGGTATTGGATACAAAGGATGACAAAGGAAAGGGGGTGGGGGAGAGAGAGAGAGAAACGTGTCAGTTTCTTACATCAACTAATTGCAAGCTAGTTGCTCTGAACTATTAAAAAAAATAAGAAGAAGAAGAAGAAAAAGCATGGGGAAAAAAGAAAGAAAAAAGAGAGAAAAGGAAAACAGAAGAAAAAACTAAAAGAAACGAAGAACATTAACAGCAGCGAGAAGAAACGAAACAAAAACATTTTAAAAGACGACGTCATAGTACACCGTTCTCGCCCAGCGATTGAAAAGGACACGCACAGACAATTACGAACGTCACAAACCTGTTTGCAAAACATGTTTGTTACCTGTGAAGGGTTTGGTATTTTCACAGTCTACTTTTGTGGCGTATTCCATGTTAGACATGACACGATACTCTTCGTTCAAAATTAGTGGGGGGGGGGGGACCGAACGCGAGTCGGTCATACATGTTATATTTAGTCGCCGTCAGACATTTAGGTTTGGTGTTGGGAGGACTGTGTTCACGAAAAGACGTCTGTTAGCTATTCGAAGACTGGTTTTAAAAATCATCTCACTTCTACGTGATCCCTTTAGAAACGTCACTCAGGACTGTTTGGCGAGTTGAAAGCAGTCCGGGCAGTTAACTGGATGAGACCCATCCCTCCCCCCTGCCCCCCCCCGTACTTCATCCAGCTCTGACCTTAACCTTAGTTAGCCCACAGGAGTTGACTATAGATGGGCATGAATGAACGGTTCTGTTCAAATTACAGAACTGAATGGTTCCTGTATTTGTCAGCGAAGGATTTATGTTTTAACGTCGTTCTTTTCATCCTCTCCCCCCCCCCCCCCCCCCCCCCAGTTACATACATCTCCACCCCTATCCTCCCAACCCCTTTCTTCTAACATTTTTGTTAAGTCATGTTCATAGTGACTGAGGATTTCTTCACCTGTATGAGTGAAACAATATGCATCAAAACTGAAGGTTGCGGGCTGTGCGGTACAATCGTTAGTACAGAAAGACGTGTTGTCTAAGTGAAGAGTTGCCTACTAAACTCTCAGACTTTTTTTTTCTTTTCTTTCTTTTTTTCTTTTTTCTTTTTTTTCTCCTCTTCGGGTTAACTCAGGTCTCTAATTACCTCAAAACGGCGCTTCTTCACCGAACGGTCAACGGCCTTGTCTAAACAAATTATAAATAAACTTAAACATAACAAAAGAAGAACACCGTTTCCGGGTCCTTCCGATGGTTGCTAAGGAGACAGTGCCAACGTGGACAGTGTCTATGACAGCCACGAAATCTTTCCGAGTACTGTACGCAACACTGTGGACTGCGTAATCGTATTACTCGCTCGCTGCCGCCCACCACCACCACCGTCCACCCCCACTCCCACCATCCGTCCTCATATGTATGTTTGGTTGTGACGTGTCACTGGGATGGAAAAATCGCTTTGTGAATGAGCTGGACAGCAGAGAGAGAGAGAGAGAGATTGGGAAAGGGGTGTCGGGAAAGGGGGAAGGTGGTAGTGGCGTTAGGGCCAGTCATTTACTTGGCAGTTGCCAACTTGTTGATGTCTGGCTTCCATTGTCACCCTCACCCACCCTGTATCCCCATCTCACCATTCTTTTGGCGTCTTTATTTGTTTATTTATTCATTCGTTTATTCATTCATCTTTATGCTTTCTCCACACCTCCCTCTTTTCTTCTTCACTAGTGTAGGCGTTGAGAACGCCCTGAAAGGGATGGGTCGATTCAGGATCCTTGTTTGTCCCTTCCTTTTCATCCGTAAAAGATGGTAAATGCTGTGAGGGGGTGGGGGGGGGGGGGGGGGGGGGCATGGGCAATGGAAGGGGGTTATCTCTGTTTTTGTTTATTTCAGTGTTATTTAATTATTCTTTTTAATCCCAAAGGATGGTCAGTGTCTGGCAACATAAGGATCTCACGATGGAGTTGTGCACACGGTATTGATCCTGCACTCTAGCGCAGTACTGTTGAGCAGGGTATATAGACTATGCACATTTTAAGAAGTGTTTATGATAACTCCGGAAAAAAAACAAAAACCCGTGGACAAACGAATCACAAGTCTTGTGATTCGTTTGTCCAGGGTTTTTGGCGGAGTTATTACAAACATCTTTCGAAATTTGTTCAGATTTCCGCCTACAGTCGCCTCCCTTGGCAACTAACTGTATAGACTGTGGCTTTTAGGCACGCTGAGGGTCGGCAAGATAACTCAAGAACGGATGGTGGTAGCGAGAGTTGACCGGGTGCTTTGTAGTTTGTACAACAACACGTTGATGCGAGGATCGTGCCGTCAGTCACAAGTGACTGAAGTTGGAGATCTGGAAGATGCTAAACTGATCATATGACGAACGAGTAGCCTAACCTTCTATCATTAAAAAAAAGAAATACAAGTATTTTTTAGAAAAAAGAAAGAAGAAAAGGTGGCGTTAGTGTGCGCAGCATCTTCTCAAGACGTTCTCACCACCCCCCCCCCCCCCTCCCCCCCGATTTTATTCCCACCGGGTTTAATGGTTAACTGGAGGGGAAATTGTGTGTGCATTTCTTTTCGTCTTATAACTGTGTTGAAGTCAGTGGTGTTGTTTGTTTGTTTGTGGTTCTTTCTTTCCTTCTTTCAGGGTTATGTTGGAGCAATCGAACTTTTCCTGCGGCGGCGAATGTGAATAAAAATTGGCTCTAGACATGCGACAGAGCGTGTTGACCAAACCTCTCACTCTGTCTCTGTCTCTGTCTCTCTCTCTCCTTGTCTGTCTCTGTCTCTTTCTCCCTCTCTCTCTCTTCCTGTCTTGTCTCCCCCCCCCCTCCCCCCCCATCCCCCCCCCCCCCCCCTTCTCATTATTTCTTCGTGTTCGGTCATTTTCTTTTCACACACACACACACACACACACACACACACACACACACACGTACACACACAAAATGTGGGGTCTGTTGTTGAATGTAATAACCTTGTTCCGGTCCTCAACCCTTGCTTCTGGTCCATTTTCCTCCCTGTCAGACAAACTTAGGTGACAAACTGGCTGAAAGACGTAAAGAGTGTGGGTAGCATCCGTAACCAGCAGGCTGTTGACAACGACGACACAAGAAATGCTGACGGGCCGAAACATGAAGATAAAGAAATCGAGCTCTGGGAGGCGAAAGATTAGTTCAGCTAAATAAAGGACCCTTTGTTCCTTTGCTTTAGGGTATAAAGACCATAAATAAGTCGCAGAGTACAGTTCTTGTACTGCGCATGCGTGAATTGATCGAGTCATGTTTCCGGTTCGTTCATTTTGAAAACCACGATTATATTTCGATTCTAGATGTCATATAGGCCTTTATGATTTACTGAGGCGAACGAAAATGAACAAAAATCAGCGTAACTGCTTCCCTTCATTTTGACCATGTGATGACACTAACCAGTTTACTTAGGTCAGGAAGCATACAGACTTAAACTGCACTAAGGACAGATACAGAGGCAATTAGAATGAGTTTTTGATGTTAGATTGCTTTGAGACTATACCATTTGTGCATATTATACATTGTTCCGCGACCGACGACGCGCACCATGGGCGTGTGTGTCATGCAGACTTTTAAGCGGAGTTGCTTGACTGTACAGGTCAGAGTTCGGGGTTACGTTAGAGGTCAAGTAATTTACAAAGCAATTTGAATAGATGGAAATTGCCCTGCTTCTGTGCTTTTGTTAAAATTTGTGCTTGTATTTGGGTTTGATGAATTAATTCAACGCTAGATGTCAACAAGGATAGTGGAAATATGCGTGACCAGTGGACTCTGCGTTCCTACGCTGTTGTTGGGGCACAGGGATTTGGGAATGAGACGACAGTCATGTCGATTGTGCTTAAACATAAAGTAAACAGAACATTGGGTCTGTCTCAAAAAGTCAGGCACAATGTGTCTTAAGGGCTTAATCGTGCAGTGAATTTGTTTTTTTTAAATAAGGGCTGATGTACTGAGAGACGTTATATGCAACTTTGTAATATAGAATACATAGCATTTGGGGACGTAATTCACAGCTGTGGACTCGGACCTCAATAGTGATGTTCCTGTGGAGAGACGAGGTCACAGAGATAGAGACCGGATGTCCGGGGCCGACAAAGGGAACGAGCGGCACAGGAAGTGTCGTCACTGTGGTGGATCACCCACAAGAGTACCGCTCATAAGGGAACGTGGTGTAACGATGGCTTCTCATCACGAGTTCTGCGTTTCTGTAGCCTGACCAGAAGCATGGGTATGTGGTCCCAGGACCTTCGACACCGCTAAACGAAAACGAGGAACGCTTCTCACTTTCTGTTTGTTCCGCCACTCTGTCTCTCACACTTAGACGCAAACTGGCGCACGTGTACA
>CM065722.1:19199246-19244246 GCA_033310375.1 Conus canariensis
AGACCGTAAAGTATGATAATTATATCAGCAGGAACGAAAAATTAGTGGTTCTCTTCTAAACACACACACACACACACACACACACACACACACACACACACACACACACACGTGCTTGCGCGCTTACGCACGTGCACACACACACACACACACACAACACACACACACACACACACACACACACACACACATATATATATATTATATATGTAATAAACAAATGAACTCTAAGGGTAAGTAACTGAGCAGCATTCCAGCAATTTTCAGAGCAGCTTGGTGTTGCAATGACTGCAAGAAATACTGAATTATAAACAAAGCTTGCTCTTATGTCTTAGATTGAAAAAATAGGGGGAGATAAGCATTCACATCTGCAGTGGTAGATAATTCTGCATATATATATATATATATATATATATATATATATATATATCTTTGAGAACAATTTCCAGTCTAAAATCAATCAAATTAATTTACCGGTAATATGCACAAACCAAATTCTCTTCCTCCTCCACCTCCTCCTTCTTCTGTCTTCTTCTTCTTCTCCTCTTTCTCTTCCTTCCACTCTCTCTCCCCCTTCTCCTCTCCCCTCCTCCTCCTCATTCATCCTCTTCTTCTTCCTTCCCCCCCCCCCCCCTACTTCTCCTCCTCCTCCTCCTCCTTCTTCTTCTTCTTCTTCTCTACCTTAGCTCTGTAGGGAGGCACAGGGACACCGCACTGAAGAAGAGTTCATCTCCATGAAATAGCATTTGAAAAGCAAGGACACGAACAAACAAAAACCTGCAGTCCTCAGAGATTCGGACGGGACCGACAGCAAGCCAGGACAGGCTCGATCTCCAACACCCACCATCCCCACCCCCACCCCTTCCACTTACGTGTCGGGGTGGAGGGGTGGGGGTGGAGAGACGGGAGGGGGGCGGGGGCGGAGGGATGGGAATATGGAGATTCTCAGCCTCACGGGGCTTCAGCTTCTCCTGAATCGATCAGCGATTCGATGAAAATCAACATATGAATTATTCCGTATGTGGACCACTGTTATTCCAATGATGGACTAGCTTCGCTGTCGAGCAGAACTAGGTCTCGAGTACAGAAGCGCTGGCCGTTTCCATACAAATGCACACGGATTCGTAAAAGCTGTCTCTAAGACATTGGGAAACGTGATGTGGCGCCAGTACAAATGGGAAGGACCATCCTGTTTCTGTGTATCGGGCTCTTTTACCAAGTCCGCATAAGCGGTTGGCAGAGATTTCGACAGAGAAAGAGGGAAGAGGTTGGTTAGTCGAGGTTTAACATCCACATCCCTCCCAGGCGGTATGGTGGCAGACAGTTTAATAAACTAAATGAAAAAGGTGGAAGTCGACGGCAGCATTTCCTCCTCCACCTCCACTGCTTTGCAAAACTTCCAGCGACTGGGAATTCTGATGATTCTGTCCACTAATCAAAAGACAGTGCTTGTAGACAAGATGTCCTTGTCGACCTCAAGCCCTTCGGACACTACCCCCATTTGTTTCGCGTGTCTTGGGGGGGGGGGGGGGGGGGGGGGGATGCCGATTCAGGCATTGCGTTATCGCTCATCGGTCTTCTAACCCCCACTCTTACTCCCCTCCCGTTCCCACTGGACTAAAATCACTAAGTGGTCCATCGGAGATAGAGCAAAGTCCAGACTGTTGCTGTCCATTTCAACAACTTAAGTTCACTATTCTCACGTGAACTTACACCAACTCCCAAAGGCCATCCCCCTCTGTTGACAGGTCCTCATGCCTGTGATAAGGTCGAGAAAGGACGGGTTAAAAAAAAAAAAAGAAGAAGAAAAAGAAAAAAGACAGAAAACGGTGGGGGGTGGGGGGACTATGCATGGGGAGAGGGGGGGGGGGAGGAACAAAGGAGGAAAGAAAAAGAAAAGAAAAAAGAAAGAGAGGGGGAAAAAAAGCGAAAAGTCGGTAGTACAATGATCTATGGCTCCATGGGGTTGCGTTCGTTTGTGACCTCATTTGATGGCACTGACCTTTTCCGGATGAGGATTAGGTAAAGAGCTTCCTACTGTCTCGGTCACGGGGGTGGACTGCAACATCAGTGCGGGTGCCGATCGAGTTACGCCTGGCCGTTCGCACTGACTGGCAGCGTGATTGTCTCTCCCACACTCTGCAGGCATTGGTTTTCGTGCTTTTTAGAAATAGTGTCTTTGCTGGTGCTCCTGATCGCTGGTTCGGGTTTCTACGTACTTTCCCACCGGCGAGCTGACTGTTTCAGTTCGAGACTGTCCTCTCCCCCTCCCCCGTTCAAACACATCCTTTTCTCTCCCCCCCCCCCCCCCCACTCTGTAGACCCCTTGACAGACACTTGTGCACTCAACTCTGTACCATCCCGATGCTGCCTTGTCGCGGGCGTGTTTTCAGTGTCACTTCGCTAGGTTTTCTTTCCTGCCAAAATGTAAGCAGCGATTCATTTCTCTGCGCTGTGTATACTACCATTATTGCTTTAATAAACAGACAGCAGAATGGAGCCACCTGCTTACTGGTGGGAACAAAAGGAAAGAACTTTTTCTTCACGTAATGTGGACATGACATGTGTGTGTGTGTGTTGTGTGTGTGTGTGTGTGTGTGTGTGTCTGCGTGCGTGCGTGCGTGTATGTATGTGTATGTATGTGTGTGTGCGTGCGTGCGCGCGCGCGCGCGTGTGTTAGCTTGTTCTGTGGAAAAGGACCAGTAATAGATAAGAGTGCAATGTCATGTGCGTTGTGACTATCCATCAGTCTGTTATCACCCAGTTTTTTTTAAGCAGACACCACGGGGTCTGTTCACGGGACCCAGCAGGCTCAACAACGGGGATCCTGACGTCATCAGAACGCATCTGTAATTTCTGTTTGGACAGATTCCAGCGTTGATGAATCCCACGGTAGGCCTAAGTGAACTTCAGACTTGACAGATGGCGTTCAGCGATGTTGTAACGACTCCTAGCTGTGGTCAGACCATAGCAGCAAATTCTTGGAGAGGACAAGGTCAAGGCTGAAAAGTTACGGTGATACAACTGGATCATTTGACACCCACATAAGGTCAAATTAGTCGTAACCGGGTAATGGTGATACCGAAGAGACTGCTGGGCCACAGTGACATGTCAGTGTATAAGCATCACTGTTGAAATCGGGCCAGGGTAACCTGCCGTAGGTCACATGAGCCACACAATCATTATGACCTCTGATCTCTTCGTTTCACCGAGTCCAGTTGTAGGGCAGCATAACATTTGACCTCACTTTGGGTCCCCCCCCCCCCCCCCCCCTCAGTTGGGGTCCATTGATCATGGAGTCCTGTTCATGAGACCTACTTACCAAGGGATTGTTGTGCAGCTCAGTTGCATGAGAGCTATCGGATGATTTGTTATGTGCTGGGATGTATTAATGATGGTATTGATCAAGAGGACATTTTTATAGCACTTTCCAAAAGTTCAAAACACTTTTCCAGAGACGGGAAGCACGCATGAACACAACATCTCTGCTTACATTCGCACACACATGCTATCTCCCTTTCTCCCTGTCCAGGCATGCTCGCTCCTAGGATGAAGTGCACGCATGCACACGCACACTCAGACACTCATTTTGCACAACTACCACAAGCTGGCACATAAATAAGATGGGTATTATGGAAAGACTTTTTGAAAAGAAATGTTCGTAGACCAGTTTTGAAGGATGTGAGTGATGGACTGATGGACAAAGACGGACAGCGAGTTCCAGGTTTGTGCAGCTAAAACCACTTTCCCCATGTCTTTCTCTATTCAACATTGGTAGGTAAAACGAAGAGACCTTGAATGTACAGAAATATTTAGAGGTTCAAAAAGGTATTGGGAGGCAGTTCTGTTAACGAGTTGGAAGCAAAGACAGAAGGTCTCGCATCCTATTCTTTGTTCAAGTGGAAGTCATTGGAGCTCTAGAGAGGTTTGCTGTGCGTAAACTTGCGTAAAGAATTTGGTGGCAGAATTTTGAACGTGTTGGTGAGGTCTCGGGATTTTCTGTTGATAGTAAACAAGAAATGAGTCACAATAATCTAGCCTGGACGAAATACATGCATTAATTGCCGTCACAGTTTCCTTTAAAGCTGCGTATTGGAAAATGGAGCTGATGCATCCTAGTTCAGTGTATGTGGCCTGACATATTCTTACGATGTGTTGATTCATTGAGAGATCCTGATCAAATCAATGTATGTGGCATGACCTATTTTTACGATGTGTTGATTCATTGAGAGATCCTGATCAAATCAATGTATGTGTCCTGACATATTCTTACGATGTTGATGCACTGAGAGATTCTGATCAAGTCATTGTCTGTGGCCCGACATATTACGATGTGTTGATTCATTGCAAGATTCTGAACAAAGTAAAACCGAAGGTCAATCAACGTGAGGGTATGTTCATGAGATTTCTTTTTTTTTTTCTTTTTTTTTTTGCCGCAGGAATTTTTTGTTGATGGGATCTGCCCATGCTTGATATAGTACAATAACAGATGTAAAGATCCCATATACAGACTCTGTGCTGCTCTGTTGCAGTGGCCGAGCCAGGGGCTGGCTTTGACTCTCAAGGCCTGGGCCTGAGGGCCCAGAAGAAACTGCTGGGCAAGATGTCCAGCAAGACCATCGCTAAGGCGTTCATCGACGACACCACAGGACGCGTGCTGGACAACACGTACCGCATCCTCAAAGAGCAAACGGGCAACAAAAAGGACGCAGAGAAGATCATGAAATACATCATCAAGACGGTTGTCAAGGTAACGAACACGTTCAGTTACTTTCAGGGAATGGAAGATGCCTCAGTGTCCGACTCTTTCAGATGCTGCACTTTGTGTGGGCCTATTCACGTATGTGTGCGTCTGTGCTTGTGCATACATTTAAAATTGGAGCTGGTATTATGCATATATGCAGCCTGTGACCGTCCTTGTGTACACTACAGAGCGTTTATGGGTAATATTTATTCGAGCGTTATGGCTTACAACATCTGGATTTATGATCTAGCTATTGCTAAACCTTGTTAACTTTCACCGCCCATGCCCTCACATACACTACCTAAGCCTCACAGAATAGACCACATTGTGTTTGTGGCAAAAGGGTGTTATTGATCTGGGCAGTGTTTGTGTGTGTGTGTGTATGTGTGTGTGTGTGTGCATGCTTTTTATTCACATCAGAGGGGGTAAATAAATACTAAAAATGCACAGCATTGCTTCGATTTTTTTTTTTCTCATGCTATGTAACACATATTGCAGTGTTAGCATTTTGATTTCATATATGTATATATATTTTTGGGGGCCATTTTTGATCATGTGTATCCCTTGTTCATGACATTGCTTTCGTTTGAAAGAATGATTCAGAAGATATGGGAGAGAGTTGATAGAGTGCTATCACGTCCAGAAACAGGTTTATGGTCGACTGACAAGAAAGGACTTTTTCCCCCCCGACACATAAGACAAATACAGATATAGATACTAAACTATTCGTCCAAGAATCTGTTAAGGCATGGAAACATGTGAACTACCGTTGGTCCTGACACTTATAGCCGCCTGTAGTATCACATTGTTGGGGGAAATGTTGGAACTAGTTGAAGTTTTGGGGCAGATGAGAGAGAGCAGGAATTGCACATTTGTGACCTCCAGCAAAGGGAGTTATGATTTTACCTGTGTTTGTTGATTGGTTTGACTGTCGTAAAGATTAGGCAATTACTACCGAGCCATTCTCAACGAAATTTGGAAAGGTAGTGTGGCCCAAAGAGAAACTCATGAATTTTTAGTATGGACCTGTTTCTCAAGATTATGCAAAACTCGATAGAAAGAGGGAATTAACCTATTAAATCTTAGTGTGGACTTATTTTGCAAGATCATGCAGAAACGATAGAACTAGTTTTGCAGAATGAGCCCATTAAAGTTAATGTGGATCTGGTTTGCAAGATTATGCAAAATCGGTAGAACTGGTTTAATCAAAACTTGGTAGAAATATGGAATGAACCCATTTAATGGTTGTGTGGATTTGTTTTGCAAAGTTATACTAAAACTAAAACAGTTGGTAGAAAGACGGAATGCGCTCAAATTTTAGTGTAGATCTGTTTCCCAAGATTATGCAAAAACTTCAGAAGTGGTTTTATCAAATCTTGGTAGAAAGATAGAATGTTGCTGTTGGATGAACTCATTACAGTTTAGTGTGGATTCAGAACGAAGGGTTGATCTATAATCTGTTCAACAATGGCAGTGTTCTGTTCTGTTCTAAGTGCCCTTCTGAATGGCAGATGAACATGAATCTGCATAAATTATCAGCATAAATTGCGTTCATTTCTGATGTCTGTCTCTGCACAGGTGGGGATTTTGCACAAGAACGACCAGTTCAATGCTGAGGAACTCAAAATGGTCAGCACCTTCAAGCAGAAATTCAATTCTTTGATCATGACTGTCATCAGCTTCTGGGAGGTGGATTTCACATACGACCAGATGTTCCTCACCACCAGTGTGGACGACTGTCGATCGCTTCTCCAGAACATCATCGCTCGCCATCTAACAGACAAGACCAAAGGTCGCGTTGACCTTGTGTTTAATTCCTTTGTGGATCCAGAATTTCTCAATGCGGTGTTTGGTCGACAAAGCAACTTCGAGCCACATATGAATGCAGTTGTTCAAGACTTGCACAAACTTATAGAAGAAGGCAATCTCTGAAAACTGGAAAAGATTGTGTGTAGATGTGCACATGTAGCCACTTCATAAATGATACACAAAACAGTCAACTGCCTGGTGTTCTTTGATACAAATAGTGCCTTTTGGTGAAGGAACCATTAACGACTTGGTTTTTCAGGTGGGTTTTTTTTGTGAACTGGGAATGGTTTCAGGCAAGAAAACCAAGTTTCAAACTTTACAAGTGCTTGTGTTTGCGAGTAAAATAAAACCAAAACGAACTTCAGTTGGAGATGCAACTTCGAGATCTTGCTGTCGTGATCATGACATGGACGTCATCTTTTTCATGTTTGTGTTAACAGCAAGTTCTGTTCCTCAGTGCTTCCTTTCAAACTGCTGCAAAGTTAACCGCCACCCTCCAGCTATGAGGATGACCAATGCACTGATGTACGGCCCATTACTGCCTTATTTCCAGCCTAGACAGACAGAACTATCAGAAGAATGGATTTTGTCTCTGAATTCATCTGTAAATGTGTCAGAAATGATAGTTGATATGCTTGGTGCATGTTGAATGTGGAAGTGTGCAATAACTGGATGCTGAAACCACAATTTAGTGTTTATTTTTGTGCAGTACTGCAGTCATCACTGAATGTTGATACAGGGGAAGCTTTTTAAGCTCCAGAGCCATACACACCGAACATGTTGTTGTCTTTAAGTGAATGTAGAAACAAACTTTTCAGCAAGTTCACTGCATGTGCGGAGCGGTGCTGCTTGCTACTGCTGTGCAAGTGTTGTATTTTTACAACCTTGTAAACATGACCTGGTTTATGGTCCGTTGAATGTGCTCAATAGACTGACCTGAAAGATTGGAAGCACTTTTCCACATGTTATTCATGTAATGTGTTGCTGCTGGGATTCAGATGACTGAAGCACATGACTGTTCCACCCCATCATTTAAAAAAAAAAAAAAAAAAAGAATCATGAAGGAGCTCGTTCAAAGAGCACGAGGTTCAAAACGCTTGCTTACACCAACATAGAAGTTAAAATCCAAAAGTCTAATGGCCACAGGGGCGGGCAGTGAACTACTAGTGGTTCACAATGATGAGGGTTCGGCGCTATGGAAGCAGAGCCATAACCTTCCCAGAATAGGTTGCCTGTTTACACCTGGTTAGACAGAGAGGTTCCTGGTTTGCTTAAAATCTGGCCCAGCAGGTGTTTCAGCGAAAACCACCAGTTCGATCATCTGAAGCTTTTCCTTTTTGACCGTGGGCCCCTCGTGTATCCAAGTTCATATTTCACATCGTATGGTTGACCGACTGACCTGGAGCAGATGACAGAATGAGCTGATGGGATACGATTTCTCACAGTTGAGCATGACCTATTAATGCAAGTCAGCTTTTCAGAGGTGTGACTTTAGTTTCATGACCAAGCCTGTATGTGTCTTGTCTCTCAGGTCTGTTCAACATCAATACTGTGTAATTAGTGTTGGGACTCTAAATCTGCTTCATACTATGATGCTTTTACTTCAACAACTTATTTACACTGTCTTTGTGAGAGCCGATTTTATATCTGTGTGAGCATGTGTGTGTGTATATACGCTCTTGCGTGCTTGTGTGTATATGCACTCTTTCTCTTCAATGTCTTGGCTATGCATCAATCAGAAAACAAACCAAGAATGTGAACGACCAAACTGCTGAACATCACAAAGGTGAACACCCAGGCAACAACTGTCACTGGTAAGTGTGTCGCGCAAACAACCATACAAATTGGGAAATTATACAATTCACAAAGAGATCATGGATCCTGGTTTGATGGAATGTTGAAGAAAAGGAAAGAACGACAAAAATCAGCACGATACAGAACAGACGGCCGATGCAATCAGCTGTTCTTTAATCCCTATGTTCATGTGGGGCAAAGAAAAGGAACCAGTTGGACTCCACCAGCATGAAAGTGGCATTAGAAGGGGTCCTTGTGGCTGGTGAGTTTAAAGTTAATGCAGAATTCAGGAAAGAGATGATGTTAAGTTCTGATTTTGTGTGTGTGTGTGCATGTTTTCATATTTGTTCCCCTAACCAGTGTCATTATATTCAGCTTTGCAGGAGGAGTGAAGAATTGCCAATAAAAGAAAGGCATTTGTCTGCAGCATGTTGTATGTAACAAAAAATAACCGAAGCTGTGATGTGTAACTCCCCCTTGCTGTAATGTTCCTAGTTATTCCAACAAGCACACAAAGATGCACATTAATCCTTATAGTCCAGCCTGCCATGGAGGCTACATCATTGCTGATTAAGATGATAATTATTGTTCAACAGCTAAATGTACACAGTCAAACAAATGTTGAAGAACCTGTAAATGAACGAGAAAAATACGTTAAATTTCTAAGAGCCCAATTTGATCCAAACCAATAGATTCTGCTCACTACTAGTTGAAGGGGAATAACTGTGCATGAGCTCATAAAGTTATTTCAGAGTACAGTGCCCATCATGGTTTAATGACAAACAAAATCCGTCTTGGATCATGTAGAAATCGAGGTGTAGTAATTTTGGAGATGAAAATTAAGTAGAGAATATAATTGTTTTCCTCGTTTTTTTTTTTTGGTTTTTTTTTACCGTTGTGGATTCTAGTAACCTTTCGTAGATCTCAAACCAAACATAGTTGGTGTGAATTTTACTGAAAAGGACATTCATTATGTTGGCAAAACTAAATATTACAAACTCTGTAGATCCTGATGGCATTCATCCTTAGCTGAATAACTGTCGGTTCCTTGCAGAGATTTTGACTGAAGTTGGGAAAATTCCCAATTGTCGAAAGCATGCTGAAGTCAAGCCAGTAGTTTAAAAACGGTGATTAAAATGGACTAGGAAACTACAAACCTGTTCACCGCAGAACCAAGATGCAATGTTACCAGGCCAATTTTGGAGTATGGAAGCATGGTTTGGTCTCCATAACTTGAATAGAAAATGTGCAAAGATGATTCACCTTTCAATCATTGGTTCATACCCCTGAAAATTCTTGCCGGGGTGGGGGGTTTCACCCCATGTTTTCTAGATATGGGTATGAATACACTTTGCTCAAAAACAGATGACAGATTGAGCGCTTTTTGTTCATCCTGCCCAGTGGCACCAGAACCTGGAGGGTCAGGGAAGCACCGACCCACCAATATGAACATTTTGTAGGGGGTTTGGGGTGGGTGCATACCAACTTCAGCTCCCCCTCCTCCATTTCCCCAGGAAAAAAAGCAAAGGAGACGAGAAGAAAAAATTTAACACACTATAAGCATATAATTTAACATACTGTATATAATCACTGCTCCAAGTCGCAATATTGTTTGCATCTTCCTGATCAGCATTTTGGTGAGATGGATCAGGTTCATCAGATATGCACCATTTTGTTTCGTTGAATTAAAAATGAAAATGGACTGCAAGTTATGGTGTGCCACCTCGCATCAGCCTCCTGTTTTCATATGCAACATCCCCACTCCATCCCCATTTTGGTAAGAATTTAAGATCTGGGAGGAAGGGGAGGGTATTGAAGGTAGTATTTTGGCTTCAGATGTAAACACCAAGATTGCACCATTTTGCTTCTTTAGATTTACAACAACAACAAAAACCTGTCGTGATGTGCATCCCTATCCCCTACCTCAGCCCCTTCTTAATATGCAACACTCCACCCCCTCTTTGACAAGAATTTGGAAGATGAAGATTGCTGGTGAGGAAAAAAAACAGGCCCAGACTGCTGGTGAACAGATACAGCTGCAATAAAGTTGACAGCTGGTTGGCATTGTACAAGGGATGATATGGAGTCGATAGCTTGTGAAAATGAATGACAGTCTCAAGACTGTTTCTTAATCATTTGAAACACAAACATGCACACTCAAGTGGAAACATCACACTTGAACCCTCCCCTCCCCCACTTTTTTCCTCCCTTTTCAGTTGATGCCAAAAATTCACGTCATCCTACTGTAATCCATTATGCCTGTGAATTGTGCAAGAGTACTTTCCCCGACATTCATTTCAGTGGATTGTGTGTGAATTTCTTGCTGTACAAGCATTCTTGGAAACCGTTATTTTTTTCTAACTTGTGAATTTTGATTATGTGCTTAGTAATCAATAAATATTACAAGTTGACTTCCATTGCCTTGACATTTGTCGTCATCATCATAAATGCACTCTTTCCAAGACAACTACATATCATCTTCCCCACCCCATCCCAGCACTTTCATCTTGAATTTGCTCAGCATGCTGAATGCAATACTGTTTATATTAGAGGTAACTAAATTGATGATCCACATTTAGAATGACAAGTATGTGTCACACGTCACCAACAGCAGTAAATCAAGACTGGTTCCTAAAATCATAGAAATGACATCGGTTACTCTAAATTCCTTCAACATAACTCTTGGATGTCTCTTACTCAAACATTACAGGCCTGGATATTACGACTCGGGTATTCAATTGTCTGACGAAAAAAAAAAAGGAACATTGTAGTTACTTTCATTGGAAAGTCATGGGCATCATAAACCATCATCCCGTTAAGTTAGTGCTCTTCTCGTCTTGAAAATGTTTTGCCAACTACTCTCTCTTTTCTTGTCATGGGGGGAGGAGGGGGAGAGTATTTTTTCATGACTGTAGTGAGACCCCATGAAATATTAGGATACTATATGAACTCAAAGAAAACATTTTTACATTGTGCACATGGCAAAGAGGCCTGATCAAATCAAGCCTCTCTGACACGAGCAGGCATTGCCTTACTCTGCACAGGCACTTTGTTAATGAAGGGAAGTAACTTGACTATGCGAGAACCAGTCAGCTTTGTTGTCGCTTGAGGTTTTTTTTTTCACATCTGGATATTTTTTAATCTGTTCAACTTCCATCTTTTCAAAAACTTTGTTACAGCTCCTCACAAGAATAATAATTTTCACAGCTGACCTTTCATTCAAACCTGGAAAATGCTGCTTCACATTTCAAAAACTTTTCGTACTCGGCAAGAAACCATGTTATCTTCTTCCTACATGCAGTGCGGAGAAATCGTTAAGGTGCCTCAGAAAAGTTGAAAAAAAATTATTGAAGTTTGTTGTTTGTTTTTTTTCCCCCCCTGTGAATGACCATAAAGTTCATATATTAATATGGTTATATGTGTGAATACCTGTGAATGACCATAAAGTTCATATATTAATATGGTTATGTGAATGTCAGGTGCCTGACAATGAACATGTCAAAACCACCAATACCATGACCCAACGGTCAAGTCAATTTCCCTTTGCTCAAAACTGGAAGGCTGGAGTAGCTGTTTTAAGGATCAGCCAGGTGTGCATCAGATCTGTTCACATTACTTGCTACACACAGCAGTTCAAGTCTGTGAGTTTAACTCTGCTGACACCCTTCGAATATTTTGGCATAATTTCTACTTTGGAAAACTTTGCACAATCAGGATGTCACGCATAACACTGAATCTCATGGACTGGAAAATGGCATACAATGTACTCTTTAATCTTAAGTGGATATCGCTTTCGACTACCCCCAAGCCATAGTCAATCATGGCACCAAAATGACGCCATCAGGGTTCCTACAGACTCCCACGAACAAAATTCAAGGAGTTTTCAAGGAGCGTTTGTTTTATTTCAAGGCAAGATGTGGCACGAAAATTACACCATTGTTCTTTTAAAACTTCATTTTTTTCTATTATGTTTAAAAAAAAAATTTTTTTTAAACATGGAAAAAACATTTGGGAGATTTCAAAGCTCTGGTGTGATTTGGGGACCACATATGGGGGCAAAATTATGAAAATTGAAAAAAAAAAAAGGATTCATGACAAGAACTGTATTTGTATCATAGCAGACATAAGGCACTTGAAGCATGACTTTTCTTGTTTTGCTGAGCTATAGTAATGCAATGACAAAAGGATTTTTATATACTGTTTTGCTGAGCTAAAGTAATGCAATTACAAAAGGATTTTCATACTGCTTTTTTTTTTTCAATAATTTTTTTCCATATGGGGGCCATCAGGCTTCGTGTTTCATTGCTTTCGAATTATTCCAATAGAAATAGCAAATTATATGTGCTGTTTTGACTTATAAATAAAATATAATTGCATGCAGAAATCATTTCTGATCAAAACAAAAAAAAAAAATACCAAGCTAGCTAGTCTGGATCCAGAGATATTGAATGAAAGTGAGGTGCAATGCCAAATACCTTGATTTTCCCTCACCACACTGAAGTCCTTTAGTAATTAGACCATCTGGAAACATTGTTTGAAAAATCTGAGAATTCTGTTCACAAGAGCTGAAGCTTTGGTGCGTGTTTACAGTGTGCAGTGTCCACAGAATTTCAGATTTCAGCACATCTGTCTCTGAGCAAAATGAGTCCACTGTGGCTGAAGAGCTGGTACTGGATTTGCGCACGGACACATCACGATCAGGATTTAATGACACAACATTCGCGTTCGACACTGCTGCTGCCGTTTTGTTCGCAAGAAAGTACGAGATGGGTATCGCTGCTGAAGATTTCGCCACCAGTAGAGCCACATGCTTTTTTCCTTTCCTTTGCTAGTCAGGGCACTCTCGCCCATTACTCGCACATCGAAACTTTTTTTGCAGACTGTGCAGTAGCTGGCATGTTTGTTGGCTTTGTCTTTTCTCGCCCAGTCAGAAAACTTGGGTTTATCCAACCACAGACGGTTGAAAGCACGTTTCCCCCCAGGCATTTTCAAGCTCCGTTCACAATGAACTGAACAAGCCGGAAGCGCAAGACCTTTTCTTCGCGCATGCGTAGAATTTAAAAATTGTGGAAGTTACAAATTATCTCCCTTGGTTCATTCTTTAGCAGACGACAACGTGGGATCGCGATGATGTAAAAATTTTGAAAATAATTTTTCATAAAAATCAAACTGGTTTTTTTTCCTTGCCACATTTAAAATATTTTGGAGACGATGGTTTGATTTTCATTGAGGTTTGGTCAACATAACCACATTTTATTGATTTTCAAGGGGTTTCAAGGTCTTGAAATTGGCTCTCAGAAATCAAGGAGCGTACGAACCCTCGCCATGAAGGTTCTACAAAGACATCAAGAAAAGTCACCCTTGCCTGACATTTTGCCTTCCACAGCCACACAGGGCTGGCTGAATGGGGTCAATTTTGGCGCCTATTATGACACGTGTGCTTTCTAATAACAAAGTTCTGTGACTTTGTTTGCTTCGTCACATTCTGAACTTTTTCAAGACACCCTCGCAAATTGCTGGCCGACAGCAATGAACTCATCCTTACATACTTCTAGATCAATAAAAGACATTTATTTACATGGGATCAATCAATAGCCACTTTCCATAAAACATACAAAATCTGGAGCTAATTCGACATGAAACATTTTAGTGACTATAAAAGATAGTGTTGCCTAGACTGACCAGCACATTCAAGGACCTAACCAAAAAAAAATTGTAATCAATAGGCTAAATATACATTCATCTCACCAAGCTCGGCCATGTCACTGCCAACAAAAACACAACAAGCTGCATACAGTCACATTGTCAGTTTTATTCAGATTCTGCTTTTCATTTACTGTGACTTGCGCATGGAATCTTTTCGTGAAGAACTCCTGCGGCGCTCCATTTTACGTTCCTTGGCCTCCTTGAGGCGCATGGCGAGCAGCTTGGCGTATTCGGCTGCGTCATTGCGTTTCTTCTCGGCCCTCTTGCGCTTCAGAGCCAAACGTGCTCGCTTGCGTTGCAACACAACTGGAGTCACCAGACGCTGGATCTTGGGGGCTTTTGACCGGGCCTTCTTCCCTGGAAAACAAAAGAAATTGAAATGGTAAGCATTCATCTTGATGTCGGCATTTTAATTCAAACCGACCATTTTTCCTCCCTTGAACCCTTTCAATCTTTCTCACCTTCATGCACTCTGTCAAATTAGTATTCAGCCATTCACTCGTGAAACCTGTAAACAATTATTACATGGAGTCTTTCAGTACAGACAGCAAATCAGAATCGAAACAACTTCATAAGCATGTTTTCCCACAACTCAGTCCTTTCTATCTACTCCCACACACACAAAAGAAATGGATTGCACATGACACCGTCCATCATCATTTCAAGCAACTGAAAGATCTGACCATGTGACATACTAAACAAGGTCTAATCGGCTAATAACATATCTATAGGTCTTGGTCTTACATAAAATGATTCTACTTCAAAAACAATTATAACCATCCTTGTAGTCCAAGCAGCAAGTTTTTGAGGATGAGATGGCACCTTCTTGAGGGGGATGCTTACCTCACTTTGTACCTACGCAATCATCGTATTCAACAGTAGACTTAGAAGGTGCTACTCTGTTATCTCGGATCGGAACTGGCGTCACTGAGCACCATCAAAGTTGACTTAGAAACAGCGCAGTGACTCCTCTGGTGGGTTGCATACTCATGAGATTGCAGTGCTGTGGCTGTTAACACAAAAACACCTGGGGATGGTGTGTGTGCGTGCGCGTGTGAACTTGAGCAAGACAACAAAAAAGGGAAAGCAGGTAGGTGCTAAGTGACACCTGTATAGAAAATCTGTATGGGGGTGGGGATTTCAAAGTCGTGGCAATATTTCAATTTGTCTTAAAAAAAAAATTTCTGACCAGATTGATCACTATCACCACATTTAAAAAACAAAGATTTTTAAAACATATGAAGCATATACAAACCTTCTTTCTCTGGCAATGGGCGTCTGACGACATACTGCCTCACATCATCTTCTTTCTGCAGGTTGAAGAGACGACGGATCTTGGATGCTCTCTTGGGACCCAAGCGACGTGGCACTGTGGTGTCAGTCAGACCAACAATCTCTCCCTCTCCTAAACATTAAATAATTATGTTTCAGAACACCATCTCTGTTACAATTGCTAATTTTATTTTTTTTTAAACAAAAATGTTAAAAGCTAACTTACATGTCAACACTGAGGTTTTTGATTAATGGTAAGGAACCCAAGACTTCAACCTCGGAGCTGGCCACTACCAATTGCTGAGGGGATTACGCAGTGATAATTATTTCCCCCAATAAACTGGATTGCGCGTCAAATATGGATCTTGTACGACCCGCCTCATCGGAAATGGAATAAACACAGTCAACTTGCTCATGCACACTGTATGAATCGTGGGCAACATAAATCATTGGTAGCATGTAGTCAAAAAGATAAAAGGTAAAGTGGATCTGCAATGTCCAATATGACTTGACTCTAAATTTTCACTGGCATGTTATCTCAAAAACTGTCTGCAAATTTGTCTTGCTGGAAAGTCAAGCAATGTGAGCTTAGCACAAATACACTTGAATGTAGATTCATTGTTGGCTAAAATACAATCTAGAAACAAGTGAGCAGCAAGTACCTGTTAAGTACCATATGTAAACACTTTTTCAATCTCTCTTTCAAATGCAAGACTTTCAAAATGAAAACTTTATTATCTGCAGCTCTGTAAAGTCTCAAATAAAGTGAAATGCACTGGCAGACACTTCATGTTGCAAACAATTCCTGTGCATACACAAGCTTGACTGTGTATTGCCAAGGATGAAGAACAGTTATTTCAAGCTGCTTTTCTCCTCAAAATTTGTCAGTCAACAAAGAATTCTGGTAAGTATTATTATTCAAACTACCCAGTACACAGCATCTAATTTCACAACTGTTTAAATACACTGAAGTATTTCCAAATTTAACATTTTTCCTAGCTTCATTCTTGATTACAGTTGTACGCATTCCACAAGATCAGCCACGGCTGTTCAGAGCAAGCCACTTAGTTTTGAGAGGAAGGGGAGTTTACAGCTTGCCCACAGCTACAGAGGCCAAGCCGTGAATGCAGCACAGCTTTATTTTTCTGTCCTACACGAGACACTTAGTGAAAGGGCAAACAAACGAGGCTTTACACATTTCTAATCCAACATTTTTGTTGCTGTAGTCTGAGCAGAGGCATGTATCAAACGTGTACTACTTAACTATGGAAAATTAACTTCCCAGAAAGTGATGTCATTTTTGTACAATTTTGTGTGTGTTGTCATTGTTCTAATATTGCCTGACCACTTGCGTACAAGTTTTTATGCCGCATCTACGTTATCTACAGGAAAATAAACCCAGTCGAGTTTGGTATTAAAAGAATTGTTGGGAATTTCTTCAATTCAGTCATCTCAAGAGCGCAGATATATTACATTTTTCATGACAATAACTAATTATCAAACCTATAGCCCCATTTGTAATGACCGCTGAACCATGCCGAACACATTGCTGCCAGACCAGCTATGCACAGATGACAATCAGTTGGCCGAATACAGTGCGGTTAGCTGGCTGGTGGGGAGCGACCTGCAGAAAACACCCCTTTCCCTGACCTGCATTCACGGCTTGGCCTCTGCAGCTGTAAACTCCCCTGCGACTCAAAACTAAGTAACTTGCTCTGAACAGCCGTGGCAGGTCAGGGAAAGGGGTGTTTTCTGCAGTCTGCTCCCCACCAGCCAGCTAACCGTCCTGTACTCGGCGAACTGAATGTCATCTGTGTAAAGCCGGTCTGGCAACAATGTGTTCGGCATTGCTGAGAGGCCATTACAAGTGGGGCTGTTAGTTTGATCATTAGTGGTTGTCATGAAAAATGTAGTATATCTGTGCTTTTGAGATGACTGAATAGGCGAATTCCCGACAATTCTTTTAATACCAAACTTGACTAGGTTTATTTTCCTGTAGATAATGTAGATGTGGCATGAAAGCTTGTACACAAGTGGTCAGGCGATATTCAAACAATGACAACACACACACAATTGTGCAAAAATGACATCACTTTCTGGGAACTTAATTTTCCCTATGGACTACAACAACAAAAATGTTGGATTAGAAATGTGTAAGCCTTGTTTGTTCGGCCCTTTAACTAAGTGTCTCGCATTGGACGGAAAAATAAAGCTGCATGCAGCCCACTGTCTACATACCCTTTTACCACCATGTTAAGTACCGTGTGTATGCTTAATAGAAAACTTATCATTTTGAAAGCATCAATGGCGAACAATTCACCCACTCATGATGAACAACCGGCTGACAGAAATGGATGTACCAAGCCCAGAATGCTCAGATGAAGCCCCCTGCCACTTTCCTCTGATGTGGGCTGTTCACAGAATATTTTCTATCAAAACCATGTTATGGAATACCCATAATAATGGCCAATGGAAACACCTTACAATCTCAATGGGCCAGTCATATCCCTTTGTCAGTAGCGAAGATTTTCTCTTTCAAATGTTTTTGTCAATCAGAGCGAGTGACTCACTTTGTTCAACTCAAAGGTAGCCATTCGACTACATCCTGAGCACCAGAAATTGAATTACTGTTTAACCATAGACTGGACCATGAAAATCCAATTCCCAGACAGCTTTACCTTAATTGCTACTGGTATACTATTCAATAAAAAGCAGCGTATTTTCTACAAAGAGTGTGTACGAAATTCAAACACTTCGTTAAAATTCGGTAGGGGTAAAAGGGGAAGGGGAGGGGCCATTTTTCACCTGCCATCTTCCAGGTACTAGCCACCTGATCTTATATTAACTGTAGAAAAAATAGGTTCTTTCTACCACAAATTACTTTTAAACCCAATTCATCTGCATCATTTGGAGAAAACTCTTGTTCTCTTACTAAATTCCCCCCCCCCCCCCCCCCCCCCCAATATTTCAGGGGATGCTGTCAAAGAACCAGACACAGCCGAAGGTGGAATTAGTGAGAGCTGTTGCTCTCTGGTCAAAGCCCTGCTCAAGAACTTTGGTGCAGAGCTAGATTTTGTTTTTCAATGCATTTCTTTTCATTCATTGTATTTTTGGCATTTTTTGCAAAACATGAACAACATGCAGCAAAACTGTGGTAAACAAGTCTGGATTCCAAATGACAATCCAGTGCTAATACCTGGTGGTCTAATCACAATTTGCACACTGTTCTGACTTGCAGCACAAGGTAGGGTGTAGTTTTCCTTCTCTTTCTGCACTCACACAGGTCCACAGAAATAAAGTACAACCCTTCAAAAATGTTACAACAGGGTTCCTACTGACTCCCAAGAACAAAATTCAAGGAGTTTTCAAGGAGAGTTTGTTACTTCAAGGCAAGAGGTGGCACGAAAATTAAACCATTGTTCTTTTAAAACTTTTTTTCCTTCTATTATGTTAAAAAAAGACACGGAAAAACATAATTGGGCGATTTCAAAGCTCTTGTGTGATTTGGGGACCACAAATGGGGGCAAAATGATGAAAAATGAAAAAAAAGGTTCATGACAAGAACTGAATTTGTATCATACCAGGCATGTTAGGCACTTGAACCATGACTTTTCTCGTTTTGCTGAGCTTTAGTAATGCAATCACAAAAGGATTTTTATATATTAGTTTGCTGAGCTAAAGTAATGCAATTTTATATATCTAAACTGCTTTTTTTTCAATAATTTTTTTTCCATATGGTGGCCATCGGGCTTCGCATCTCCTTGCTTTCCAATTATTCCAATAGAAATAGCAAATGATACGTGCTGCTTTGACTTTTAAATAAAATATAACTGCATGCAGAAATCATTTTTGATCAAAAGAAAAAAATTACCAAGCTAGCTAGTCTGGATCCAGAGATATTGTACTCCTTGCACATCAACCGTTGTTGAAAAAAGTGATTTTGAGAAAACGCCCTTTGAAAATAAAGAAGTTACGCAATTTTCACACACACTTCCTTCATAATAAAGTCATTTTTTTACTTAGAAAAATGTGAAAATAGACAAAACGAACACCACAGATGGTTTCAACAGACATCCTTGAGCACAAAAACACATAAAACCCGAAACACGATTTTTGAAAGAAAACCGTCAAATTTTCATGCCACCTCTCTACACTACTTACGTAAAAAAAAAAAAGAAAACAGAAATGGCAGTTTGATTTTTCTGCGTTCAGGTTTGATGAAAAAAATTATTTTAAAACAAATTTTTACAAACATTGTCGCGATCCTGGACCGTTGTCGGCGATTTAACCAAGGGAGATAATTTGTATATCAATTATCTCCCTTGGTAAAATCACACAGTATTGTGACGATGTTTGTAGACGATGTTTGTAAACATTTGTTTTAAAATAGTTTTTCATTAACCTGAACGCAGAAAAATCAAGCTGCCATTTCTTTTTGCCATATTTAAGATTTTTGGAGCTGATGGCTTGATTTTCAAAGGTTTTCAAGGAGGTTTGATCGACAGAATCACATTTTATTGATTTTCACAGGTTTTCAAGGTCTTGAATCCCCTGTCAGAATTCAAGGAGTTTCAAACAGCGTACGAACCATGTACAAAGATGTTCAGAAAATCAGCTTACTCCACATAAAACATTACAGACACTACCTTGTGTCATGAATAATGACTCGAGTGGACGCTGTCCTTGCCATAATGTTGTACAGCAATATCCTGAAGGAACATACGCCCAAGTTTCTCACCACAATCTACAAGGGTGACACTTTAAAAATCTGAAAAAACTGAAGGCAGGGGTCCAGGGGCCTAACTGGAAAACTTTTTCTACCAGCACAATGGCGCGACGTAGGCTAACAAAGATCGCTGGACCTGTGTTGTCTTCAATGATAGAGAGCGCTTCCTCATTTCCAGTCGTCTGCTACAGTGCTGCTTCGGTCATAATACCGCCGATTCAACTGTTTTTTCCCCCAAAGAATTTTTTTTTTTTAATAACGAAACTTGAAAAACGGAATTTCCATCTGGGGCCTTGCCGAGAAAACGGATTTCAGTCACCCAGACGGAAGAGTGGCACCCATGCATCTAGTACTTTGGAAACCTTACCTTTCTTCACAATGACAAGGGAAAGAACTGACAGGTTCGAGTCAACGATGCACCCATGAACGCTCTTTCTGCGACGTTCACCCGTGCGACGAGGTCGGTAGCAGCTGTGGCCCTTGCTAAGCAGCAGGCGCACACGACCATTGGTCAGAACACCTTGCTTCATGGGAAATCCCTGCTTGTCATTGCCCCCAGTAATACGGAACACGTAGCCCTGAAAATAAGAAATGTCCTTTAAAATACTGATGATTTAATTATCTGGAAAGTGAAATGATTGTATCTAGTGTCACACGATATTAAAACTCTTGTCAAAACTGGGAATGATTAATGCAAATCAGAAAAAACTGGGGTCACGATGTAGTACAGAATAAGACCATTCGTACAGAAGTCACTAACAGCAACCACAAGGGAACTGGTCAAAACTCATAAAATTTACGTTAAATGACAGTTACTCAGGGCACTCAACAACTACTCTATATCAATTATGTCTTTTTTTTTCACAATTGCTTCTTGTAACTGCATACAGACTGGCATAACTAAGAAAACTCTTTACTGATAAAAACATTAAAATTTAGTATTCAACAACTGGAAAAACCACAAAAAAAATTCTTGCTCCTTAACCCTCTTGACAAGCGAGCGCCCGCTAGCGCCCAACCGGAAATCACACAGCCAAAAGGCTGAGCGCCTGCCAGCGCCCGGTAAAACACGTGGCAACAATGGGCACCAACATGTTTCTCGTAGAAAAGGAAGTCTCGCGAGAACGTGACTTCCTTCTTCCTGTGGCCATTTACTTCCGTTTGCAAAAAACGCGAGTCGATTCGTGCCGTAGTTCTCGAGTTATGAATTTTTAAAGTTTTGTGGTCGAAATGCTGTTTTCCACCATGGCTAACCTTGATTTCTGCCGTTCTATAATGAGATTTAGTGGTGAAGATACTGTGATTTGTAGGATTTACGGCATAAGACTTAGTGAAAGTGCTGGGTAATGAAGCTTAGAGTGACCTAGATTTCGACTGGGATGAGGTTCAAGGTATGATAAACGATTCGGAAGAAAGTTCTGAAGAAGATTTTTTTTCCCCCCGAGTAAATGGCTCATGTGACATTCTTCAAACTTATGATATAGCAACATATATATTCATAGGAACTTATTTTCATTCCACTATTTCCTTTCCTCTCTTTTAAATTAATTTTTAAATTGGGTAACCATGTTCAAATTACGGAGTTACTTACCTTGCCGATGGTTTTCGGCGTAACTAAGCTCAAGTAAGTGCATACTAAGGAGGGTCAACAGGCGATTCATACCACAAGTACACACAGAGATTCAACTTCCTGCAAAAACATTAAATTCACGTAGAGAATTTTCTTTAATGTACCAAATGATCTAACTAGTGTGTTGAAGAAAACCAGATAAGCCTACCTTCCATTCATCACCTAGTGAATCAGCTGGTACTTCAGCCGACACTCTCTTTTCATAAAAAGGCCTAATCTTCTTCTCATCGTCGATTTCAACCAGTTTCTGGCACCCAGTGGCTGGGAATGCGATGTTGAGCTGCAAAATCAAGTTCAATACATTCTTTCAATGTACACTTTCATATTGCTCATGCACAAATCCACATTTTTATGTTGAAACTACACACATCCTACATGTATGTAAGCAAGAACGATGTGCTTTACAGTATCATTTTGCAGATTTAATGAGCCATTCTCAGGGCATTACATAGTGTTTGAAAATTTTGCACTGTGACAAAATCTACAAGATCTACAACCAGCGTGTGCATGTGTACATGTGTGCATATGTACTTGTGTCTGTGTATGTGTGTGTGCGCATCCATGTGTTTGTATGCGTGTCTGTATGTGTGTTAGTGGACATGCGTGCGTGTGTGTTTTGTGTCTGTGTGTGTGCGTGTGCACCCCCATCAGATCTAGAACTACATTGGAGAACGTGTTTCTACATAGAGAAAGAGCAACATTCATGTTCTGTCCATGTTCTGTCATTATCTGAGTCCATGTTCTATGTTCTGTCACTATCCGAGTCATGGTCACTTCTCTGCAGTATGGTCTATTCTGTTCTTGAAAGAGGGACTCTTCTCAAAAACTCATTTAATACCACCTCATTGTCTCAGCAAAATGACAGTTACCACATTTACAATCAGTATCACTTATTTTTAAAAAAATAAATTTAAAAAAAACGAATTATCAATGCAGATTTACATGCTTTTAATGGATCTGATATCACAGCTGCTGAAACATGCTTCAAAAGACACACACTGTGTGTGCCATGTCTGTAATATGGTAAATTATCAAAACAACAAAAAAGGCAATATCATAACAAAGAACCATAACTTTCTCCTGGCAATATCCACAATTATCCATGTGTACTCTAACATGAAGTACAGTCAAAGCAACTGCTTGATCAAAGCAGCATACCCTACAGCACACAAAAATTTGAGCAGAAAAAGTGCTTTGCCATACTTCAAACAAAAGTAAATGGGAGTGAATGTGGATATTGCCTTTGTTCTTCATTACCCCGCAGATCTAACAGTGTTCTGTCTAGGTCATCTTCCCCTGCTTATATTGCTCATGATGTTCAGATTTAATTTCTCATTTTCTGGGATCAGGAGTAGATAACCCATGCGAGCTTTACATCCCTCCCAAAACACTTTTTTCACTGATGCCAATTCAGTTATATATTTGCTTGCACAGAGTATCTTCCACAAAACCATGCGTCCACACAAAATCAGATCAAATGTGAGCCTGTAAGTGACAGTTGGCTATCATGTTCTGTACAGCCATGACTGATAATGGCACACAGCTGGGTGGAACACCAAAGTTTACTGACAGGTATTTACGTGAATTTTAAGGCTTGTTTGTCCAACTGCTTACATCTGACATGCCAAAGTTTTATTCAATCTTGGAATGATTTCAGCTTCTTTGTTCAATTGGTCACAATCATGCAAGCTTCACTGGACCAGGGAGTAATACCTGTTGAGTGGCGAGATGCGAGCATTGTTCCTTTATTCAAAAAGGGTGACAAAACAAAAGCAGAGAACTATAGACCTGTATCTCTTACATCCATATCAGCAAAACTACTTGAACACATAATATATAGTAGCATAATGAATCATCTTGACAAATATGACTTCTTAAATAGCGCCCAGCATGGCTTTAGACAGCGAAGGAGTTGTGAGACACAACTTATAACAACTCTCAATGATTTTAATAACTGTCTTAACAACAGACTGCAAATAGATGCAATTTTATTAGACTTTTCTAAAGCCTTTGATAAGGTTGACCATGAGGGCCTGCTGCTTAAATTAGAACACATCGACATTGGCGGTTCTTTGCTAAAATGGGCTAGATCATTCCTCGTCGGGAGAACGCAGAAAGTTGTTGTGGAAGGGTCGTCATCCCATTGTAAACCAGTCTTGTCAGGTGTACCACAGGGAACTGTTCTGGGGCCCTTGTTTTTCTTAATTTATATAAATGACATAAATAGAAATCTCCTTCCTGGGACTACTATAAGGCTTTTTGCAGATGACAGCTTAGTATATAGAACAATCAGAAGCAAGAATGATACACGCATTCTACAAGAAGATCTAACGGTTTACAAGAGTGGGAAAGAACTTGGAAAATGGAATTTCATCCCCAGAAGTGCCAAGTGTTGCATATATAAACGCTCACCAACTAGATCAGAATATTCTATTCATAATACTATTCTTAGAGAAACCAATGCTGCAAATATATTTGGGTGTGATTATAGACAGTCGTCTCAAATGGAAAGAACATTACAATTTAGTATGTAAGAAAGTAAATAACATCTTAGCTTTCTTATACAGGAATATCAATGACTGCCCCCAAAAGGTTAAAGACGACTGGTACAAAACACTGGTTAGACCAGTACTGGAATATGGTTGCTCAGTCTGGGATCCTTACCATCTAAAGGACATTGATAACTTCGAAAAGATTCAGAAGAGAGCAGCACGGTTCGTAACTGGGAACCATATCAGAGAAAAGGGGAATCAGAGAAAAGAGGAATACTAGGAAGAACATGAGGAAATTAGAATGGAAACCCTTAGAACTAATAGAAGAGAGAAGAGCTTTTATCAAACTTAATATCTTCTTCAAAGGCAGAGCTAAACTAATTGATATTCCAATGGAACAACTAGTATTGAATAAAAGTAGCACCAGGAGTGGCAGTCAATGTTATACCATATCTGCATCAAATATTGACAGCCACTTACATTCATTTATCCTAGTTCTGTACGGCTGTGGAACTCGCTGCCGGGTGCCATCAAGATAGCCACAAATGCAGTCTCACTCAAAAAGCAATTTGATACAACAGTTCTGAGATCCGCATACTGATGATTTTCTATTTTAACTTCCCAGATATTTTATGGTTACCTGGGCCTGAATCTGGCCATTGCTTTTAACTTCTTGAATATCGAGCGCGACCCCTTGTTGCCAAATTTGCTCCAGAGGCTAACAGCCTGAGTCACTCTACTTTTATTATTTTATTTTACTTTTTAACATGCGCGCTGGTGACCTACTCGTTTTTGAGTGAACCAGTATTTTAGGAAGAAGATGCAGCATGCACGAGCATGCATGGTCAGGTGTGCAAATGACTTGCCTGTGTGTAGCTGGTCATTTCAGTATGATAATGGCATGTCTAAATTACCTTTTCTTCACAGCAAAGAGCTCGTGTAACTGGTGCACCCCATGGTTAATTTAATACTCTACGTCTTTGTGCAAAACGAAGCTGATGTGAACCACTGTAAGAAAACTTGAAATCGGTACTCAACCACCATTACTAAAATAAACAAAAGACTCATGAATGTATTTTTTTTTAAGTTTGGGACTCCTTCAGTGGGTCCGATGTGTAATAGGATCAGGAAAATAGTACAAGTGCCTCCATAGGTAAAAGACCTCTTACATATATAGATTCAAATACATAATGAGAATATATGAAAGAGCCCTCCACCCCATCCCCCTCTTTTCTTCCTTTCGGTCCAACTCAAAACTAATAGGGGCAGAAAATAAGCTGAACGACAAAGCTTGGTATGGGCTACCTCCGAGTCTAAAGTACGACTTTTTAAAAAAACTTTTATTACCTTGGACTGTTCACAGTTAAACGTTGTGATTGAAAAAGCCACAGACAGACGAAGCCACGAGTTCAGACCAGATATGCTGTAAGTGCAATCTTCACTACCCTTGCACCTTCATTTTCAATCCAGATCATCTACTTAAAAATAATCAGTTCTGGAATAGTCACGGTCTATCATTGCAAACAATGAGGGATGATATAAAATGAAGTCACAATATTATCATATTAACAATAAAGATATGTTAGAAACCAACAACAAATATCCACGCACCTTCATCGTGAGGCCGTCCAAGTGCTTCGCTTGCTGACCGGAAAAGGAAGTAGCATCATTTGTTGCCGATCCAAACTTTTTAAAGTTAGATCAATGATTCTCTTTTGGGGAGAAAAATCACACTAGAATGTAAAAAAAATATATATATGACTTAATATACTAAAACGCGTTTCTATAGTAAACCATTACACTAGCGAACAGTTTGCTATTTATTTGTTTCGTGTCAGAATGGGGGGGGGGAGGCGGAGGGGGCAAAAAAATCTTTTTACTACAACTCTTAGAAATCTATCCTAGATTACTACAAGTAAAAATCTTGTGCACTAACCAGTTCTGGCGACAGAATTCGATGCTGGGTCGAACTGACAACAGGGGAAAGAATGGGGCCGTTCGACGCTAAATGTGTTGAAAACTGAATCCATTTTCATAATTCAGTTTCAGCACAGACTAAGGAGGTTACACAGACCGTCAGTAAAGACAAATCGTGATGATTTCGACAGAGTAGTGTCCCTTAGACTTGGGTGGTTAAACAGCATGGCTACGAAAGTAAAGAACGGCGGACATCTTTGTGCAGCAATAAACTGCACGAATTCGATATGGAAAAAAAGACTGTAGACAAAAATCTTTTTACAGATTTCCGAAAGACCAAGCAAGGTATAGTTATGTTCAACATGGGAATTAGTAGATTTGTACACGCACAGACCATGTCTGTTTCTTAGCAAGTGAAAGTTTCGTTAAAGACCTTTTCAGATTTAGATCTGAATGTATAAAATAAGCTTTAGTTTTGTGTACACACAGTAACACAAATGCAAAAATGCTTAAGTGTGCACACACACAATTACATGTGTGCATGCATGTATGCATGGGATATGGGTGAGAGGGTGGGTGAATGGTGAACGAATTGGGAAGGAGAAAAAAGCACCATATAGATAGATCTGTTCACAAATAGACTAGGTCGAACGACACTGACATAAACATACGCGTACGTTTGAGCATATATCAAGATATAATGCATGTGTGTTCATGCGCGCGCACGTGTGTGTGTGTGTGTGTGTGTGCCTCTGTGTGTGTGTGCGCATGCGTGTGTATGTGTGTGCCGCTGTGTGTGTGTGTGTGTGCCTCTGTGTGTGTGTGGGGGGGGGGGGGGGTTGTCTGCCTCTGTGTGTGTGTGTGTGCGTGTGTGTGTGCCTCTGCGTGTGTGTGTGTGTGCCTCTGTGTGTGTGTGTGGGGGGGGGGGGGGGGTCTGCCTGTGTGTGTGTGTGTGTGCGTTTGTATGTCCGTGTGTTTGTCTGCCCGTGTGTGTCTGTGTCTCTGTGTGTGTGTGTGTGTGCGTGCGTGCGTGTGTGTGTGTGTGTGTGTGTCAGTGTGTTTGCATAATTGTATGGTCGTTGTTATGCAATCATACACATCACATGCGCACAACACGCACACACACGCACACACACACACATCATACACGTCTTTGAGTTTGTGCAAGTAGACATGCAACATGCACAATGGGAGCGGATTGTCAGGAGAGCGGGTTGTCAGGGGTAAATGTCCAGAAGTGAATTGTCTATGATGGGTGAATTGCCTGTGGTGAACTGTCTTGGGTGAACTGTCCTGCTCCAAAACCGTGCTTGCAATTGTGCGTACATGTCTGCGCATGCACATGTGTGTATGTGTGGGTGTACCTTTGTGTATTTGTGTACTTGCATGCATATGTGTGTGCACATGTGTAACTGTGTGCATGCATGTGTATGTGCACGTGTGTGCGCATATGCATGTGTGGGTGTGTGTGTGTGCATGAGTGTACCTGTGTGTATGCGCGCACTCATGTGTGTATGCATCCAAATGCGTGTGTGTATAACATGCATGCATATGTGTATATGCGTGCGCACACATGTGTGTGTTAGTATGTGTGTGCATGAGCTTCAGTGTGTGTGTGCGCACATGTGTGAATGCATATGCATGCGGTTAAATGAGTGCAGTTTGTGTGTGTGTTCATTTGTGTACGTTCCTGTGTGTGTGTGCGTGCATGTGTGCGTGTGTGTGTGCGTATTTATGTACATGCATGCATGTGTATGAGGTGTATGTGAATGTATCGGTGTGTTTTAAACTTGAAATATGCTGCTTTGAATGCAACAGCAAATACTAAACCTGAATACTTTAACCACCCACAGCAAAGGGAAGTAATCGAAATTTTGGCTTGTAACAAGATAGTAAGGGAAAGAAGGCAGTGAATATCTGTGTATACTTAATCTGTGGTTTCAGTTTCATCAATGAGGTGTTAGCCCATGTGCTCAGTGCCACACCCGCAAAGTTACGAGATCACACTGCGCACGATTTGAAGCTGATGGATGAATCAATTGATGACTAAGATGAGAGAATTTAAGAAGAAGGTCTCATGGCTATGACTTAGCAGATGTCTGACCTACGCATTAGCCCAACGCGCTGGTCAGACCTTGGATACCTACCTAACATTGGTTGTGCCACAATCATTATTGTATATAATGTGTGGCGAGTGCATATGTGTATGTGTGTGCATGAGTGTGTGGGCACAGGCCCATGTGTGTGCCAGTGTATGCAGAGTTTGCGCGAGTGTGTGTGTGTGTGTGTGTATGTGTACAGTGTGGGTGAGTAGTGTCTGTGAGTGGTCTCTGAAAATCACAGTGTGTAAACCCTTTACAATATCACTTTGTGTGTAAACCATCTACATATCACTTGTGTGTAAACCCTCTACATATCACCTTGTGTTTAAACCCACTACATATCACTTTGTGTGTAAACCCTCTGCATATCACTTTGTGTATAAACCCTCTACTTATCACTTTGTGTGTAAACCTTCTACATATCACTCTGTATGTAAACCCTTTACATATCACTTTTTGTGCAATCTTTTCCGAACACAGCCATATAATTGCAAAGCGTACAACACATATACTTTTTAAAATTCTGTTTATTAGGTCAACACAAAAAAGGAATGTATTAACATATGTGAATCTATGTACTTCTATTTGAAAAATCAAAATTAGTTATTGCTTGTGTGGGTGTGTGTGTTTGTGAGTGTGTGTGTGTGTGTGAGAGAGAGAGTTCTTTTGCGCGTGCATGTTCGCGCTTGAATGTGTATGCGCGTGTATGTGACTAGTGAATGGTATGGTGTGTGTGTGTGTGCAGTGAGTGGACTGGTGGGCATATCTGTGAGAGAGTGGAGTTGTAGGGTGTCCGTTGAAGGGTGGGCGGATGAGGTGGTAGAGATTTGATGTGGGTGAATGTGTTGCTGTACGTGGTGTCTGTTGTACACTGCACATTGTGTAAATCCTGTACATGTCACTTTATGTACAATCCTTTTCCAACCAGCCCCCAGTCAGAAAGCATGCTTTTACAGTTGCTTACATTATGTACAATTTAACACTCTAGCTGACAGCACAATAAAGAAAGAAAGAATAAAAAACATGAAGAAGCATACTGACATAGCTACAACAGATATGCAACTGCAAAAAAAAAAAAAAAAAAGCAAATGTGCTCGTGCTGTGTGTGCGTGCGTGTGTGTGCGCGTGCGTGCGTGCATAAGAGTTGGTGCAGAGCGTGCGCACACACTTGTGTGTTCAAGTGTGTGTGCTTGCAGGCTGTACCAAGAGTTGGTGGGTATGTGTGTGTGAAACACATTTGTGGGATATACGTTGAAGAGTGAATGGGTGGTTGGGTGGAGGAATGTTGGTGCGAGGAGTTGATGTGGATGAGTATGTTTCTGTGGGTGACCTGCTTTGCATGTAAACCGTTTACATACCACTCTCTGCACAACTCTGGTCTAATCTAGCCACAAAACAGCAAAGCATAACTGCATGACCCTTTTATACTTAAGACTCGAAACAGGAAACCATTGTCATGTCTCTTTTACAATAGCAAAGCGTTCATGAAAGCCCTGCATATAATTGAAAGTTCTGTTTACAGCACAACAGCAGCGGTATAGATTACACTGACATGAATCGATTACATTTTTTTATTTAAAAAAAAAAAAGAAGAAAAAAAACATTCATTCTCACTGGGACTTGTGTGAATGCGTCGTGTGTGTGTGTGTGTGTGTGTGTGTGTGTGTGTGTGTGTTGTGTGTGTGTGTTGTTGTTGTTGTCTTCAATTTAACATCTTTCCACATTAAGTGATATTAGACGAAGGGAAAGGATTTGGAGAGGGGGAGCATGAGGAGGTGGGTGGGTGGGCTATCTTGCAATCATATACAACAAAAAAAAGCATCTTTACAATACAATGAAAAAAAGAAAGGTATGGGAAAACCAACTTTAAATAACTATTTTGAATCATAACACAAACTATAACAAATGTCCCATAGGACTGCATAGTAAACAGTTCGCAAAATCAAACAACAAACTAAAATTCTCAAGGATAATGTCAAGAGAACTTTCAGAAATAGCCGGTAAAATAGGTCTCAATCTCTGGCATTCCAGAAGAATGTTAGAGTATGTGTGTTAGTGTATGTGTGTTAGTGTGTGGGGTGTGTGTGTGTGTGTGTGTGTGTGTGTGTGTGTGTGTGAATGAGAGAGAGAGAGAGTCTGTTTAATCGAAAGGGGTAGGGAGAAGAAGAGAAACTGACAGAGATAAGAAGCAGAGAGACAAGAAAGAGAGGGATGGGAAAGAGAAGGAAGAGACAAGAAAGAGAGGGATGGGAAAGAGAAGGAAGGTGAAAGAGGGAGACCCAGATATTGGGAGAGGGAAAGAGTAGTGGGAGGGGAGGTGGAGAGGGGAAAAACTGAAAGCCAGCAATGAACCATGATTCAAAGGGCATAAGGGCATCTGCCTGTTTATGTTTATATTCTATATATACAACACCAGCATTTTTAAGCATTGCACTATACATGTCCATTTCATAAGTACAGATGTAAGTTTCATTTTGTCAACACGACATTAAATGAATATTGTACATGCATACACTATACACATTTCAAAAAAACCGTGTGTACGTTGTCTCAAAGTGTGTATGACACGTGCGTGCGTGTATGTGAACACATACACTTTACACCTTTTTTTGTAAAGCACATGCGTGTTGCATCAGTGAGAGAGGGGGAGGGGGGGGGGGGGGGGGTTGCGGTGTGCATCAAAAGGTAGCTAAGTAAAAATGTGGGAGACGTGAAGGGAGGGGGCGGATGTGTGTTAGTGCGTTTGTTTCTATTCCTGGCTTCTGCAAATCATTCTGTGTAAAACCTTTACATGATTAGGCCTAACTTTTCTTTCTGGGCAATCTGTTAGTAACAATGATCACATGACAACTACCGCGTTATGTACATACTATTCATCATCTTATTCAGAATGTTGAAATATTAATGTATCACACACTGCAACTTCAAGCTAAAATACACCACAAAAAAAATGCATGTACTTTATACAGATATTCATTTTCTTGAAAGGAAACAGTAACATTGTAAAATGCGCACACGCGTGCACATCTGTATGTGTGTGTGTATGTGAGAGAGAGAGAGAGAGTTTTGCGTGTGTTTGTGTGTCTGTGCGCGCATGTCTGTGTGTGAGATACAAAGAGTGAACAAAAGATGGGGGGGGGGGGGGGGGGGTACAGTCAGAGACAGACAAAAGAAGGTGAGTCTGAATGTACAGACTGTAGTGTAGTGTAGCGTTGCGTAGCGTAGCGTAGTGTAGCGTAGCGTAGTGTAGTGTAGTGTTGCGTAGCGTAGTGTATTTCAACACTGTAACGAATAAAAGGGTCTTACAGCAACATTGTAACACACAAATGTTAATGAATGGCATCATATTTCACGAACGTTCAGTAATATGGCACTGGCAAACCTCCATGGTATGTAACTATAACAAAAGTTAAGATTCATATCATCTTTATGAAGATTGAAAGAGAAAATAACACGGATCGCCAGCACTTAACAGAGAAATGTGTAGACAAAGAAACAGACAAACGCACACGTTCACATGCATGAGAAAATAACAAATGGATCATCTGAACTTCAATTCATCAGACAGATAAACATCAGACAGCTGACCCACTTTCAAGTCCGTTGGTGTTGTGTTTGTGCTGTATATAAAATATCCATTTCTTGCTTGATTTCATACAAATGTAAAACGTGGGGGGATAAACATTTTGAAAGTTACGAGAATCATCTTTCAGCTACGCACCCAACTCAGTGCAACAAGCCACAGAGCTAAAGGATCATAAAGGCAAATTAAACAGCGGAGTAATAGGCAGCATGGATAAAAACATTTTAAAATGCTGACATGCTTGGCAAAATGAGAAAGCCGGAAAGAATATGGGCCGAAACACACACACACACACACACACACACACACACACACACACACCTGCATGGCATAGTATCGAAGGAGGAGGCGGTCAGCAGAGAAGTGGACAGGCCAGTTCTTCGTAGGGGGTGGGGGAGGGGGGAGATGGAGAGAATGTCTGGAAATCACCAGCGGTAGTTTCACCAATAGAGAATAGATGATGGATACGCAGCATGACAAAATTTGTTTTTAAAAAAGGAGACGCACACACACACAAGAAAGAAAAATGAAAAAGAAAAAAGAACGGAATTTAAAACACACACACACACACGCACACACACACGCACACACCACCACCACCACCACCAACAACAACCACAACAAAATCTGTATCTCAGGAAACGTGTCGCATTCCAACACACAGATGTACAAAAATTGTCACATAAAGGGAGTACGGGGATTTGATGTCAGCATCCAGTTTCAGGCAAATTAGTCTGTTAGCATATTCAACGATCGGATTGTAAGCTATCTATCTGGTTTGGTGTCACAGCCCGGCAGCACAGACCTAATCGCCTTCAAGCGGCTCTGGTGGTTTTGTGTCTATTGATCTGACAATGCTTACTGACCATGTTCAAGCGAAAATGGAACTGGGTCTTGAACAGTTGTTTTTTGTTTTTTTCCCCCTTCCCAGTCCATGCATGTCCGATCGGAAGATTCATAGAACGTTCCTGCAGAAGAAAAGCCCAAACTAAACAGTCACTGTGACGTGCGTCAGACGCCCACGCAAGACAGGAGTCGAGATGCGGTTGCAGCTTGTCGCCATGCCAGGAATCGGTGCGGGAGAACGAGGGATGAGCTTGGGTGGGCACCACTGTCACGGCGGCACCGGACATTCAAACTCCGCTTTCAATTTTCTAACCTGTGTGTTCAGCGCTTTACAGAGTCCGGGGTTACAGCAAAGGTCAAGTAGTAAGAACAAAGTTTGAACAGATGAAAGTCGCCCTGGCGCTGTGGAAAAAAAAGTTTAATGTGAAAATGTCAGCAAATTAGTTCAATGCCATATGTCGGCAAAAATAGCAGAATGATGCAAGACTTGTGGACTCCTTGTGTTTCTACGCCATTGGTAGGGTACTGGGAGTTTGGATTGAAAAGTCTAGCAGACGACAGGAAAATAAAGGGTCATGTGGATCGTGCTTTCATTGAAAAAGAAACGGACATGAGACCTGCGTCAGAGTCAGGTGTGGTATAGGTTATGGGGTGGACTGTGCGATGAATATGTCTTGGTACTGGCTGATCTTCTGAGAAAAGTCAGGCACAGCTTTGAGTGTAATTGAGAATATAAAGAGTTTTCGGCCTAAACTGTAACCGTGGAATCGGACCTAAATAGCTTTGAAACCGTATTCCACGCACAGCGTTAACTGTCTTTTCTGTGACGCAGTTTAAGGCGATAAAAAAAAGTCTGCCATCTGTCATAGTATGCACAGCCTGTCTTCGTATTTCACGCATATTTTTTCTCTCATGTTGCAGCCTGCTGTCTCACATTGTCCCATAGAAATGGCACGGCTAGATTCACAGTACCTTGTTGAAAGAATACATTTCCTGCCTTGCCAGGACGTTATGACATAGCGGGCAGACAACACTTTCTTCATTTTATTCTTTTTTTTTCTTTCTTTCTTTTTTTTTTTTTTGAAGAAGAAATGATGATATTTCGTGAGCCTGAAAAAACGTTCTTGCATCACTGATCGCTTAAGCTTCAGATATGTCGATGTCCACGTTGACGAGGAAGCTGAAGAATTTGCAAATGGCGTCCACTTCCGCTTTCGTTGTCTTCCCACAGTATGCAGTCTCACTTCTCAGCAGCAGCTCCGGGGGACATTCCAGTGACCGGTTTTCTTTCAGCAGTTCAGGCACGCGTTTCCCGCCCACCAGCACAGTCACTGTTGACATTCGCTTGGCGATGTTGCGTATGTAATACCGATTTCTCGTGGAGGTCTTGCCCCTGCTAGGACAATGACCATGGTGCTCCTCTTCAGTATCTGCAGCTCTCCTTCCAGCTCTGGCTTGTTTGGAGGGGCATCGTCAGTACAAGCAACTGTCAGCCCACACACTCTTTCCAACAATGTCGTGAGTGTTGTGGCATAGTCACGTGACTCTGCATTCTCCTCAAACAGTATGACAAGATCACTAGCGCCTGAATCAGACTTGCTGTCCTCTGATGAATCTGAGTCTTCGTATTCTGATCTGTTCTCCTCATTTTGGCTGGCGTTTTCTGCCTCTTCGTAGGCGGATCTGAAATGCTCTCGGGCCATACAGAGATCATTATTTAGTAAAGCTTGGCGCGCAGCTTGCACATTCATTTTCGTGACGTAGTGACAGTCCTCAAATAGCCGGATCGTGGTTGTCCTTTGCTGTGTGGATTTCAGAAGTTTGACAAATGACAGTGCTTTCTCAAACTGTCCCAAGGCCACATAGTTTTCAATGCAGAGTTTAAGATGTTTGGGATCTTTGGATTTTTCTGGATCCATCTGTTCAATTTCCTGAAGAAACTCCAAGGACTGCTTGTGGTCATGGATCAGCTGAAAGAGTTTCGCCTTCTCCCCATGTTTCCAGGGCTGGTTGTCGCCAGAATCTTCTACTGCTTGCAGCAGGACAGAAAAAGAACTGTACAACTCCCCAAGGTGTTCCTTGATCCCAGGAGACCTCGCGAAAACCTCTGATGCAGTTGCCAGAGCCATCTGAAGCATAGAGGTGCTGTTCTGTACCATGTGCCTCTTTTTCACTTCGTCTGTTTCAGATTCAGCCAGTTCTTTCATGATCAGGCCTGTTTGCTCGTAGGCATTGATCTTGTCAAAGGGAAGCAGACTGGCCTGATGTTTTAACATTTCTTGTAGATTTCCTTAGGCGTTTTCAAGTTCCCCTAGACTTTTCTGAAGAATTGCCAAGTCATAGATGGCTCGTGTGTTTCCACCCAGGCTGAACTTGATGGCTTTCTCAAAGTTTTCTAGTGCTTCTTTGATGAACTTGTCATCTCTGGAATAACGTGTCACTCCTCTTGGAGGCGATTTGATCATTCTCTGCATGACACGAATCTCCCTTTTCTGACATAACAGTGGGATTTCATTCAAGTTACTGTCTACCATTGCACTGCACACGCTGTTCTGGTACTGACCATATGCATTCCTGTCATACTGTTCCCCAGACGTCTGTCTGAACTGCTGCTTGCTTCTGTTGGTTCTGTTGTAATTTTGATATTGTCCCGGTCCTGCAGGCTGCTGCCGGTCATGTCCTTGAAACCTGTCTTTGTATTTTTCAGCGTTAGCCAAGGCTTTATAGGTGATACCCAGATGATGGAATGCCGTGGACGTCGGGCGAATGGCGCAGGCTTTCTCCAGTAGTTCACGTGACCGTTCTGTTTTCTTCAAGTATCGAAAGATTCTCCCGCATTTGCAGAGGACGGAGCTATCATTGGAATCGAACGTCAGGGCTCTTTCGCACGCCTGCTCTGCGTTCATGTGTGCTATTGAACAAAACTCTCCATTCAATGACGTTCTGAAAACCATGAACAACAGCATGGCCATCTCGGAGTAGGCCTTGGCTTTCAGGTTCCTGCAGTCACACTCCTTTGCAACTTCCATGAGAAGCAACAGGAGTCCTCGCTGTTCGGCTTCACTCTCTGCCGATGGTACTGATGCTATGCTCTGGGGTCTGATCCGAACCAAACGCCGTTTTGTCAGGGCTAAGCCAAACTTCCAAAGCCATTTTTCTGGTTCCCTGGCTTGTGGTATCACTCCTTCGAACTTTATGATGGCTATGGGAAAGAAGCTGGGATTTAGTCGAGAGTAAGCAAATGCCAGCTCAGCTTTGGCTAGCACCACCAGGTAGGAAAACTCTTTGTCCTGGGTCTTCAATTTAGTCAAAGAGTCTACCAGCTCATCGGCTTCGGAGAGCTGCATCTGATTCCATAGGATGACAGCCTTGTTTGCCAGAGTGACCAAGTTCTTCCCTTGGTCGCCCATCTTCAGAACCAGCTCCAGCTGTTCTAACGCATCTTTCGGTTTGTTCAGCTGATACAGGAGATATGCCAGCATGTTCCTGGCACGAGCCGTTTCAAGACTAGTCTTGTAACCAACGGACATAGCAGACTCCAGACCTGACTTTAGTCGCTCCAGCTGTTTAGGGCCCAGTCGTTCCTGGTCCTGCAGTTGAAAAGTGTGGGGATAGTCCGCTAGCTGGGTGTAGAACCTGCTCTTTTCCTTCTGTGATAGGCTGCACTGCTCCATCAAGACACACAGCGAATCTGAACAGACAACAACATCATGTTTCCATCAAGACACACAGCGAATCTGAACAGACAACAACATGATGTTTCCATCAAGGCACACAGCGAATCTGAACAGACAACAACATGATGTTTCCATCAAGACACACAGCAAATCTGAACAGAAAACAACATTATGTTTCCATCAAGGCACACAGCGAATCTGAACAGACAACAACATGATGCTTCCATCAGGGCACACAGTGAATCTGAACAGACAACAACATGATGTTTCCATCAAGACACACAGTGAATCTGAACAGACAACAACATTATGTTTCCATCAGGGCACACAGCGAATCTGAACAGACAACATTTTGTTTCCATCAGGGCACACAGTGAATCTGAACAGACAACAACATTATGTTTCCATCAAGACACACAGCGAATTTGAACAGACAACATTATGTTTCCATCAGGGCACACAGTGGATCTGAACAGACAACATGATGTTTCCATCAAGACACACAGCGAATCTGAACAGATAACAACATGATGTTTCCATCAAGGCACACAGTGAATCTGAACAGACAACAACATGATGTTTCCATCAAGACACACAGCAAATCTGAATAGACAACATTATGTTTCCATCAGGGCACACAGTGAATCTGAACAGACAACAACATTATGTTTCCATCAAGACACACAGCGAATCTTAACAGACAACAACATTATGTTTCCATCAGGGCACACAGTGAATCTGAACAGACAACAACATTATGTTTCCATCAAGGCACACAGTGAATCTGAACAGAGAACAACATGATGTTTCCATCAAGGCACACAGTAAATCTGAACAGACAACAACATTATTTTTCCATGAGGGCACACAGTGAATCTGAACAGACAACAACATTATGTTTCCATCAAGACACACAGTGAATCTGAACAGACAACAACATTATGTTTCCATCAGGCACACAGTGAATCTGAACAGACAACAACAGATGTTTCCATCGGGGCACACAGTGAATCTGAACAGACAACATTATGTTTCCATCAGGGCACACAGTGAATCTGAACAGACAACATTATGTTTCCATCAAGGCACACAGCGAATCTGAACAGACAACATGATGTTTCCATCAAGGCACACAGCGAATCTGAACAGACAACATGATGTTTCCATCAGGGCACACAGTGAATCTGAACAGAGAACAACATGATGTTTCCATCAGGGCACACAGTGAATCTGAACAGAGAACAACATGATGTTTCCATCAGGGCACACAGCGAATCTGAACAGACTTCTTCTTCCTCTGCGTACGCAGGCTGATACTCCTGCGGACACTCCCTATATGGACAGGCAAGTATTAATCCCATCTACCCTACAAAGGGAGTGGAGTTTTGTGTGATGACCGTTTCTTTTATCCATTAAGGCAGCCATACTCCATCTTCGGGGAAGGTGCATGCTATGTGTAACGTGTCATCCATACCAACGGCCAAACTGGCCTTCTCTTCCGAAAGTTGGTGATTGGATTTTACGTGTGTGGAAGATGTTATGCGTGCGTTCACGCACGGAACCTCGGTTTATAGTCTCATTCGAAGGACTGTATGGGAAATGGAGTCAGAACCAATGTTAACTCTGAGGGAAAAATCCCCCTGTACCGAAATGGCCCAGCAGAGATTCGAACCTGCAACCCTTGGATTACGAGTCCGGCACTCTACCAACTGAGCTATTCCGGCCCTCGAATCTGAACAGACAACAACATATTATGTTTGTTTTTTTCAGGGCACACAGCAAATCTAAACAGATAACAACATTATGTTGCCATCCAGGCACACAGCGAATCTGAACAGACAGCAACATTATGTTTTCATCAAGATACACAGCGAATCTGAACAGACAACATTATGTTTTCATCAAGATACACAGCGAATCTGAACAGACAACAACATGATGTTTCCATCTAGGCACACAGGAATCTGAACAGACAACAACATTGTTTCCATCAGGGCACACGAAACTCCACAAGGGAATAGCTGTAAAAACAGACACTAATGATAAAAAGAATGTAGGGATTTTTTAAAAAGAAATAGAGCCTAAGGGTGGGGCGAGGAGGTGGCGGTGGAAGAGAGAGAGAGAGAGAGAGAGAGAGAGAGAGAGCGAGCTCATAAAAAGTGGGTGGGGATGAAAGTACATAGGCTATTCATAGGGCTGTGTGTGCGTAGGGCTGTGTGTAGACAGAGTGATAAGTTGAGTATGCAACATACACAGGCTTATGTAGCATTGGTGCATGCATTTGCTTATGCCTCTGAGTGTACATGACGCGAGCATGCGAGTGTGCACAGAAACTGCACTGATAACAGCTTTACAGTGAAGTGGATTTATTTTTAGCTTGCACGGGCGTCTAGACTATTCGTGGAAAAACGCAGCACAAAACGAAAGTTGGCGCGCAGCCAACTGTTCGGGTCCTATATACAACGGCTCCCACAACAAGTTCAAACACAGATCAATAAGGCTGGTTAAAGCCACGTCTTCTTTATCTGAACAGACTTCTTCTTGCGCGCGCGCGCGCGCGCGCGCCACACACACACACACACACACACACACACACACACACACACACACACACACACACAAATGCCGCGGCTTCCTCGCCCCACCCCCAATTCACATCACAGACAGCGAAAGAGAGAGAGAGGGGGGGGGGGGGGTAAGTATAGTATGCTGCTTGCTAAAAGGCAGAAGAATCCACATCGCCCTTTCAAAACATTAATTAATCGATTGCGAACATCAGTCAGACGGCAGCTAGCCTCGCGTCTTGCTGTCGGTCTCCCAGGTGCGCGAGACATAAGAGGCGAGCATAAACAGTCTTAATGTCTACAGCAGTACATTCCTCCTTTCGCTGCCGCGCGGCCATCAAACAAACCAAACAACAGGATAGCGGCTTTTAATACGTTCTTGGCTGGATACCTGATGTCTTCACCTCAGTTCAAAAAATAAAATAAATAAATAAAATACAGATTTACATGCTTCAGGAACTCTGGGACTTAGCATTCTTCTTTTTTCGTTTCGTATTAATGTTGACAAACGCAATTCCGCCGATGTGTTGATTGTTGTAAAGTTTTTCGTCACTGAGCGCACCAGTTTGTTGCTGTTTTAGTTTAATACTTTGTTTATGTACACATCACTGATCAATGAAAAAAAAAGGCTTTGAAAAACAACAACAACAACAACAACAACAAAACCAACTCAGTGATCGAGCAGGGACTATTACCGATCAAACGTCCGCTCATTTTCATTCCCAGCACACGCACACGGAACATGCATACCATCACATCACCACCACCACCACCACCACTCCTCCCCGTCCAACACATGGGCATGCTACACTCACCATCACACAAAATGTGTTGGGCATCTGATTCCTTCATGATGTATGCTACACCCGTGACCAACAATACGCAAACCCAATGCAGTTTCTAAATCATGGACATCATCAGCAAGCAGAAGAATTTTCTTCACGAATTATCGACAACACAAGCTAGCTGCAAAACAAATCAGTCCGTAACAAAATGCAATCATACCTCAATTCAATGCACAGATCTTACCTGTGTCAGGTGAACGATCCATAATTTTTGGTTGTGGATGTTATACAACAGAAACGAAATTCTTCGTTGTCTTTGTGGCTTGCTAACTGCAGTTGGTGCTCAGCTAAACGCTCACAAACTTCGTCTGCATTCGTGACACAAGCTGGGACAGCAGTTGTGCAGCGATGTCTGCTACGCCAGGCAGGGAGGGGAATCCCCTTGTACATCACGTGAGCTTCTTTCTCTTCTGACCTCCTCCCTGTTCCCCCACTGGGTCGTTGTGTCTGGGGCAATTTCCGTAGCGCTGGGGAACGTGGTGGTGGTGGGAAGTGAAGGAGGTGAAGGTCAAACGTCAGGGTTTTTGTAGGTTTGGTTTCAATACGAGGTGCAGATCGTATTGGGGCGCAGCAGGCACTGTGTGTGTGTGTGTGTGCGTGTGTGTGTGTGTGTGTGTGTGTGTGTGTGTGTGTGTGTGTGTGTGTGTGTGTGAGTCTGTGTGAGTCTGTGTGTGTGTGTGTGTGTGTGTGTGTGTGTGTGCGTGCGTGCGTGCGTGCGTGTGTGTGTGTGTGTGTGTGTGTAACACACACACACACACACACACACACACACACACACACACACACACACACACACACACACACACAACTGAGAAAAATCATGATCCAGTCAGTACTTCATGTCATGCATGTGTTGGAACAGTATTATGGTTGCTTGCTTCACTCAAGCTATTTAAAGTCACACACAAATAGAAATACGTTCTCTTTGCAAAGATTTTTTTTACGTGTGTTTTCAAGTGCAGTTGTTAGTAGTATTACTTTTAGCAATATGCTGCCTACAGGCTTTTGGTTTTTGTTTGTATAATATTCTAGTCCGTGCACTATATATACTAACTTTTTGCCCTGTGTTACTCAGGCTCGCACATCAAAGTAAAAAAAAAAGAAAGCATGATCATTTTGTATCACTACTCTGGATATTTGTCAATGTTAGTACTTAGCAAAAACTTTCAACTCTACAGGAATGAATTGCAGCTTTGTTGAATTCTGTGACTGTATAAATCAGTTAGTATTTAATTTTTTAATGATCTCTACCAGAAAATTTGTGGTTTATCATATTACCAGAGCAATTGTTTACTTTATCAAGATCACAACATATAATGTTGCCCCACCTATTCGGGATTAGGCATATGTGAGAATACTATAATCTTTATAAGTAACTCATGCTCCTGCAATCGTGATTTAGTTATGCTTCTCCAGACTCTTTGAGTCACAATCAACCTCCTGCTTAACAATTGATCTTATACCCGAGAATGACACTGTACTGATTGATCCTGCCAGTGCTTTGTCAAGTCACACGAAGGGTATCTTTATTCTAAGGTGAAGATGTTTTTGTCAGTCTCGTCATTCGGTTGACCGTATCACAGCGTCCTGGGAAGTTGTCAACATGTCGGGGGCCAGAATAGCTCAGTGGTACAGCGCCGGACTCGTATTCTTGGGGTTGCGGGTTCGAATCTCCACCAGGCCGTTTCGGTACAGAGGTATTTTTCCCTCAGAGTTAACATTGGTTCTGACTCCATTTCCCATACAGTCCTTCGAATGAGACTATAAACCGAGGTTCCGTGTGTGAACGCACGCATAACATCTTGCACACACGTAAAATCCCATCACAACTTTCGGAAGAGAAGGCCAGTTTGGCCGTTGGTATGGATGACACGTTACACATAGCATGCACCTTCCCCGAAGATGGAGTATGGCTGCCTTAATGGCGGGATACAAAAGTCATACACACAAAACTCCACTCCCTTTGTAGGATAGATTAGATAGGATTAATCCTTGCCTGTCTATACGGGCAGTGTCCGCAGGAGTATCAGCCTGCGTACTAAAAAAAAGAAAAAAGAAACAAAATTAACATGTCTTCACCTGCATTTGTTTGTCTGCCTGCCTGTCAGCATGATTGTGCAAAATCTACTGAACTGATCATAACCAAATTCTAGAAGAGAGGGTGTTAGTTACCGCCAATGACATTGACAAACAAAGCACATGACAAGACACGATGCATTTCAACCTCTTGGGTCTTCTTCAGGCACAAAAATAAATCACATTTAACATTTAGGACAGTACAAACAAAGAACGAAAAATGATTCATCTGTTGTTGTCCATGTGGTAGGGAGAACAGCCGCCAGGCGGAAATGACAAGGGGATTATGGGAGAGGAAAAGGAGGGGGGTTGCGAGGGGGGAGGGGGTGTGTGGTACGATAGGGTTGTGTGTCTAGTTTAGTGGGGTGGTGTGATATCTTTGTGACGGTTGTGGTAATGGTGGATTGATAATAATGGGGGGGGGGGGGGGGGGGGGGGGGGGGGGGGGGAAGAGAAATTGGGTTAAAAAAAAATTATATATATATATATATAGAAGGGATAAATAAGTACATGAACAGAATGAAAAAAAAAAAAAGGTTAGGTGAATAAAATAAATGATTTCGCTGGGTGATGAAAGAGGTGGTAGTAGTTATGCGTGGGTAGTTGTGAAAGGTGTGTGGGTAATGTTAATAAGGGAGGGAAGGGGATGGAAGATATATGGGTGATAAGGTACATTTGGGGGTGGGGGCGGGGGGTTGAGGGAAAAAAAAAGGGGGGGGGGGTAAGGGTGGGTGGGGAGGAGGGTAATGTGTGGGGGGGGGGGAGGGAAGGGAGGCAAGAGAAGGAGAGCTCATATCTCTTCATCCACTATGGGGTGGGGGTGGGGGTGGGAGGTTGGGAGGTTCATATAAATAGTGTTGTTTAAAAAAGTAAACAATGCTGTGGGATGATGTTCATTGTAACAGGTGAAATAATGTGTTGGCATCAATATGCTGCTGTTTGTTGAGAGAAGATAGCAGTGATCAATGAAAAACAGGGTATCATGTGTTGCACACACACACACACACACACACACACACACACACACACACACACACACACACACACACACACACACAAAAGGGTGGGTGGGTGGGTGGGTGGGGGACCACATGTAAACAATGTTCTGGGTGAGTTATGATCATATGATCATAATGAGACTAACTGTGGAAAGTTTGTTTGTTTTTTTAACCCAATTTCTCTCTCCCCCCCCCCCCCCCCCCCCTTCCTTTCCCAGTCAGGTTTCAGAAACAGCAGTGTTCTGCAGAGACTATATCTATCTTTAAATATGGAAGTTGGCAGGTTACAAGTGTTCACAAAAACATGTGTACCAAGATTAGTTTTATTATGTTTCTGAAGGCTGCGGGCAATATTAAGCCACAATGTAGCTGTCCTCCTACAGGTGTTTCTTTTCCTTTTTTTTCGTGATTCTTTCTTCTTCTTCTTCTTCTTCTGCGTTCGATTGAAGCTGGATGCGTCAGACTTGTAACCCGGCCGCCATGATGAAGCCCGCGGTCTTCTCCAGGTCAGAACGGGCTCCCCAAAGCTGCGCCTGTAACTCCGCTCCCCCCGGCCAGGTTTTGTGTCGTAGAGCTGCGTGAGTAGGACAGCGCAGGAGGACATGTTCAGGGGTCTGGGGTCCAGTGCCGCATGGACACTGGTCAGTGTAGGTGATCTTCAGGCGGTTAAGGTGGCTCAGCAGTCTCCAGTGGCCGGTCCTCAGTCTGAAGAGGATTGTCTGCTGGTGCCTTTGGAGCTGGTGGATCGGGTCAGCACCACTCTCTGCACCCAGCCTTCTCTTCCACTGGGACTGAAACTGGTTGTGGATGATGGTCTTGGCCTCCCTGTAGGTCACGGGGTGGCTGAACTGCTCCATTTTGCTGCCTGCTTTGGAGAGAGCATCAGCTTTTTCGTTGCCCATGATCCCACAATGAGACGGAATCCACTGAAGCGTAATGACAGACTGTTTTGAGAGTTCATGGAGGGCAGCCTTGATGTCTTGCGTATGTTGTTCATTTCTTGTGTTCTGAAGTCCCTGCAGCAGAGATCGGCAGTCTGTGAAGAAGACAACCTTCTGTGATGGGCTGGCCGGTTCCAGAAAGATCCTCACTGCGTGGAGCAGTGCTATTGCCTCCGCTCTGTAGTTGGAAGAGATCTTTCCAGTAGGGAAGGCCTTGTGTGTCAATCTTCCATTGGTGTGTCTGATGAAGAACCCTGCTCCTCCATTCTTGACTGCTCCTTCTGAGGATCCATCTGTGAAGACGTGGGTCCACTCACTGGGGTTGTATTGGTTGGCGATCATCTCCTGTGCTAGAGCTTTCATTACTTGAGGGGCTTGACGGTCCATTCTTTTAATGCCAGGAACTTCGGTGATGATTGCAACATCTTCCAGGTGATTGTCTGGTTCCTCAAAATTTGGAAGCATCTCCATTTCGGCTGGTGAAACAGGCAGCAGGTCTTCATTGCTGCGATGCAGGCTCTTAGACAGGTGGTTGAAACTTGTTCTCTTTAGCCTGTTTTTGGTGGGGTTCTGCATCTCGGTGTGCGTGGGGTGGGTAGGCATACGCAGTAACTTTTCACTGTGGATGAAAACCTTCTCCTCGCGTCTGTCTTCGAGGGAATGTAGACTAGTAAGCTTCTCCATGGCTTGGATTGGGGTAGTCTTCATCCCACCAGTGATCAGTCGCAATCCTGCATTCTGCACTTTGTTCAGGCGACTGGTGTTGGTCTTGGATGCAGTGGCCCATGCAGAACTGCCATACTCCAGGGTTGGTCTGACGGTACCCACATACACCCTTGGCAGGATGCTGCTGTTTGCGCCCCAGGATGTACCAGCCAGCTTCTTCATGATGGCGAGCTTCCTGACTGCTTCGTTTTCAATGTTCTTGAGGTGCGGATTCCAAGTAAGCCGCTTGTCCAGCTTGATGCCTAGGTACGTGATTCTTTCACTCTGTGATACTCAGGTTTGCAAGATTAAAGAATCTTCAGTTACTTTCTGCAAACTGTCATTACAAACACACAAGTGAATGATTTGGTAACTTTGAACAGAAGTGAATGATATGGTAATTTTGAACATTCTCTTTACAAGAAAAAGTCTTTCCCACATTATAAGACACAGACAGACACAGAGACTAAAGAGAAAATGAAAGAAAGAAAAGACAGAGAGAAGAAATATGAAAAAGAAAATGACATTTCGTTTCACTGATATATTCTTTCACAAATATATTCACATATATTT
>CM065722.1:19246746-19264246 GCA_033310375.1 Conus canariensis
TAATGGTAAATGCTGGGTAGCCAAAGAGGAGTAACAACAAGATATTGAGAGAGAGAGAGAGAGAGAGAGAGAGAGAGAAGAGAGAGAGAGAGAAACGAACAAAACGAATTTTATTTTCAGAGGGTAATGGAATAAGCATCACTGCTTTTTTACATCCAGCCCTCCGGGGCCAAAAGAAATTTAAGAAAGGAAAAGAACAAAATATTGATTAATATGAAATAATGGAAAATAACTCTTAAATATGAAATATGAACATACAAAAGGACACAAAAATCTATGTACAGAGGGAACACCGACACCTTGGGAGACGGTGGGGGTGGGAGTGGGATGGGGTGGGATGGGGGACAATTAAGAATGAGAGGAGGGGGGATGGAAGAAAAGGAAGAACTGATAAGGAAAATGAAACATTTTCACAGAGCAGTTATTGGTACATCTTTGGGTAAAGTGGTGTAAGATCAGACAGATACATCAAGTACGTAAAAAGATTGGATTTAAACTTACTTGTGTTTGGTTCGCTTTTTAGTTTTTCTGGGATATTATTCCACAGCCAGCCCCCAGAATAAGCTAGGCTTGATTTGCATAAGTTGATTGATGGGAAAGGGAGATTTATTTTATGAGAATGTCGATGATCATTAGAAGTAGATATATTCATTAAATAGGAAGGAGCACTACCGTGTAGTATTTTATGCATAAGGAGTGCTTTATTGTACAATAGCTTGGTCTTGAATGAGAGAGAGAGAGAGTGACTCGTGACTCGAGAGAGAGAGAGAGAGAAAGAGAGAGAGGGAGGCGGGGAGGAAGGGAGCGGTTTACTGGAGTGGGTGCTTTAATGGTGTATTAAAATTACGGCTAAAAGAAGCATTTGCGATTTTTAATCAAATTATTATGTGCAATGTTTACACGAATGTTTCTTCAGATGTGTTAGAGAATTCGTATTTCATAGATTAGTTGGAAATAAACCATACAGCTAGGCTTGATTTGCATTAGTTAACGCGTGGGTAGAGAGGGAAAAAAAAAAATCTGCACGTCAGTACTGTTCAGTTTGGAAATAAATAAATACATGAATAAATAAAGGGAGGACATTACTGTAGCATGGAATGGCGAGAGAGCGAGGATTAAATGGTGAAAAATGGCGAAGTCGCAAGGTGAACATATTGATCGAAAGGTATGATAACAAAGGCTCAATGTCGCTTTTTTTGTTGTAGTTGTTGTTGTTCACCACCACCACCCCCCCCCCCCCCCCCCCCCCCCCCCAACAAAGGGGTCAAATTGAATGGCAAGGGAGCTAATCTGCTGCAGGCAAGAACATTAGTTGTTGGGAACAACTATTGGCCTCCCTTAGTCAGTGAGACCACGATCGGCGCCATCAAAGCAAATCGATAGCGTGTTTCAGTGCTAACAACATACTGATGTCTGGCAAATACTGAATCGGCTTTAAATGGCGCAGCACAAGATGAAAGCTGCTGTGTTTCTTTTTTTTTTTTTTTTTTTACTTCTCCTCTTAATGCACTTTCCGTGTTTTGTTCTCTCCACTCTACTGAGACTAGAAGAGTGTTGCTTTTCCACACGTGCACTCTCCTTCCAACCCGCCACCTTCCTATTCCTTTATCCCTCGAACGCACATCCAATCCCACGTCCTGTACACAACACAATAAATGTTTGGAAAAGCAGTGGCCTGGGTCTTATGACTCCTTATACATACATACATACATATACATAACACACACAACACACACACACACATATATATATATATATTATATATATATAAATATATATGTCCCGCGAACCCCCTCTTCCTCCAGTCTTTACTCCCTCTCTACCCGTTATCTCCACTCTCTCCTCCTCCAGCCCGATGTCCCATACGTCCCTCTTCGCCCCCCCCCCCTCCCCCCTCCCTTCTCTGTTCCCGATCCCCTTTTACCGTTTGTCTCCCTTCTCCTTCTTCCTCTCCTATTCCGCCCCCTTCTATTCCCTGTGTTCCCCGTCCCCCTACTCCCCTCCTTTCCGCATTCCCTGTTCCCCCTTTCCCTATCCCCTGTTCCCCTTTATTTTAATCCTTTATCCCACCCCTTCCCCCACCGTCCATCCCCCTTCCCCTCCTCTTCGTCTGCCCCCTTCCCCCATTCCTTTCCCCCGTCACCCCCCCCCCCTTCCCTTCTTTTATTCGTCTGCCCCTCTCCTTTCCCCCATCTCCCACTCCCATTCACCCCCCCCCCTCCATGTAGCCTCCCGCTCCCTTCTTCCCCTACCCTCGAACCACTCCCATTCACCCCACCCACCCCCCCCTCCATGTAGCCTCCCGCTCCCTTCTTCCCCTACCCTCGAACCACTCCCATTCACCCCCACCCCCCCCCCCCTCCATGTAGCCTCCCGCTCCCTTCTTCCCCTACCCTCGAACCACTCCCATTCACCCCACCCACCCCCCCCTCCATGTAGCCTCCCGCTCCCTTCTTCCCCTACCCTCGAACCACTCCCATTCACCCCACCCACCCCCCCTCCATGTAGCCTCCCGCTCCCTTCTTCCCCTACCCTCGAACCACTCCCATTCACCCCACCCACCCCCCTCCATGTAGCCTCCCGCTCCCTTCTTCCCCTACCCTCGAACCTTTGTTTTAGATCTGCTTCCAATACCTGAATGCAATTTTTTTTTTTAAATGTCGGAACCAAACTGCTCAGATCTTCAGTCTAACACTGCCAACAGAGCTATTCCGACTGACAGTAAGTACGGGGTTTTTAATCCATATGAACGCCAGTGGTAATGCGTGCTCTGACTCACTTCATATGTTGAGACTGTTTCGCTTTGCCATACGGTCACCATCAAAATGCGGTAAATGCAACTTTTTCGCACAACAGTAATTCACTCTTAATGTCCCCAGTATGCAGTGCAGTACAGTCAGGATCAGCTGATGCAGTTTGTTCGGCAGAGGTGGGGTATGTTTAGACAGGCACCTGACTACCCAGGGTAGGAGATGGGTGTTATCATATGGAAACTCTCATTTTCGTGTGAAAACAGCCAGTTATCGTTAGAAAACGGTCGTTTTCCAGTACAAAAATCAGCTAGTTGTAATAGGAAACATTTCCTTTTCTTTAGAAACAGCCAATTATGACAGGAGAACAGTTATTTTCTATCAACTACGGCTAATTATCACAAGGAAGCGGTTATTTCCCCTTAGCAACTGCTGAGTATCACAGGAAAACAGTTATTTCCTTGAAAACAGCTAACTGTCACAGGAAAACCGTTATTTTTTTTCTTCAAAGAAATAATAGCGTCGGGAAAACTTTTTTTCCAGTGACAACGCTTGTTTTCCTTTCACATTTAGTTGTTTTCACATGGGGAAAAAAGGAAAAACTTTGGGCCGTTTCGTTGATTAGTTGTTGTCCCTTGCTGTTTACTTTGTGAAGAAATACAAGACGATTGCTGTTTTCATATGAAAGTAACTGTCAACGGGCGAAAATAATTGCTTTCCGCTTGTCAGTGGGCTGTTTTCGTATGAAAAACGACCGTTTTCACGTAGTAATACCAGGGTTTTCTTTTTTGGTGAGGTCAGTCGTGATTTCTGTTGTTTCTTGTTGTGTGTGTGTGTGTGTGTGTGTGTGTGTGTGTGTGTGTGTGTTTTGTGTGTGTGTGTGTGTGTGTGTGTGTGTGTGTGTGTGTGTGTGTGTGTGTGAAAATGGCTGTTGTCACCTGAAAATAGTATGAAAACAGTAATTACGGCCTTTTGAAGCGACTAAGTACCCATACTTGTGGATCTGACTTTTCTCCACGGTAACTGGATCATCTTTACGATCGGGGTGGCGTGTGTCGGCTAGGTAAGTACCAGTGTTTTCCATTAACCGGCGCTTCTGATGACACTTGACCGAGAGATGCGACTGAAATGTTTGAAAAGAGAATTGGGTGATCAGTACACTTGTTGGTTTCTTTCGCCCTGGAGTAGTCGGCAGAGCGGGGAAACGCTTTGGAGCGGGCGCGCGCACGCGACCGTGTGTTGTGTGTGTGTGTGTGTGGGTGCGTGTGGGATTGATTGTTTTGGGGTCATGTGTGTGTGTATATGTGTTTGTGTGTGTGTGTGTGTGTGAGTGAGAGAGAGAGAGAGAGAGAGAGAGAGAGAGAGGGTTTTTTTTTTCCCTCGGCCAGAACTCTCCGGTTTCCGACTAACAAGATTTTTCCTTGGTGGTGTTGTTGGGGGGGTTTTTTTGTTTGTTTTTTTTCCCCCTTTTTTTCCAATTGTGTGCCCGTTTTTAACCCCACTATTGATTAGGCAGACATGTCCTGTCTTTCAGTATCTTGGCGGAACACGAAAACACGCTAAGACGTTCTCTGTGAACCACACCGACACATGATGGGCTGCTTTTCAGCGAAGGGCGAGGTAAGTTGGGTTTTTTTCCATTTCCATTTCTTCTTTTTCTTCTGTTTTGTTTGTTTGTTTTTGTTTACGCATCTTACTTTTACACACAATTTGAAGTCTGATTCTTTAGAAAATATTAACAAGTATTTGCTGTATTATTGTTGAAAACCGAGAAGCCAAATAGTTCGCAAAAAGATTGGAAAACAGCTTACAAGGTCGGAGATACTTTCCAGCTGTTGCTTGAGATCGCTGGTGTCCGCCATATTGTTTAGCGCTCCAGAAAATTGAATTATTAGTTGTGTCCCTTTTCCAGGCCTTGTTATCATTCAAGTCTCCAGGTTCAGAACGGGTAATAATTATGGCAAACAGAAAGAAAAAAGGGAGAGAACTCACAACTCTCCTGCCAGTCCCCAGTCTCAAACGCTTAAGTGAGTCTAGAAAGTGGACCAAAATATTCAAAATTGTTCAAATAAAACGAACAATTCTGACGTGGAGAAGGGAGACGTTGATAGTAAAAACAACAACAACAAACAAACAAGGTAGGTAATGTTTGTTCCCATGGTTTTCATACTGTAATCATAACTGACAGACATTTTTCTGCCATGGTTTGCTTACCTTGTTTGTCATATGTTGAGTGGGAAAAAAGTCACTTAAACCAGTGATAAAACAGACCAAAAAAAAGAAGAAAAAAAAAGTCGTTTCACGTTATACTGACCAAAGCCTACCTAAGCCATTTCGGAAACGAGTCATTAAAAGCAGTGTTGTAAACAATGACAACAACAGTGTGTCATAGAGAGTTGAATGGGTCGGGGTTCATTTACTCGCGACCTAACAGGTGACCACCTGCTCACGACCTAATAGGTGAACACCTCCTCACGATCTTAGAGGTGAATACCTCTTCACGACCTAATAGGTAAATACCTGCTCACGACCTAATACGTGAACAGCTGTTCACGACCTAATAGTGAACACCTGCTCACGACTTAATTGGTGAACAGCTGCTCACGACCTAACAGGTAAATCCTGCTCACGACCTCATAGGTGAATACCTGCTCACGGCCTAATAGGTGAATACCTGCTCACGACCTAACAGGAGAATACCTGCTCACGACCTCATAGATAAATACCTGCTCACGATCTTACAGGAAAAAACCTGCTCACGACCTAATAGGTGAATATCTGCTCATGACCTAATAGGTGAATACCTGCTCACGACCTAACAAGAGAATACCTGCTCACGACCTAACAAGAAAATACCTGCTCACGACCTAACAGGAGAATACCTGCTCACAGCCTAATAGGTAACCTGCTCACGACCTAATAGGTGACCTGCTCACGATCTAATAGGTAAATATCTGCTCACGATCTAATAGATAAATACCTGCTCACGACCTAACAGGAGAATACCTGTTCACGACGTAATAGGTGAATACCTGCTCGCGACCTAATAGGTAAAATACCTGCTCACGACGTAATAGGTGAATATCTGCTCACGACCTAACAGGAAAATACCTGCTCACGACGTAATAGGTAAATACCTGCTCACGACCTAATAGGTAAATACCTGCTCACGACGTAATAGGTAAATACCTGCTCACGACCTAATAGGTAGATACCTGCTCACGACCTAACAGGTTAACAGCTGCTCACGATGTAATAGGTAAATACCAGCTCACGACCTGATGGGTGAAAACCTGCTCACGACCTAATAGGTGAACACCTGCTCACGATCTAATAGGTGAGTACCTGCTCACGACCTAATAGGCGAACAGTTGTTCACGACCTAATGGGTGAATACCTGCTCACGACCTAGTAGGTGAATACCTGCTCACGAGCTCATAGGTAAATACCTGGTCACGACCTAAGAGGTAAATACATGCTCACGATCTAATAGGTGAACAGCTGTTCACGACCTAATAGTGAACACCTGCTCACGACTTAATTGGTGAACAGCTGCTCACGACCTAACAGGTAAATCCTGCTCACGACCTAATAGGAAAATGCCTGCTCACGACTTAATAGGTGAACAGTTGCTCACGACCTAATAGGTAAATACCTGATCACGACCTACTAGGTGAACAGCTGCTCACGACCTAACAGGAAAATACCTGCTCACGACCTAATAGGTGAAGACCTGCTCACGACCTAATAGGTGAATACCTGCTTACAACCTAATAGGTGAATACTGTGCGGTTCTCCTACCAATCGCACCCAAGTTGACATGATTCCGCAAATGCCATATCCCAATAAACGCATCACAATATTGATCAGTCACAGAGACAGGTATGAAATGTAAAAGGAAAAGTTAATTCAGTTTCTTTCTGTTTGAAATCCCCTATTCATCTTCGATGTGAATATAATACTTTTTTTTTTTTTGAATGTGTCTTTAAGGCTTAAAGGTCAAAAACGTATTCTTTCTCATTATGTTCGTTCAGCCCCCACCCACTCTATTCCCCACCCACACCCCACGCCCCACCCACACCCTATCCCTCACCCGCCAACCCTCTCGTACACGTACGTGCGCGCGCGCGCGCGCGCACACACACACACACACACACACACACACACACACACACACACACACACACACACACACACACACACACACACACACACACACACCCCACACACACACACACACGTTTGTCTGAAGCGTGACTGTGTGGTAAGATTTCTGATGACAGTGTTTTTATTGGTGGATTTGGAACACCTGTTAGAACTGACCGTGACAAACTTTTAAATGATGAAACAAGAGAAGGTGGCGTGTGCCTGTACGTCAACGAACGCTTTTGTGGTAGAACGAATGTGACTCTGAAAAGAGACTGAGCACCCCTGACCTTGACCTGATTGCCGTGTCACTCCGACCCCGTTACCTGTCCCGTGAATTTGGGAGAGTGTTCGTCACCGCCATCTACCCCCCCCCCCCCCTCCCCCTCCCCCTCCTTCATCCAATCCTGCACGCGCCGCAAATTGTTTTTGTCTCCTTCGTCATTTATAAGATGGATTGCCCACGGTCTCCTCGACGAAGGTGGCAGTACGTCGCAGGTCCTCCAGTCCCCTGTAGAGCTTCCGGGCCGCTGGGATTGGGTCGGGGGGCCATGTTTTCTCTCAGAGCGCTTGGTGGAGCGGGCAGGACTGCAGCAGATGTTCTGTTGTCTGGCTGTCTGTTCTGCAGGGACACTTGCTCTGTGTTGCCGGGCCGCAAATGATATCTCCGGCGTTGTGCGAGAATTACAGATGCTATCCCCTGATGCTCCAAATTTTGTTCTTGGTGATTTTTAATCAATGTGATCTCCGGTCTGTTTTACCCTTTTTTAAACAGTATGTCACATGCCCAACCTCTCTCAACAAGAAGCTTGATTTGTGTTATGGTAATATCCCAAATGCTTATAAGTCTGTGGCCCTTCCCGAAATTGGTAAATCTGATCACAACACGTATATTTGATCCCCTCTTACCGACCTGTTATTCAATCCTAACCCGTTGTGCAGAAAACCGTAAAAATTTGGTCCCCTGATAGCATAGAGCAACTGCGAGCTTGCTATGGGTGTACAGACTGGGACGTGTTTGTTTGTTTTGTTTTATTCTTGTGTTGATGTGGATGAAGCTGCTATGTTATTTCTGATTATGCTACCTTTTGTGAAAATATGTTGATGATAACAAAGAAAACTGTTAAATTTTTATTCCAAATAATAAGCCTTGGATTTTCAAATCTTTAAAGAAAACACTTAATAAAAAGAAAATCGCATTTCAATCGAAGGATAATTTTGCAAAGAAAACAGTTCAAAGAAGACTAAGACATGAAATAAAGGATACAAAGATGGCATACAAAAAAAAAAAATAAATAAATAGAAAAGCAGTTTGAGTCGGGAAACATGCGAAATACATACGATGGCCTAAAACTCTCACTGAACAGAACAAACCACGAAGTGTTTGTAATCCATCAGAAGAGGAATGTTATCATTTTGCCAACAAACTGAATGATTTTTATTGCCGTTTTGAAATGAATTGTGCTGGTGAAAATTTGGAAACTGTTATGTCGAATATTTCAAACAGTTGTGATAACCATGATGGAGTGTTACATATTGATGATTCTGCTGTTCGAGGTTTGTTCAAAAAGATAAAGATAAGTAAAGCTGCAGGACCAGACAATATTTGTGGAAATCTTTTAAAATCATGTTCAGAACTATTGTCATATGTTTTTGTAGGTTGTTCTTATTGTCTTTGAATTGTGGAGTTGTGCCTTCTGTCTGGAAAAAATCAACAATTTGTCCTGTACCAAAAACAAGAAACCCTTGTATTTTGAATGGCTATAGACCTGTTGCATTGACATCTCTTGTATTGAAATCTTTTGAACGCCTTGTGCTTCAGATTCTTCTTCCTCAAGTCAAACAGCTTGTGATCCATACTAATTTGCATACAAACAGAACAGAACTACAGATGATGCAATGATCACTCTTTTAAACCATGCATACATACATCTTGAAAACAAAGATTCTTTTGTTCGATCCTGTTTATTGATTTCTCATCAGCTTTTAATACTTTTCAACCACACATCATGGCAAAGAAACTCCAAACATTACAGGTCAACCCTAAATTGATTTTATGGATTGTGAACTTTTTAGTCAACAGGTTACAGTGCGTACGCTTTGAGGGAAAATATTCATCAGCAAGAACCACATTTACTGGTGCACCTCAAGACACCGTTCTCTCCCCTGTACTCTTTACTCTTTATACAAATGATTGTACTGGTTCTTCGGTCACCCCTGTCATAAAGTACTCAGATGACTCTGCTTTTTAAGACCTGTCAAATTCAGATACCATTTATTTTCAAGAGGTGGAACGCTTTTGTACATGGTGCAAAGAGAACTGTCTAGATTTGAATGTTAGTAAGACGAAGGATATGGTAATTGATTTTCGAAGAAACCCAGCTCCTGCCCCTCACTTGTATATTGAAAACACCAAAGTGGAACGTGTAAGTGAATTTAAGTATCTGGGTACTATTTTAAATGATAAGTTGAATTTTAATGTAAATACTCAATTTATGTACAAAAAATGCCAATCTAGAATATACTGTGTTCAGAAACTTCGGTCTCTTGCTGTGAAAAAGGACATCTTCAATATTGTTATCGTTGTTTTGTAGAATCAGTGCTGTCCATTGGCTTTTTACGCTGGTTTGAAAATCTTAGCGTGAAAAACAAAAACATTCAGAGTGGGGAATAAATGTGGAAAGATTATTGGTAAAAAAAACAAGGACAGTTAGATAAAACGTATGAATGTCGTGTCACAAAAAGCTGTGAACATTGCTGCCAACAGTTCTCATGTTCTTTCAAAAAAAAACTACAATGTTCTACCATCTGGACAAAGATTCCAAATTCCAAAATTCAAAAACAAATAGAACTAAAAATAGTATCGTGCCCAATTCCATCAAACTCCTGAATCAAAACTGAACTTTCGATAAGATCCGGTTCAGAAAGCTTGTTCGTATGTATATATATATATATATATATATATATATATATATATATAAAGCTGAACAATTCATATATATATATATATGTGTGTGTGTGTGTGTGTGTGTGTGTGTGTGTGTGTGTGTGTGTTATTCTGTGTGTATGAGTGTGTGGGTGTGTGGATGGGTGAGGGTGGATGGGTGGGTGTGATTTGTTAAATACAGATCCATACACATGTTGTTGTTTTTTTATCATCACTCTTAATTTCTCTTTGGAGATAATAAAGTGTCCTTGACTTGACCACACGCATGCACGCACGCACGCATCCCCCCCCCCCCCCCCCCCCCCCCCCCCCCCCCCCACACACACACACACCAGAATAGTAACATCATATGACTGGTAGATTAAGCGGTCGGCATTTTCACACTCATTTCCTGTGCAGATCCATAGAGAAAAAATGTCACCTTTTTTCTTAAATTCGAAGGCGTTCCATCTTTTTCAAGCTCTCTGTGTTCATTCTACATTATTTACCTCAGGGGAAAAGTAACTTCCACGCTCTGCGAATCAATATATCATTCAGATTATGACACCGAGACCTGCCACACCTATTCCAGACAAAGTGAACTCGTCCACGCCATGATGATACTGTGGAAGCGCACCGTTTAGTCTTCAAGAAATCGTGGCAGTCTATCCGATTCTCACCGCCTAGCTGGCCGTGTGTCCCATCTGCGAATGTGGAGTACCGAGACTACAATATATGAAAAAAGAAATGTACTCTGTTTTCATAAAAAAAAAAGTTTCACAATTGTAATTTTGCACACTGCTTGAAAATGTGCGCGTCTTCATCGTTTTCTTTTTGTTTTTTGTTTTTTAAATATGATTTATGTAGCATCATTGCCGATCTAAAAATGTTTAAAAGAAAACAAAATCAGAGGAATCTTGTTGAAAGTTATAGACTTACAATTGTGTCGTTTGCCTGAAAACTGAACAGGATGTCTACATGTGAATATCAAAGAAATATGTACACAACAAAATCTTCATATATATATATATATAATATACATATATGTATATATATATATATATATATCATATGTGTATGTACATGTATGTATGTATATATATAAAGGCAACACAAGTGCGAGTGTCTGAGAGTAAATCTGGCAGTCATTTAATCAAAGTTAACGTATGAGGGATAAAGAAAGGGAAAAAAGGAATGAAGTAAGAACAAAAGAAGGAACATGAAGGGGATGTGAAAAGAAAAAAAAAAACAGAAAGTTAAGATTCTGCTACTGATCAGCACAAATTTGAATGTTCTTTTGGAAAAAAAAACAAAACAAACAAAACCATGAATGGTGTGTGAAAAGAAAGAACACAGAAAGTTAAGATTTTGCTACTGATCAGCAAAAATTGGATTTTTTTTTTTTTGAGAATGTATAGCAAGTAAACAATAACGAAATAAAGAGATCAATTTCATTTCAAGGTATGCTTTTATTCATTTGTCTTGCTTAACTTAACAAGGAAACATTGGTGTTCGACAAAATGTACATTTCAAAATGAATTAATGAATGAACAGGAGGAAAAGGGTATGTCTATTGTCATTCAGCCAGCTCAGCTAGCCAACACACACACACACACACACACACACACACACACACACACACACACACACACACACACATACACACACACACACACACACACACACACACACACACACACACACACAACACACACACACACACACACACACACACACACACACACACACAGAGAGAGAGAGAGAGAGAGAGAGAGAGAGAGAGAGAGATCAGTGCACCCAAATCGTCTCCAACGGTCACGTCACGTCAGCGATCCTAATACCACCGACCGATAATGGATCTACAAAACTTGATCAATCAACAGACACCCAGACTTTCTCGTCACAGATCAACTCGACGTTGCTTTGATCTCTAGCACTGAGCGTGCATCTCTGGTGATGAGGGTCTGGCACGCAACAGACTAAGGTCGAAGAACTAAAAAAAAAAAAAAAAAGAAAAAAGAAAGAAAGAAAGAAAGAAAAAAAAAAGGCGGAAAAAAAGGAAAGAAAAAGAAAAAAAAAAAGAAAAAAAAAGAAAAAGACAAATAAATATGAAAGCCATGCGGATGATGACGTGGACGATGACGGGAAAGTCTGGGGGATTAGACCCCGTGACGGTGGGTGGGACGGTCAGCAGAGTGACCTTATGGTTAGTGGTCAGTGTCTACGTAATGCGTGGTCAGACCAGCGCTGCTCTCCCAGGTGAGATGTCATGGATGTATGGATGGATGGATGGAGGATCGTGTGTGTGTGTGTGTGTGTGTGTGTGTGTGTGTGTGTGTGTGTGTGTGTGTGTGTGTGTGTGTTTGTGACATGTCTGGATGCAAAACGGTGCTCAAGACTGACTTTGTATATGGCTTTTCTAGTTACTGACATTTTCTGTTCTGTCTGTCTGTCTGTCTGTCTGTCTGTCTGTCTGTCTGTCTGCCTGTCTCTCTCTCTCTCTCTCTCTCTCTCTCTCTCTCTCTCTCTCTCTCTCTCTCTCTCTCTCTCTCGACGTACGTGTGTGTGTGTGTGTGTGTGTGTGTGTGCGTGTGTGGTATGTGTGTGTGTGTGTGTGTGTGTGTGTGTGTGTGTGCGCGGTGTGTGTGTGTGTGTGTGTGTGTGTGTGTGTGTGTGTGTGTGTGTGTGTTCCTTTGATAACTAATAGGAAGATCACTTTGTAGTAATACATGTGTGTAATTTGTTTTGTTTGTTTGTTTGTTTTGTTTATCAACTTATCTATTCTTGTTTGTTGTTTCAGTGGGTTTTATTCTTTTCTTAAAATCATCTAAGTGTTAATGTTGGTGGAGAAACAATTCGTCTATAATTTTAGACACTTTTGAAGGTATGTATGTTCGTTGCAAGTTTTTTTTTTTTTTCTATTACGTTTTAGTTGATAGATAAGCATAGTCACGGTTTGTCCCTTAGCGGGGCAAGGGACGGATAAAAAAGGCATTTATTTGTCTATTTGTTACCCTTGGAAATAAAGATTGTAGTCATCTCTCTCTCTCTCTCTCTCTCTCTCTCTCTCTCTCTCTCTCTCTCTCTCTCTCTCTCTTGTCAAAACATCAAAGACAGCAGAGTGTAAAATCAATGATAACAAAATGATTATAATAATAGTCATGATAATAGTAGTACATGTTTTATACAACATTTAAAACATAAAAAGCAGACAAAAATCGTGTTCCAGCCATAAGTACAGACAACTATCTTTCATGGACTGTTCAGATCAAACCCTTACGCAATACAGTATGCACACGAATATATAAGCTGCGCAGATCAAGCCATTTTCTGTTCTTTAATGCCCGGAAATTATTCCTGCATACAGACCTAATCCTCTTTGGTGTGTCTTTCCATGCATCAACTATGACCACGTAAAGCGAAGTAACAGTTCTACCTTTGGAAGAATACTGACAGCCTGCTTTCGCAAAATCTGTTCTACGTAGCTTAGTAAAATAATAGTAACGCTGCAAAATGGAGTTAGTTTAAGATCTGATACCGACTTCCCGAAACGATCAACATACGAGAAAACAAACAAACGAAGAAAAAACTTTCTTGACTACTATTGGAACTCATGCTTCTGGATTATTCTTGTGTATTCAGATACTGCTTTGATCTCACAGCTCAGTATCTCCCATGTCCACCATGGGAACTCCAAAAGGCTTATTTCTGTTACAAATCTTCCTAACTAAAAAAAACAACAACAACAATACGATAACTTTCTCGCTGCATCAGTAAAAGTTCATATAGACAAGAATTACTCTGATCATCAAAAAATCTGCACGGATGGATCTCTGCTGGACAGTCAGGAAGAGGGGTCAGCTTTACTTATTTCTTCTTTAAACGTGGATAGATCTTTTATGTCAGAAAGAAAAAGCTCTATATTCACTGCTGAGCTTAATGTCATGTAACAGCCCTATGCCACTAACTTGATGAAGAAAATATTTCAAAGAGTTTTCTGTGTTGATTCAAAGCCAGTTTTATATGTTCTGACCAAATAAAAATGCCACAGTGAAGCAATGCCTTATCGGTGAAATCAATTATTTAACACATTTCATGGTTTTGAGAGGTAGTAACGTTACATTCTGTTAGGTACCCAGACATTGTGGAATCCGTTTTTAATGATTTGACAGATTGACAGAAAGTGAAGCAAAACGTATTGGCAATGTATGAAGTTTCAATATTCAACTGCCTTTTATAGAGGGATATAGAGTATTACAAAATACTTGCTGGAAGCATTTCGGAAAGAAACCAGGTCTCTGGCTACTTTTTGACCACTCGAACGCATCTGTCACCGTAGTATGATAACATTTTAAGAACCCATTACAGCTTATCATATGTATTATTTCTTTCGATAAATGCTGTACTGTTGACACACTTGGGTGTCCTTTGAACTTTTTGTTGTAAAGTTCAAATCAACAGCTTGTCCATGTTTTTATGACATCTTCGTCCTGTGTGAGATAGTTCCCGCCTTTGTCCTGAAGAGAACCGAATTTGTTATTGTTTGATCAAGTCGTTTACGGTCTCAAAAACTTTCTCTGCCTCGTTGTCGTCTTTTTGTTTTCTTCTAAGTCTTCACACGGTTGTTCTTTCCTGCTTTCCTTTGCACTCTGCATTTCTAGACTGATCCTTCTGTTCACAGCGCTGCATCTCTCCCCATCCCTCTCAGTCTTCCTCAGCGGCTTTAAGCTCTTTCTGGTGTCACACGTGTCCAAGATGCTGCTTTGATCCGTGGCTCGGATGTCCGGCTGCAACCCTCCAGCAGGAAATTTTCATTTCACAATTAAAAAAAGATCATTTTCAAACACCTCTATGTCTCTGACTCTGTCTCTCTCTATCTCTCCGTCTCCGTCTCTGTCTCTGTCTGTCTGTCTGTCTGTCTATCTCTATCTCTGTCTCTGTCTCTGTCTCTCTCTGTCTCTCTGTCTCTGTCTCTGTCTCTGTCTCTCTCTCTCTCTCTCTCTCTCTCTCTCTCTCTCTCTCTCTCTCTCTCTCTCTCTCTCTGATATGATACGGTGACAGCAAACAAACTTCTGGCAGCGTTGATTTGCAGTTGACTTTGTACAGCCAGTATCTAAATGTGAATAACTGCTGAAAGCTGTTTGTATGGTCAGTATGTAGATGTGTATAACTGCTGAAAGCTGTTTGTATGGCCAGTATGTAGATGTGAATAACTGCTGAAAGCTGTTTGTATGGCCAGTATGTAGATGTGAATAACTGCTGAAAGCTGTTTGTATGGTCAGTATCTAGATGTGAATAACTGCTGAAAGCTGTTTGTATGGCCAGTATATAGAAGTGATTAACACTTGAAGGTTTTTGGTAGAGCCAGAATCTACAAGTGATTAACTGCTAAAAAAAACCTGTTTGTATTGTCAGTATGTAGAAGTAATTAACACTTGAAGGTTTTTTGGTAGGGCAAGAATCTAGCAGTGATTAATTGCTAAAAACTGTTTGTATGGCCAGTATGTAGAAGTGATAAACACTTGAAGGGTTTGGTAGAACCAGTATTCAGAAATATTAACTGCTGAAAGCTTTCTGTAAAGTCAATATGTAGAAATAGCTAACCGAAGATTTTTGGTATGACCTGTATCTCTCAGTGATTAATTGCTGAAAATTGTTTGTATGGTCAGTGTCTAAAAGTAATAGACATTTTATGTGCCTTGGTGCTATTGACAAATTGCTCATAATTTTTTTTTTAACTGGCAGGGATTAGTGAGAACTAATCATTCCTCAGTCATGACGAATTGTGGTGAAGAGGGGGTGAGGGTGGGGGTAGGAGAGAGATGGAAAGGTTGTTAGCAGGGTCAGTACCCAGAGGTGATTCACACTGGAAGGCCGCTGGGAGCGTCAGTATCTAGATGTTATTAACATTGACAGGACGTTGGCCGGATTAATGTCTTGAAGTCATTAGCATGTTAGGTGTCTAGTTGCAAAACTGACGAACCACCAATGCAGATTTTACATTCCCCTCTCTTGACAACCGGTACTTTTGCACGGTTAAATATATATCTAGACTATCATAGCTGCATTAGTCTAACGCAGTTCAAATTTCAAACCATTGTCTCACCAATTTTATTCACGAGAACCGGTGCATGTGCACGGCTATACGTACTTAGTCTATTATTGCGTTGTTCTGGCGCAGTTCAAATATCGAAACGTTTCAGTCTCACTGGCTCGATCCCTCTTTCAGTATGAACCCTAAAACAACTTTTCAGGTAAAACAAGGCACCATATATTTGTGCAGCAAACTGATGTACTGCTTTCCCCCCAGAGTTTTGGGAATGAAGTGAAATTATTTTTAACGTCTGTTCAAAACGATAATCTTAAGCAAACAAACGACCGGAGCAGTAATGATGATAGTAATAATGATGATAATAACATTAATGGTAGTAATAATAATGATAATAACATTAATGATGCTGATAATAATGATAATAATAATATCAATAATAACGATAGGATGATAATAATAATAACCATAATGATGATAATAATAATGATAAGAAGAATGAAAATGATAATGATAATGATGATGATGATGATGATGATGATGATAGTAACGCAAAGGAGAAAATGTGAGGCCCAAGACAAATTACCAACGACGTGGGGGTTACCAACAGGACATTAAAAAAAAAAAAAAAAACAGCTGGTAACCCACGATCAATACCGATTACATCCAGTAACGGCAGGTCGGCATTACGCACATAATAGTCCGCCTCCAAAAAATTTGAAAAAATAATAATTCTCCCCCCCCCCCCCCCCCCCCCTTCCCAAAGTCTGTTACATAATTATCTTCTCTTGTCCATGAATGTAGAGTGTATTAGAATCAGTGGTGTAAAGGGTGGGAAGAGGAGGGGGCGAGGTGTGGACTGGACTGGGTAACGGGAGAGGGGGGGGGGGAGGTGAGAAGAAGCGCGGGGGTGGAGGTATATGAAAAGAAGGGGAGGAGGATACTGTGCTTAGAGACGCTACCCAACGTTACCTCCTGTATGGTTGATCATTGGGAATGTGTGTGTGTGTGTGTGTGTGTGTGTGTGTGTGTGTGTGTGTGTGTGTGTGTGTGTGTGTGTGTGCGCGCGCGCAACAGAATCTTTGGACCATGTAATACGTTCGGTAACAACAGATTTAGAAAGAGTAGGCCTATTGGCAATCATCCCCTCGTTTAAAGATTTCAATTTGAACTCCACAGATAAATGCTACGATTCAATATGATCACCAGCATGCAAAGAGCGTCCCCGTGAAGAAAATAGATCTTCTGATATAACTGATATGATGACATAATCAATGACACTACAACCATGTGGAGAAACAGAAGTAAATTCACCGTTGTCGTCACCCCAGCAGCAAGTATTGACAATAATGCAATTTTGCATAAGAAAGAAAATGTGAACAAGTCTGATAACTACCGTGGTATAACATTAACTGGTGTTGTTAGTAAAGTATACACGGTTTGTTTTGAACAAAAGACTCACTAAGTGGGCAGAAAGGGAAGAGAAAATTGCAGCAGAGCAAGCAGGTTTTAGAGCTGGCTTTAGTACGACTGACCATATATTTACTTTGCGTGTAATAGTGCAGACATTTTTGCTTAAGAATACCAAATTGTATGTTGCCTTTGTTGATTTTAGAAAAGCCTTTGATT
>CM065722.1:19271746-19274246 GCA_033310375.1 Conus canariensis
TCTGAAAGAGTTACATTTCCGTCATTCATGGAAAAGACAGAATGCCATCTCTGAAATCACCAGAACGCTAAAATATTCCATCAAGATAAACCACTTCCAAAAATGAATATCAATTTGTAATAAATAACGTCGCCGTGTTCCTTGCAGGTGGGTGTTTTTTTTGTGTTTTTTTAAAATAGTTTTTGCTGATTTGATCCAGGTTAGCCTTTTCCTTCAGATCTGAAACAGAATTTAATGGGGGTCTTTCTTGGGCTACAGTCAAGTCCCGCTATCCACACGAGGAGGCAGCTCGTGGTGTGCCAGGAGCAACATGGCACATTCATCCAGAAAGGTGCTGAGGTGGAAGATTGGGACAGAACGATGGAGACAACCTCCTCGTCGCCATTGACGGTCTTCTTGAAGCCCTGCAGGACACCGTCTTCTGCGGACCATAATTGTCTGACCGAAATCGCCATAAACGGCCTGCAAAAGCTCCCTCGACAACGTCCAGGGGGAGTTTCTTCCCTAGCTGAGCAGTGGCTGGTGGAATGGTGATGACTTTCGGTGAGCCTCAGTGTCTAGTCAGGACTGATTCCAAGTGGCCTGCAAATTCTCCCCCTTTATACCCTCTCTCCTCCACTCTCTCCCCTCCTCCCCTCTGTGAGACGGAGTTTCAGCTGACCCGCCGCCTTCAGGACAACTGAGAACCAGTGCCCCGCGGGACAGGACGGCCACCCGAGCAAGAAGTCAGGCCGACTGTTGGTGCTGAAGACAGCCCTGGAAAGCGACCCGGTGACGACCACTCTCCAGACAGATTATCCCACGGGGGACGAAATGCCACATCCCATCACTAGACACAACATGTCTTGTTGCAGTTAATATCTGTGACCACTGACCATTGCCATTAGACTGACCATAGTACATTCTTCACTCTGGGAACGTGCAAACCACAAGCAGCCTGCCAGTGAAATCCAAAGCCGAATGGACCAGCTCTAGTCTTACAACAAAGCAAAGCTGACTACCTCACAATGACCAAGAGAAGACAAGATGGTTTGTTGCGTGTAGGCCTGTGAACCGTTACAATTTTAACAACGTGCTTTCCCAGTATATAGTGAGGGACCCGACAAGCATCTTTTAAAGTGAAGACGAAACCTGACAACGAACAAACAACTGTGGAAAGTGCCTGCAGTCCCCAGTTCTCGGGTCTGGCATCAAAATAGAGCTGCATGACTATCTGCCAAAGGACCAAGCACTGAAAGAAGAGCCAGACTCCACACAGACTTAGGTCTCTGAACAACCTGTCCTTGAGGTCCTCCAGCGAAGAGGATGTTAACCTCCACTGCTCCTCCCTCCCCTTCCCCCATCCCACCCCGGCTCCCTTCTTACTTCCTGTAATAAGGAGTAGAAGAAAAGACACCCCCCACTTTTTTTTTTACTGGTTAAAGGAAATGGCTTCTCTGTTTGCGATGCGCCTCAGTGGCCTCTCTTCGTGTTTATCAAGCGCCAGTACAATCATCTATCTCGCCCTAACTCCCCGCCTCAAACTGTTTCACAGCGTTCAGTGGAGGGTGGACGTGCCAGTGACAGACTGAAAAAGTGCTGGATCGGCAATACTGATAGCTATAGGCCCTTTACGATAGCTCTACCCCGTTGCACATGACGGAGAATTGAGCGCTTTGGTAATATGCTGCAGCGCCCATCAATGCATGACTACGATCTTCATGGCACTAGATAAAAGACATAAATTACGCTGTACATGTTGGTCTCTCCCGCTTGATCCCTCACGCTTTTTCACCACTCTCATCTCTCTCTCTCTCTCTCTCTCTCTCTCTCTCTCTCTCTCTCTCTCTCTCTCCTCTCTCTCTCTCTCTCTCTTGGTTGTTATTGCGAGATGAGGGGGAGTGAAGAATGGGTGTAAAAGAGCGTTTGTCATCGACATAACGAAACAAAAGACCGGGAATTAATTTTGTTTTTCTTTATCAGTTTACTTGATATGTTCCATTGTGTGACAAACCCAAGGAAAAGGGAATGAACAAATGTCATGTTCACTGCAAAAATAAAACTCTTGTGTCGTTGAATCAGTTTGTTATCCTAGATGACTTCCTAGTTGTTTTGCGGAAAGATCTAACATAAAATATTCGCCCCAGTTAACCTGAGAGTGAGCAACATGCTTCCATCTTTAACACCTGATATTCTGATATCGCGTGCACCTCTGTGAATGCGTGTGTGTAGGTGTGTGTGTGTGTGTGTGTGTGTGTGTGTGTGTGTGTGTGTGTGTGTGTGTGTGTGTGTGTGTGTCTGACAGAGAGAGAGAGAGAGAGAGAGAGAGAGAGAGAGATTTTTTTATTTTCAATACAGTTAAGATGTAATTTGTTTTATTGTTACAATTTTCTTATTTTATTATTTGACTTATAAATGTTAAATGTTTCCCTGTTAATTTTCCTTTATGATTTTTATGTCACTCATATGTTATTTATATTATTTTCGTTTCTCATTGATTTATTAAGGTTTTTTAAATGTC
>CM065722.1:19279246-19286746 GCA_033310375.1 Conus canariensis
CACACACACACACACACACACACACACACCTCTCTCTAAGATATACATAGGCCTACTACTAACGAACGACAACATGAGACAATATAATGCAATCAGTTCCTCTTCTGAATCAACGAATAGCTAAATGCTCATGGAACTGGTTAGACAAAAAAGTAAGAAAGAAAAAGAGGTGAAAAAAGAAAGACAGAAATAAAAAGCCTTGTCGACAACTTGCCCAGATACCAAGACAGGAGTTCTCTGCTCTATGCTGTCAACTTGAACATCAAAATGTTGTATGAGGGAAGATGTGGGGTATTATTAACGTACCATTACTTGGCTTACATCTCCTTCCACAGAAAAAACGTGGCACATTTTTATCAACTTTGGTACCCACACGATAGCTCTGAAAAGATGGAGAAGTAAAACATGTACCTACCGACAACATTCAAATGAATCTACAGGGTGTATGTCTTTGTTGATCTTTGTTCTATGTTCTGATATGAAAAGTTGCTTATGGGTGGAAGTTTTTCACGCATCAACCTGTTCACATGATGTCTGATATTTCAGGGGTGGATCTTTGACCATTGGATTTTTTACCTGTAGTACCGTTTGCACACGATCCTGATTGTTTACTTCCCTCTTTGACGGACCCTACAGGCTTAAATCTTTTCGACGAATTTAAAGGTGATGGTTTTCTAGCTGTATGAATTAACACAGTCCTTCTATTGTTCACTTCAATCAGCACCAAAAATGCGTGTTCTCTAGGCATATTGAGAACCTCAAATGATTGAGAAGTTTGTTTGTTTGTTTGTTTGTTTTTTCAGAAGTCACGTCTACACCAGAACCAGAAGTCACATCGGAACCAGAAACAGAAGTGACCTCAGAACCTGAATCGGAAGTCACCTCAGAACCAGAATCAGAAGTCACCTCAGAACCAGAATCGGAAGTCACCTCAGAACCAGAATCAGAAGTCACCTCAGAACCAGAATCAGAAGTAACTTCAGAACCAGAATCGGAAGTTACTTCAGAACCTGAATCGGAAGTCACCTCAGAACCAGAATCGGAAGCGACCTCAGAACCAGAATCGGAAGCAACGTCAGAACCAGAATCAGAAGCCACCTCAGAACCAGAATCAGAAGTCACCTCAGAACCAGAATCAGAAGCCACCTCAGAACCAGAATCAGAAGTTACTTCAGAACCAGAATCAGAAGTGACATCGGAACCAGAATCAGAAGTTACCTCAGAACCAGAATCAGAAGTTACTTCAGAACCAGAATCAGAAGTTACTTCAGAACCAGAATCAGAAGTCACCTCAGAACCAGAATCAGAAGTCACCTCAGAACCAGAATCAGAAGTTACTTCAGAACCAGAATCAGAAGTCACCTCAGAACCAGAATCAGAAATCACCTCAGAACCAGAATCAGAAGTTACTTCAGAACCAGAATCAGAAGTCACCTCAGAACCAGAATCGGAAGTCACCTCAGAACCAGAATCAGAAGTTACTTCAGAACCAGAATCAGAAGTCACCTCAGAACCAGAATCAGAAGTCACCTCAGAACCTGAATCGGAAGTCACCTCAGAACCTGAATCAGAAGCGACCTCAGAACCAGAATCAGAAGCCAACTCAAAACCAGAATCAGAAGTCACCTCAGAACCAGAATCAGAAGCCACCTCAGAACCAGAATCAGAAGTTACTTCAGAACCAGAATCAGAAGTGACATCGGAACCAGAATCAGAAGTTACCTCAGAACCAGAATCAGAAGTTACTTCAGAACCAGAATCAGAAGTCACCTCAGAACCAGAATCAGAAGCCACTCAGAACCAGAATCGGAAGTCATTCAGAACCAAATCAAGTGACTCGAACCAGAATCAGAAGTACTCAGAACAGAATCAGAAGTTATTCAGAACCAGAATCGAATACCTCAGACCAGAATCAAGTACTTCAAACCGATCGGAAGGACTCTGAACGAATCAGAAGTCCACGAACGGAAGCCGAATGAATGCACCCAACAGAGCCGGAATCTGAGCGCGATGCGAAGGACGTCCGTCTGCTGCAGAAATCGTCATCCCCCCTGTTCTGCTGATGGTGGCTATTATCATTGGTAAGCGAACATGCTGCCAAAAGGTGATTGTGTGCAGGACAGGGACGAATGATTCGTGGCCATTTGGAGCTCGTGCTTGTGTGTGTGTGTGTGTGTGTGTGTGTGTGTGTGTGTGTGTGTGTGTGTGTGTGTGTGTGTGTGTGCGTGCGCGCGCGCGCGCGCGCGAGCGTGAGCGCGTGCGTGCGTGCGTGTGTGTGTGTGTGTGTGTGTGTGTGTGTGTGTGTGTGTGGGGAGAGAGAGAGAGAGAGAGAGAGAGAGAGAGAGAGAGAGAGAGAGAGAGAGAGAGAGAGAGAGATAATTAACCAGGCGTGTGTGTGTGTGGGTGTTCGTACTGTGCCTGTAGAATTTTCTCTTTATGAATATGGTCTGTTGTATTCATATTGTTTTCATGCACACAGAAGGAGAGAGAGCGCGTGGGTTGGGGGTGGAAAAGATCGTTCACACATGTAGACAATAGTGTTTATCTGAAAGCAGTTAAGTGCTCTCTCTCTCTCTCTCTCTCTCTCTCTCTCTCTCTCCTCTCTCTCTCACTCTCTCTCTCTCTACACACACACACACACACACACACACACACACACACACACACACACACACACACACACACACACAGGTACGCATGAACAGAAAGAATTATACGTTAGACAGAAAAATTATGAGAGAGCGGGAGAGAAAGAGACCAACCGACTGACAGACAGTCCGACAGATTTAGAGACAGACAAATAGACAGACAGAAACATTCTGACAAAAATGGAGACTAACTGCATCTAATTCATGAAGCGCGTTCTGTCTGTCTGTCTGTCTGTGTCTGTGTATAAAGTTGTCTGTTGTTATACAAATCGACAGTTTCAGCATAGCCTTCTCCAGTTTTGATATGGTGAGTACTAGGATTCTGGGCACACTAACAGCAAAGCACTTAATGCTAAAAAAAAAAAAAAAAAAAAAAAAAAGTCGCCTTCGTAGACGCATATGGCGACGCAAAACTATGTCGGGATCATAAGAGAAGGAGGAAAGAAGCAAAAGACAAAAACAAAAACAAAAAAAACCGCCTCAATGTGCGTTCAGATAAATCCAATACATTAAATTTTCTACCAGACGGATTAGCTCAGTTGAAAAAGCGTTAGGCTGAAGACCTGCAGATCGTCGATTCGATCCAAGGGGTAGACTTTTTTGCTTATTTTTCTTCTTTTTTCCCCTTTTTTTTTTTTCTTGTTTCTTTTGTTGTTGTTGTTGTTGTTGCTGTTGCTGTGTGTCGTCGTCGTTTACTTAAAGGAATTCGAAGCTGAGGTTGGGCGAAAGGGAAGGGAAGAAGGGGACGGGGAAAGAGGGACCAGAGGGAAAGGGGAACGGGAGAAAAGGAAGGGGACTGGGGTAAAGGAGGAAGGAGGGAAACGGGGATGGGGGGAATAGGGGAGGGGCGAGAAGAGGAAAGGGGAAGAAGGAGGAAAGGTGGACGGGGTCGGGGAAGGGGGAGGGGGAGACAGGGGAAGGAGAGAAGGGACAGCAGGGGCGGCAGGGTGAGGCAGAGGGTGGAGGGGGGAGGGAGGGGTACGGGGATGGAGAAATGGGATGGGAGGATAGGATTAGTAAGGGCATAAAGTGAAACAGAGACGGACAGACAGAAAGACAAACACAGATGCACACACCACCACACCACACACACACACACACACACACACGCACACGCACGCACCACGCACGCACGCACGCAGCATACTCACATAACGCACAGAGACAGAAAACAGAAGGGCAGGCACACACACACACACACACACACACACACACACACACACACACACACACACACGCACACACACATCACACACAGAAAGAGACTGACAGACACACAGACACACAGACAGACACACAGACAGACAGACAGACACACAGCTCTAACTAAAGATGGGGGGTCTGGTGGGCAGCGCTGTCGGTGCTGCTGGTCAAGTCTCGCAAGGCCTCCGTCCACAGCACCGTGTTCGCCGTCAGCAAGAACTTCCTGGACAACGTGACCACCAAGAACCACCGGGTCTCCAAGAACGACGTCAAGGTGACACGTGGGGGAAAGACAAGGGAGGGCGGGGGGGGGGGGGGGGGGGGTTGAGGAAGGAGTTGGGTAGGGGGTGGTCAGGGGTGAGAGGCGTGTGTGAATGAATACTATGATAACAAAGAGAGAAAAAAAAAAAAAAGAAAAGTACGTGGCTTCCAGCGAGGAGATTTAGTGCACAGGAGATGAGTAACTCTTGCTCTTGAGATGACGACAGACTGGGAGAGTTATCTTTCGTTGGTCCGTGATAGTAATAGATACATAGATTGATAGATAGATAGATTGATAGATAGATAGATTGATAGAGTTATCTTTCATAGGTCCGTGACACTAACAGATATGTGAATAGATAAATAGATATGTGAATAGATAAATAGATAGGTATGTGAATAGATTGGTGAATGGATGGATGGATGGATAGATAGATAGATAGTCAGACAGACAGACATATAGATAGACAGATAGAAAAGGCATTTAAATACTAAATGTAAATGGCATTCAATATGCACTCACAGCCAGTTTACGAAGGTGGGTAAGTACACACGAGTTCGAGCTTCAGAGAAAATGACGTATGTCTGTGACACACAACCAAGTTGACGTAAGCTACTACATTAGAACACCGATAGACGGCGCAGCCCGACATAGCAAACAGGTATCACCGTGGCTACTGCTGTCCTCCCTAGTTAGGGAATGAGGTCGTTGTGTGTGTGTGTGATGTGTGTGTGTGTGTGTCCGACACAAGATCTCTGGTGGATATTAAGATGAACTATACAGGCAGGGAAAGGGAAGGGAAATGGCAGACATCATGGTCATCCAAAACTTCGCGGCTTCCCATGAGAACACCAGCATGAGCAGCAGTTGAAGGAAAGGTTGAGAGGAAGGGAGAGAGGGAGTGGCACCATATTAACTCACATATATACCTATTAGAGGGAGAGCAAGGATAATGCAGGGAGGGAGTAGAGGCCAAATGGAATACCCTGTGCGTGCCTGCACCCTACGTGAACACAGCGTAGGCTTCCAAGGGTGGTGCAGATTTGCTCCCAGCTGTGTTTGCTCGGCAGATGAGAACGGTGCTTCTCTGGATCCCATCCGCACCTTCGGGTGTCTCTTTTTCCTGTTGGATGGGAAGTGGGTGTGATGCAGGAAGGGAGAGAAGCCAAACAATCACCTTCTTCTTCTTCTTCTTCTTCTTCTGCGTACGCAGGCTGATACTCCTGTGGACACTCCCTATATGGACAGACAAGTATTAATCCCATCTACCCCAAAAAAGGGAGTGGAGTTTTGTGTGTATTATCGTTTTTTTTTTCTTTTTATCCCGCCATTAAGGCAGCCATACTCCATCTTCGAGGAAGGTGCATGCTATGTGTAACGTGTCATCCATACCAACGGCCAAACTGGCCTTCTCTTCCGAAAGTTGGTGATGGGATTTTACGTGTGTGCAGGATGTTTTACGTGCGTTCACACACGGAACCTCGGTTTATAGTCTCATTCGAAGGAGTAAACAATCACCATTTCAGATGACGACATCAAGAGGAAGTAAGAGCAAGGCTGAGCAGAACAATGATACGGGCAAGTCTGTAGCTGGTGGATGTAAGGATGAATTGATGACACCACGGTCACCAAGAACTTAAAAGGTTTTAGTAACAACGCCAGTGTGAAATGTGGGTATTACTGAGCATGGTGAAAAAGGGAATGGCGGAGCGAAGTAGGACGGAGAGGGAGACGAGGGAGGAAGGGACATTATGATCACCAACAGCCAAGTCACTTTAGATGATTACATCCATGTGCACTGAACGGAGTTGGACAGGAGGGGAAGAGGGGAGGTAATATAGTATGTCCAATGACGCATGGATGTGTGGATGGATAGATGGACATCGTTCTTCTGTTCTCTTTCGCCCCCCCCCCCCCCCCCCTTTCCCAGTTTCATTCTGAATTTGTAAAACGCTAAAAGACGGACAGGATTTGATATGCACAATTGGTTGTTTTATGAATGGATAGGAGTGAGCGATACCTTGCTTGACACGTTAATGATGTCACTTCCGAGGACGAGATTATGTTCAACCAAAAGAATCTCAAAAAAAAAAAAAAAAAAAAAAAAGTGGGTCGATGGATGGATGGAATCACATTTTTAGGTCTAGCGGGTAGGTGGGCAGATGGATCAATGGATTGATGAACAGGTGAATGGAATTACCTCCTCCAGCTCGAAGTGGGTTGGTGGATTTTCGATGAGTGGGTGCGGATGGATTTTCACTCCTCCTGGAAGTCAAAATGAATGGACGGTTTCCGGACGTATGGTTAACTGGATAAGATTACTTAAACTTAAAGACGAAGTAAACAGCACGGGAGGGGGGGGGGGGGGGGGGGGGGGGGGGATTGAAGACGATTGTCTGGCTGGTTGGACGGTTGAGCTGGCTCTCTCCGATTGTCTGATTCAGGTGTTTTTTTTTATCTTCCCTCAGACTCTGATAAACTAGGAGATTATAAACGTTACCCGGTTACTGGTTCATTCGATTGCTCTTATAGCCAGATCCAAATTCCAGTGCCGTGCAATGAAATGTTCTCTGGCTTGCTAGGTCAGCATTGTACGAGTCTGCACCGTCCTGCCTCCACTGAGTTGATGTAATCTGGTTAAATTTCCTGTTTGAATAAGAAGTGCAACAAATGTGGGTGAGTTCAATTACAAATCACCTGTAGAACGTGTTTTGTGTATGTAAAACATGCTGTCGTTTTTTTCTTCAATGAAAATACTATCAAACAGGTAAGAATAAATTCATTGATCAATTGCTGTCTATCAGAACAGTTCTTCACAGCTGACACACTCCGAACAACATCATTGGTCCTTCGGAGGCACAGATTTCGGCAGATCTCTTGATTTTCCTATGACCCAACAGATCTCTCATCATTAACGACAATTAATTAATGAATTCCGGCGTGTATCGATCAGTTGCTGTATATCAGAACAGTTCTTCATGTCACGCTGCTGACATGGTTCAAAGAACAATCATTGGTCCTTGAGAAATGGTCAGTTCAGCCGATCTTATGACACTTTCCAGGTAACATAAACAATCATTGGTCCTTGAGAAATGGAGAGTTTAGAATATCTTATGACACTTTCCAGGTAATATAAACAATCATTGGTCCTTGAGAAATGGAGAATTCAGCCGATCTTACGACACTTTCCAGGCAATATAAACAAATGTTGGTCCTTGAGAAATGGAGATTTCAGCCGATCTTACGACACTTTCCAGGTAATCGACCTCACTGCTATAAACAACGAACCGCCGGTTCACGTGGTGCCCACGAAGGAGGTTGAGGGCTTCTTCACAGATTTCGACGTGGAAGTTCTGCACAGTCTGCGCAACTGTTACAACCAGCCCA